>CM016563.1:9671927-9912112 GCA_003412495.2 Echium plantagineum | reverse complement strand
TTCTCTTATCACGATTTTAATAGATGTGACATCAATATTTAACGTGATATTTAAATAGTAATATCTTTGACACTAACTATATATTTCACTTAAATCGAAGAAAAATCAACTACAAATTTGGGGGTGGGTAGGTAGGGGTGCGGGGAAGAAGACGACTGATGTCTATAAACGTGAATTGACAAAATTATCCTCGTAAAAAACTTACGAAATACACTCAAAATCTTCAAAATAGCTCATTGACCAAGTTTCCCAAAAAATGCAGTTAAATGATTCAACATGATCCATTTAAAACGAAAGAAATCGAACTAGAAATATTAGATATTTTGAGTGATATTTGAAATCATTAAGTCTGTATAATTTGATCGTATAGTATGATACGTCTTAATAAATAAAAAAGGTGAAATGGCTAAAAATTAGGGAGCGATCTTGTTTGAAACTCGTGTGATGAAGTCGTGAATCGTGATAATTGTTGACTAATGATGAGTTTAGTGTACTCAGACAGAAAAGTTGGGGAGATGAGAGGGATTGATTTAAGAGTCACTACTACGTACGTGGAGTAATAAATACTCCAGCTAGCTTATACAAAGACCAGAGTATATATTTTAGGTAGAGATAATAGAACAATAATTCACACGACAACCAAATATCTGCCAGTTATTGTCTATTGGGATGATGACTGATGAGGCCCGTGGGCGATGAGCTTAATGTTCAAGTATTTTCGATTTCAATAACATATAGTATATATTTAGGTTGCGTCTGGTATAATGAAATGAAATGGTGTATGAATGGAATAGACAAAGTAATGGAATAGACAAAGAAAATGAATGAATTAATGAATCTTGTTACTTTGTTTGGTATGTGAGTAGTAATGAAATGCTTGCTGTGTAACGTGTAAATGAGGGAGGGTTAATATGTCCTAATTTTTCTAATTTAATTACCTAGTAGGAGGTAATGATCCATTACCCCCAATTTGGGCGGAATGGTTACTACCTCAAATGAGGTAATTCAATTAACTAGGGAATGCAATCAAAATTCATTGTTAACTATCAAACTAGGTAATACAAACTATTTTAATTTCATTCCTTCCTATCTCATTCCATTCCAGCGTACCAAACACAACCTTATTGAATGGTTATATGTTCATATACGTGTAGTGTAACCGTGTAAGTTTGTCAACAAATTATTAAGTAGATAAATTTTGAAGAATATCATGATTTTTTTTATAGATAAAAGAGTCAAATTATATGGGTAAATAAAAATTCTTGATATTATATTTTTGCAATAAGTGGTTTCATTGATCACTCAAGTTTGTTAAAAAATACTAGTCGATTGCCTTAGTATGACTTTGTATACTTTCGATCACTCACATTGAGTATTATGTATACTTTGAGTCACTCAGGCGTTTTTATGGTACAATTCGTAATTTTTAAAAAAATTTAACATTTTGATAAGGGTATTGTAGTCATTCTCTCATTATTTTTTGTCATTAACACCAACTAACACTCATCATCTTTAAACTAGTCCTAAAACAATATTAGGACAAATTTTAATTAATTTTGATGTATATTCGAGTTGTACCAAAAAAATGAATGAGTGATCGAAAATATACATAATACCCAATATTAATAATCAAAAATATATAAAGTCATACTAGAATGATCGATAATAATTTTTTAACAAACGTTAGCGATTAATGAAACGATTTGCTCTAAATGTTTAACAATATAACTATCAGTGGATGTCATGAGAGTCAAGTCCTGACACATTCTATTTCAACATGGTGTATTGGTGTTCATGGATTCAAGTAGAAAGAATTATTTTAGATGCTAGCAACTAGCAAGTAGCAATTAGCAACTAGCCAACTACCATACCATACATAACATTTGGATAAATGGACTTTTGCTAGGCTTAACGGCCCCTCTCAAATTTTAACAGGGAGTGAGGCCCACTAAGGCCCCTTTAAAAGGAGGTCCCAAAACGAAAAGGGGTCCAAGTTTCCTATAGTAGGCCGGACCGGGCTTGTAACTCAGGTGGACCCATCTCATATTTGAAGTGGCGGCCCTGACGAGAATCCGTCTGGCTTTGTTGTGTGCATAAACTTCTTTTACCAATGGAAGAGAGTCATATTTATAGATAATTGATAAGAAAAATTATAGATCAACTCTAAAGTGATCGAGCTTTAAGAAAACAAACTACTATAGTCATATTTTAAATAAATTGTAATAATATTGTTGCAATTTTTAAGGATTATTAATTTATAATTTTCTTCGGACCTTATATTATAAAGGAATTTTTTTAAAAAGTATTATCTTATTATTTTATTGATTTTGTTAATTTTTTAACTAGCCAAAGTTAGGAACAGACAAATTTATTATCTTAGAGAGATTATTAATTTATAGAGTATTAATTTATAGAAATTTTACAGTATATGATTATATTTATATTACTTTAATTTGGGAGCTATTAATCTGTAATAGGACACTATCGAAAATTATGTCAACTTGTAAACTAATAACGAGTCATTATTAAACAAAAAGATTAATATGATGTCAATCTGCTCATACATATTATAAAAGGAGAGAATGTTAAACAATGAGAGTCTCTAGGTTGAAGTTTAGTCGCTTTACCCAAATGGATCATTACTTTGTTGTTAGTAAAACCTAAATGTTAGTATTTCCATGCTTGATTTATTGCTTAGTTGGTCATTTTATTTATTTTGAGAAGCCTTCTGTGGTCCACCCACTTTATTCCCTCATGTCAATCACCTCTACCCAGTAGTAACTAGTACGTACAATCGCCATCCACCAATATTAACAACAACAACTAATTTCATTAAATGCGAATTTAATTCACCATATTAATAATCAAGTTGAACCATACAACACAAAATATTTCTCATATCGCATCGATAATATAGGCATACAAATTAAGCATAAAAATAGACTACAATAACAGTTGAACCAAATAGAGAGGGTACCATTCACACAAATAAAATAGAAATAAATTGAACAATTTCAAGTCAGGCAAATCGGTTGACATATGTTTGTAGGACCTCTGAGACGATAACTTTGTACGCTCTCTCAGTTGGATGGTAACTATCCCAGAAAACATATTTCGAATGATCTGCACAAGTTGGACTATGCTTGTTGCATAATATTGCAACCTCTAAGTCGCCCGTTCCACAACAACCTTTCTCCGAGACTTCAAATCCTGAGCTCACAATTATTCACCAAATAAAATTGTTATTAACTATATATGCGTACGTAGTAGTTTTGGCTAGCTATCGAGGATCGAATGATAAGTTAAATAAACGTACCATATTTTTGGGGATGAACGATAAGGTCAAGTAGAGGATGGTAGATGTCCAAATAAAGTATTCTAGATCCCGAAAGATTGTTAGTGAGTGAGTTGGTTGCAGGTTCGAGCTTGGAATTCACTATTCGGGCCGCTTCATTATATTCATCTTTGCAGTTTCTCATTAAACCTCCTGCCAATGTCCTTTGGGATGGCAAGCATCCAATTGGAGGGGCACCAAAAACAACACATCTTCTTGCTCCCAACTTGTATAGCTCCTATAATAATATCATATCACAATAATCCCAATTAGCTCATGTTATTTCAAATATGCATGGAATGAAGTAAGATATGGATATTTTGAAGTTGAAGATACCTGGATGAAACTTGTGGCTCCGGACACCATAAGATCAGCATAAGATGGAATGTCGTAATGCATTTTTCTAAGACCAACTGTGAAGTAAGTGTTGGCGAGATCATCACTTCCAGCAACCACCAAATATACGGCATTGTTCAATATGTATTTTGCTCTTTCTTCTCCGACATATCCTTTTAACTTGCTAATGTACTCTTTGAAATATGTTAGTTGGGCTGTCACAGGTATCACTGACTGTGTTTAACAATCACATTATTTAATTAGTACAACTTAGTTAAATAATTGTCACGTTTCGAATGATTTTGGAAGTAAGATATGAACAAAAATGGGCGGGTTACCACTATTGCAGGTGTTTCAGGATCATAACCGGATCCTCCGGAAGCAAAACTAACTCCTGTTGCATAATCTTGAGCATTCAATTGGGGATCAAAGTAAGGAGGCACCAGTTCTTTAATTCCCAATTCATCAGCTGCACAACGTAACGTAACCATAATCTCAGAGTGTGATTGGACTAAAACACAAGTCGCTCCACTATTTGGAATCAAATCAGCAATTAACACAGTACATATAATAAAGTGCTTCTAGTTAGTTGTATTCATAAAGATACAAATTGCAGTATAATTTTGATTCATAATCTGTGTATGTGCATGCTTTTTTATTAATTTGTAAGTGAATCTAGATTTATTATATAACTTATGTGCATGTTTTTAATTAATTTGTATTGGTAGATAGAGACGAAATCAAGATGGAATTTAAGGGGGCAAAATTTAAAATAGTTAATAAGTAGGAAGGGCACAATTTAAAAATAAGAAGAATGGTAAAAAAAGAAGAGTATGTACACGACATTAGTGTAGAAATTATATGCATTTTGCCATAATATATTTATTAAGTTGGAGCAATAAGAATTTGCATGTACACGACATTAGTGTAGAAATTATATTTACATATATGTTTTTTTGGTAAATTAGCGATGAGGTGAGTATCGAACCCATGACATTCTGGTCACTAGCAAGAGGCTTGTCCATTAGGCTATTCGATTAACTTTATATTTACATATATATTAATTGTTGAAATTTAAATAAAACAAAAAAAATCCTTGGAAGAGTATTAGTCGTTGGAGTTATGTACCAATTAAGTCGACTGGAGTTCTTCCATTGCAAAATCTGCCTGATGGTATTCCATGATTCAAATCTGCCCCATATGGTTCGAAATCCGCCTTAACAACTGTTTTTATATAATTATTCATACCTGAATCCACTATTGAATCTCCAAATCCAAAAACTGCAGGTACATCTAACCCTTTTGGTAATTTTACTTTTGCTTCACAACTTGAAAGTGATAGTATTAGTATTACTACAACGTAGTACAAACAAAATGGTACCAAGTTTAGACATTTAGACAATGATAAACAAAATGTTTTGCAGCTATTATTATTAGACATTTATCAAGTAGTTGAAAAATGCCGAATGTGGATTTGTTGGTGGAAGAAGAGAGAATTTGGGATTCTGTTTTCACTCAAATGGTTCGCTTATTAGCTTGTCTAAAAGGATAGCTAGTTATATAGTAACAGTTTCATAATTGATCTACGTGGCATTTATTTAAAAGTTAGGAGTATTTTGCTAACATTTTAAAATATCATGGGTTCCTCGAGTCAGCCTCCCCTTTATCTTCGTCGGTTTCACGTTCTCAAACTCACACGTAATAACAACTCGATTATATATACCAACTATAATATTATTCCATTTGCCCAATACATGGGACTAGATTATATAAAGTTATAATGTTCCATTTTTTTGTGATGTTGAATGAAATTTCACGAAGGATCTTTGAGTGGAACCTTTACAGTTTGATATATAGTTGAATACTTGAATTGAACAATATCAATTGTACATGCATGTTTGTGTATGTATAGCTTAATATTAATTGCTGCTCCCCTAGCTATGAAATATATATTCTGATAAAAGTTTAGAGTTCTGTGATTAAATTATTGATTTATAATAGGTTGAATATTTGCTTCCAAACTATGATCTTTTAAGCTTCTAAATCTTGAATAATGCTTAAGCAGCAACACAAAATTAAAATAATGTTAAGGTATAAAATAGTGTTACACCACATAAAAAAGGCTGTTGACTTGCGGGTTGATATGGTAGTTATAAGTGGCAAGTGTTGGATTGTGGTGCTTGAGAAAATAGAGAAGAATATGTAATATTTGCCAATTTTGAGAATTATAGTGTAATATTTTCGCCACTTTTGAAGATCATCATATTATAAAAGATTGTCACATTTTAACTTTTAATTTGGTGATTAACAAAACACGATTTAAAACATAAATATCTATTATTCTACATGCGAAAAAAATATAAAAATAAAGTTAATATTTCAAAAGTATATATTGAGACGAATCTAACAAGGTCACACATGACTATATTATTTTTTATAGTTTAATGGGAATTCATGATCAAATTTTGTAATGTTTAACTAACAAAAGTCAAAATATGGAGGGAGTAATTTAATTTTACAATATATAATCCAATCCATAATTTGACCAAAAAAAATGTAACAATCTTAACATTTTGCATGTCACCACCCTGCTACATATACCAATGTCATGTTTGTACTTATTAAATTGGTACAATATAAGAACACATGATCAAAAAAATTTGTGTATGATACATAATTCATACATGACAAACTACTAATATTAGTTATATATTGTAAGATAATTGATAAAATTGTCTTAGATATTATGTGTAAGTTATATTTTAGTATTTGTAATTATGTTGTATGCATAAATTTGAAAATGTGCACGTTAATCCATTTTATTATGTGGGTGATAAATTTCGAAGGCCTTAAAATTTTCAACACTTCGATCTTTCTAAAAAATGTGCATTTTATTAGTTCCTAATATTGGTTGATGATCAATCACCGTTATTCAATTTGCATTTGTCCAAACTGAATTTTGGCACATGATCAATCACCGTTATTCAATTTGCATTTGTCCAAACTAAATTTAAGTATGAAAATTAATAAATTTTCCATTTCACTTTGATTTGATGGAAACACTGCTAGACAGCAGAAAAATCAAAGCCAAATTTATGACAATAACAGCTTCCCTGCCTCAACTACATTATTCATCTGCAAAATTGATGTATCATAACCAAATTACTATTAGAAAACAATGAATTTTGGTACCATAATTTAATTTCTCAATAAATATGTAGGTAAGGACTTATTTTGAATCTAGTTCATCTTTATTTTTAGTATCTATAATCAGAAATCTCTGGTCTTCCAAATCTGCTTCTTGCTGACCTTTTGCAAGATCAGGTATTAGATGCGGCAAATAAAATAGAGGGTCGACTTGCTTGTTCCTCCCGAAGAAGCATGGGAATTTGAATAACTTTGTGGACAAAACATATCCACCCTGGTTTGATCGATCAACAGTCGTCGATTAAATCGTATAAAAATTGGAAATCGAGGTGTCTCATCATATGATGGAAATTATTACTATTTTTAACTTTAAGCCTTTAAGGTACGTGCTCATATAAAGAAAAGGAGCATACCCGTACGTGTAGTTATTGTAATAATGCATCACATTTACTTCAGTAGTTGGCTGCGTTTTTCAGAACATTGCTGGACTCCCTCAGACTTTGGTCCCAACTCCCTTGTGATATATATCATCATCTGGTCTACATAATTCCACAACGACTTTGCATTCAGTAGTACTTGCTTCTTCTATTCGATTTCTGATGAATGTTATATACTTTCATCCTTCTCATTTATATATGATTAGATTGTATTTCTAGAGTTTTACCTGCAAGCCTTTAATTAACTCCTTAAATGATTGTATCGATTTAGTTTTGTATTAACTAAAGGAAAACTAGTATAAACAAATCTACTAAAAATAGTCATAAGATTTAAAATAGTTGAAAATAAGTTGATGCAATGATTCAAATTTAATTAACACAAAGTTAACACGAAACTAGTTAACACAAAAGTATAATTACACACATAAATTTAGTTACGCAAGTTTCTTTTTATTAACACAAAATTAATTAAATTTTAGTTAATATATTCATATAAATCACGCCAAAAATGTACTAGTATCAAGTATTCAAGTATAACTTCTAGTCTTGCCCATTATTGACTTCTATAGTTCTATGTCATTATAACCCTTTCCTTCCCAATTACGATTTCTGCCAAAAGGAAACTAAAGAGGAGTTTACAATTACAACATTGCAATAATTAAGACAAAGACACTTGTATGGAGCATTAGAATTGAATCGAGTAATAACGAAAACTTTTATTAGCGACTTCATCAATGCAACCAGCTATATATGGACAGGTATGGTGACTAAATTTGTGGGGGCCACAAACATAAGTTTACCGAGTCCGGATTCGGTGCATCAATAATTCGGTGCACCCGGTGCATCAGGTACCCATTTAAAGGTTTTACGTGGGTACTGTATCCACTTGAAACTTCATCATTGGTACTTGTACCCAAATTGTACTATAACAATGGTACAATACCACATATTTATTTTGGATTGATAAATATGTGGTATTGTACCATTGTTATAGTACAATTTGGGTACAAGTACCAATGATGAAGTTTCAAGTGGGTACAGTACCCACGTGAAACCTTTAAATGAGTACCTGATGCACCTGATGCATGGAAGTATTGATGCACCCAATCTTTTCACTACTTTTTACCTATGTCACCAGTTGATCACTCACTTTTTAGAGTGTCCTGGTTGATCACCCACTTTTTAAAAAGTGTCTCTGGTCAGTCGACCACTTTTCCGGGTGGTCAACTGCCGGTCAACTCACGTGGCACCCATGTGCGCCTTTATTAAGGTTATTTTAGTCTTTTCAAATCGAATTTGGCCCAAAATTTTCAATTAATTAGGTATTTGGCCCCAATTTTATGGTTAATTACAAATTGACCCCAAAATTTTCAATTAATTGACCAAAATTTTCAATTAATTTTGGGGTCAAATTATAATTAACCATAAAATTGGGCCAAATACGTAATTAATTAAAAAATTTGGTCCAAATTCGACTTGAAAAGACTAAAATAACCTTACTAAAGGTGCACATGGGTGCCACATGAGTTGACCGACAGTTGACCACCCAGAAAAGTGGTCGAATGACCAAAAGAGACACTTTTTAAAAAGCGAGTGATGAACCAGGACACTTTGAAAAGTGAGTGATCAACTGGTGACATAGGTAAAAAGTAAGTGATGTCCCCGGCCAAAAACCCTATATATAATACCTAAGTCTCAAAAAGGTCACATGACAATTCCTTCTTTTTTTCTAATTAAAAATTTGTATGAACAACAACTACTTACTATTCACATAAACTAACTAATATAATTTTCATTTTTTAATGAGCAAATAAACAAATATAATACTTTTTAACGTGTTATATATTTAGTGAGATTTAATATGAGTTATTGTTGTGCATTAAACGATGGGATGATCTTACTGTAAAATATGTAATTTGTACATGTTGTACTGTGCACAAATCCCTAGTGTAACTTAACTTGTAATTGCGAACTAGAATTAATATTTTTCCATTTCTTATAAGCTTCGTCTTAAGAGACCTTACCAGACATGGATTGAACATGGTCGGATCGAGCGATCAAAAAGTTCGTAATATTGCCTGAGCAATTTTTGATTTTTATCAAAATTAAATAGTAACCTCCATCACTAAATGATTGACACATTTTGACTTTCATGGTCAACAAAACACGATTTAAAAAGTAAATATCTTTTATTTTACATGCTAAAAAATTATAAAAAGTTGATATTTCAAAAATATATTGAGACGTATCTAACAAGATCCACATGACTACATTATTTCTTATCGTTTAATGAGAATTCTTGATCAATTTTTTTAACATTTGACCATAAAAGTCAAAATGAACCAATTATTTAGGGACGGAGAGAGTAATAAATATTAATGAAATAATGAAAGAGTTCAGTTGGATTGCTAAATATAGGTACTAGTCGTTTGTACACAGTCCAGCCTGTAAAAAATTCTTTCACAATTATATTTTTGTATAATTTGTTTTTATTTTTAAAGTTTTGTAATAAATATCAAAAAAATTGTATACAATCGAAAATAAATTTGAATAAACATAAATGCATCAATATTAAATACAAAAATATACAATTAGTTAAAATTACATGATGAGTTGTTAAAATATGAATGGAGGTTATTTTTAATATCAGCAAATGTCATTTTCTGATTTGTTAGAAAAGATTATGGGGCTTCAAATGAAAAAACTAATTCCTTCCTTCCTATATTATATATATAGTGTAGATACAAAAATATACAATTAGTTAAAATTACATGATTAGTAGTTAAAATATGAATGGAGCATATTTTCAATATCAACAAATATCATTTTCTAATTGATTGAAAAAGATCACGAACTTCAAATGAAAAAACTAATTCCTCCATTTTCATATTATATACGAAATATATGTGTAGATACAAATTACAATCATATATTGGTCTGCCATATTAACAGACAACAGCCCCATCAAAATCTCAACGTAGGCCTAAGTGGCTAAGGTGGGACAAACAGAAATGGCTCAAAGATCATATGACTCATTGAAATTGGATATCAGCCCATTTTCCATCACTATCAGTCTGGTAGGCCCAAATCAAAAGAGATACAGATTGAGGTTATTAAGTTAAGAAAGTTGAAAAATGTGATTTTAAGATATATTGTTTTAAGAGATTCAGATCGAGAAAAAAAGGAAGTTTCGCCCTAAGCCACAATACCATAATCAGAAGATGCAGCAGCAGGATCTCCCTCAGGAAGTAATCACCGATATCTTAACCAGATTACCGGTCAAATCAGTTCTCCGTTTTCGGTCTGTTTCTCAATCATTCTGCAGCTTACTCGATAGTCGCGGCTTCATCACTCAGCATCTTAAGCATTTCCTCTCAACCAACTCCAATCGCTGCCTCGTACTCGCCGGATTAGGCGTCTACTTCATTGATCTCGACTCGTTAGATTCTGCAGTTGTCCTCAAACCCCCTCTTCGATGCTCCCATATCTCCAACTCCGTTAACGGCTTGTTCCTCGCCATCGGTCAAGCTCCGTATCTCTGGAATCCCTTCACGAGGAAATACCAGGAGTTGCCTAGGATCAATAAGAATGATCTCCCCGTGGAGGAGGGGGGGAACGCATGTTTTGAGGTACTTGGGTTTGGGTATGATGAGGTTAATGATGATTATAAGGTTTTGAAGGTTGTTGAGGTTAGAGGTGTGAATTTGCGTTGGGTTTGTTCCAAGGCTTATGTGTATAGTTTGAGGTCCAAGGCTTGGCGGAAGATTGGGGATTTTAGCTACCAGGTGAGTTGTAAGCAGGTTTGGCCAGTGTATGTGAAGGGGGCTTTGCATACGCTTGTGTTTAATGAGTATTCGATGCTGAACCCGAGGATTATGGCGTTTGATTTTGCAACTGAGGAGCATCGGGAACTGCCTGTCCCGGATATTTCCGTTAAGGAGATTAATCTTGTTGGTTTAGATGTTTTGGATGGGTTCTTGTGTGTACTTAACGCTCCGAAGAAGCATAGGAGAGATGTGTGGATTATGAAGGAGTATGGGAAGGAGTCGTGGATGAAGTTGTTGTCTATTGCCCCTCCCGCGATTGAGAAGTATTCGAATGTGAGTCCCTTAGTGTTCTCCAAGAATGGGAATGAAGTGCTTTTAAACTGTGATCAGAAATGGCTGGTTTGGTACGATTTGAACAACAAGACTACTAGAAACGTTCCTGTAGAAGGTTTACCTTTCATTTTTAATGCTGAGGTCTCGGTTCAGAGCTTGGTCCCCTTCGAAGATGCTGATAAAGTCAGAACCCAATGTAGTAAACAAGACAAAAGGAGGAGATATAGGAAGAAGAGAGTTGACTTTCTATCCGAAGGGTTCAAGCTGGTACTGTGATATATTGTGAGCGGAAAAGGGAGATTGAAGAGGTAGCTATTGATCAGAACTGTCAATGAAGTTTAAGAACAGAGATGCCTGCAAAATGCTATCATGGCAGGCGCCGATCACACATTTTCAACAAGGACTGATTCCTTGATCACAAGGAAACAGTTAACTGATTAACGTGCCATCCGCGTTAGGCTTGTCACTTGGTAGGCTGCCAAATCTCCGCTCGTTTTCCCTTCTATATGTAAATTACCAACATATATAGTAACACTTTGTTGTATGGATCGGTTTGTCACTTGTAAACGCATTTTGTATGTTGCTTTGTGCCACACTTCTATCTGTGTTGCGTCGTGCTGATGAAGGAAAACTAATGTACGCTTGATTGATTTTACTTCACTGTTATAAAGAAGAAAATAAAGTTTTAAATACTCATGTTGTAGTAACGACGTTCTCGGCGATCGGATTCGCTTGACACGGGTTTTTCATATATAGACATCATTTGCAAGAGCTAGATGCTATTTGAATCACACAAAAACATTAGCATTCTTTTATAGCAGCTAGTAACTCCTTACTTCAATTGATTCATGGAACTTACATAGTTCAAAACACAAGTTGTATGTCATTAGATACATGGCCGACGGTCACAAGTCACAATGACGATCAGATTAGTACGATGAGAAAAGAAGAGAAAAAACAAATCAAATGCTTCCAACATAATTCCTAGACAGTCAGCGGATACTATACACATCAAGACAAGCTGCGCCAATGGAAGGTAGAATGGTAGCATTGCATAACTAGGGGATATTGAAGATTATCTGCCATTTTGGGGAACTAAACTTTGCATCTTCCTCAAATCACAAAATGAAGCAAGATTTCTGCCCCTTCCTCTTTTTCTTCTTCTGCTTTGGTGGCTGAAGAACCACCTTGATGGCGGCATCAAAAACTGCTTTCACATTCTACAAGTAGAGACGAAAAGATAAGCTAGCCTATTAGAGGCGTCTACCTATACCTTTATGAAGTTAGTGCTATGATGAGTTGCAATACTCTACCTGCTGTGTTTTGGAACTGCATTCAATATAAGCTACGGCTCCGATAAGTTTCCTAAGCTCTTCCCCCTTGAAGAAATGGCAACATTTATAGCATGGATCTTAATGGTCATAAGCAATTCAAACTGCAACAATCAATTGATAAGCGATGTGATTCTCACCTGAGCTGTGGAAATTGCCACTGCACCAGGGTGATCAACGAAAAACTGCTTGTCATCCCTGAGATCTAGAGTAAATAAAATTGAAGGTGAGAAACAAGAAAATCTGTATATGCTCAAATTAAACTACACATTTTTAACAAAACAGCAAAACATCCTAAGCTCAGTAACTGCTGATTCTTGGGCCTTAACAGGGTGTATTGATTATTTTCACCTACAGACAAGGGGAATGACCATAGTGGAGCAATTAGTTGGTAAGTCCTAGAACTCTTCAACAAGCAAAGGATATATAATTATCATCATGTAGTAAATATATGTAGGTGAAAGTGGCATGCTCTCTAAACCTAATTCATGAAAATCAAAGATAAAACGGAACATGTGAGGAGGGAATTGACAATTTTATACTATTATTTATCTACTATCACAACCATATTCGAGATGGATGAGAACAGACAACCCTACAGATAACATTGACACCAAGATACAAAAAAAAAAGGCATGATTGACATCAATTTGCAAAAGATAACCAATTTGTTTAATTTGATAGGTTTTCTCCATTTGAATAGTGGGATATAACTAAGACAACCTGCGATACTGGAAATTTGAAACGGAAGACAACATAATAGAGGAACAATGTGGTATGGAATGAAGGGAACCTACCAAGCTTTGTTCCAACCAGAATAATTGGAACCCCAGGTGCATAATGTCTCAACTCAGGGATCCACTGAATGAGCAATTGAGGAGGGAAACAGTTAGAATGGCATTACTTTGGGTTCATTGCAAACCACATAATCATAAAAAACCACTACAAGTCACCTTCTTAGCCACATTTTCGTAGCTGGCTTTGCTAATGAGTGAAAATGCCAAAAGGAAAACATCCGCCCCACGATAGCTTAAGGGTCGTAGCCTGTTGTAATCTTCTTGACCTGTCATACACAAAACGAGTCAAACACACGATGACCCAAACAGACGAGAAATAATTCCCGACAATAGAGCTTTGACAGATTACCAGCAGTATCCCATAATCCTAGGTTAACAGTGCTTCCATCAACAACAACATTTGCACTAAAATTATCAAACACAGTAGGCACATAGTCCTGTTTGTACAAAAAGAAACAGGTAAGATTAGGCTTCAGTTAAGAACAAACAATTCGTCTCAATCTAAATTTAAAACATAAGCTGATCAAGATACCACATATACAAATATGCTCATTCGTGGAACGAATTAATCTTTCTAAAACAGGATGTAGACCATGTCAAGGCAAACAACCCAACAATCGCTCTAGAGTAAAGACATCATGTTTAAATCAATACAATTGACAAATCAATTTAAGCAATAAGAAACTTTTGCCAAAACCACATAATAAAAAAATCCGAAGCAGGTTGAAGAAACTATAAATCAACTGGACTCTTCAAATTCACGAAACTATAGACCCCTGAAATTTTCATTAATATAAATATGGATCTTTTTATTGGACTTACAGTTATTAATCAAATTTTTATGAAACCAAATAAAAATGCAATCTTTTTAGGAGACTTAATAATAGTTATAAATCAAAATTTCATGAAACTAAATAAAAATGCTATATTGATTTAGGGGACTTAGAGTTATAAATCAACATTTCATAAAACTATATAAGAAAATGGGATCTTTTTGGGAAACTTACTGTTATAAATCATGTTTTCAAGAAACAAAAGAACAATGAGATCTTTTAAGGGGACTTACAGTTATTAATCAGGTTTTCATGAAACTAAATAAAAGTGGGATTTTTTCGAAAACTTAGAGTTAAAATCAAATTGTCATGAAATTAAGTAAAAATGGGATCTTTTTTGCAAATACTTACAGTAGGAAAAGTGTTGCTGGTGTAGGAAATCAACATGCAAGTTTTCCCAACAGCTCCATCACCAACTGTAACACACTTTATGAACCTTGAAGCACTCATCTTTATTCAACCAAATCTATATCAACTATTCTGATTCTTGGAGTTTTTTTTTCAGTATTTGAAAAGGGTATTTGCTAAAATCTGCATTTAATGTAGACAATTAGGTTATTGCTCTTTATCTTGGCTACCATACAAGAATGAAGGAAGAGAAGTAGCTGACCAAAAGACAACCTTAAGCCAGCTAGCTTATTGTTTCATTAATTCAACTTTGTTTATTAACAAGTTAGTGTTGCTAATATATAAACAAATCCCAATTAATCATCTTTTAGCGTAGTTACCAGTTAATTTCTTATGGCCCCAGAACTGTAACATCATCTTTCAAAATTAGCAATTACATCGTAGTATATATGTTGGTATTATTATAAATAAAATTAGTCATATTATATTATGTTAATCATTTCAATTATTATAATCAATATTAGTTTATGTTCAATTTAATTTTTTTGCATTGTTACATAATTAAATTTATTACTTCTTCTATTTTAATTAATTATTTAAACAAAATAACTTTTTAAAATCTGGTTGAACTTGAAATTTTAAAATAAATTAAATGAGTTAGTTTGAATTTTGATTTCGATCAACCTTTTCTGATACCACTCAAGATCCAACTCAATTCATGTACAACTCTTAGTTTGAACTTTGAACTACGATTTATCATCGTTGGCTTGCTGCATTATTATAAAGGGGTCTTGGCTTTTACTACAATAGCTAAAGTAAATTTGAACGTTTCTAACGACCTTCTTTTTCACATTTATTAGAGGACATGGGATTGTTGTTGGCACATCTCTATCAACCCATGTTATGTGATTCCACATTTATAAGTGTGACTTATCCAGCGAAACCAGGATGAAAATCAAGGGGGGGCAAATTTTCGGGGAAATATTAAGGGGGGGCGAAAATAAATAAAAAATAGTTAAAAGTACCGAAAAATAGTTTAAAAATTTGCCCCGACCTTCTTTTTCACATTTATTAGAGGACATGGGATTGTTGTTGGCACATCTCTATCAACCCATGTTATGTGATTCCACATTTATAAGTGTGACTTATCCAGCGAAACCAGGATGAAAATCAAGGGGGGGCAAATTTTCGGGGAAATATTAAGGGGGGGCGAAAATAAATAAAAAATAGTTAAAAGTACCGAAAAATTGTTAAAAATGAAGCTAACAAGACTTGAACCCATGAGCTCTACCTTTTGGAAGAAGGAACTAACCAACTAAGCTACACTTACACTTGGTTTATTAACATTTTTTATTATATATATCACAAAAATTCAAAAAAATCGTATATAAAATAAACGATACCGAAAAACTTAGGGGGGACGAGCGCCCCCTCTCGCCCCCCCTAGTTTCGCCCCTGCAGTTATCCTCACACTCTCCATTGCTCGAGGTTCTTGTTTTGAAATATTATAAAAAAAACTCTTCATGGTATATATCTCAATTTATCATAAAATTGAAATTATTTTATTAATCACCTCAATATAATCATTATTATAAGTAAAGACGAGGTTATTAAAAATTATTTCCAAATCGAGTTATGCTCGAGAGTGTGATTCCTCATTTATAACTCCATAGCTAGTGATGCCACTATTTATGAGTATCTGGTAAAAAAAATTGTTGTAAGTTGGCCGGCTAATTAAACTCCTCAAATACTTTTGTATAATGTAAAATAACATTGACAAACTTTATTTGTAACTTATTATCGATATATAACAAAATAAACTTTAATGATGTTTGATCTTTTATCAAATATTATTGTACAATATATATATAAATATATTTAACTTCAAAACTTAAAGAAAAACTATAAAAATATGAAAATAATAAAGAATTTTCTTTCCTTTGGGGGCATACCTTAATTTTTGGAGCATCTACACTATTCAAGTATCACAAATTTGACTTAATTAAATATAATTGATATATACGATGAATCTTTCTAAAATGTGCTTTAAGGACACATGTTATGCATTGAATTTGGAAATAAAAACTAACATTCATAAGCATACAAGGTAACATATTTACAAAATTATGCAATTAATTATCAATTATGTTCCCTTATTAACTTCTTCACCTCTACCCCTAAGACCCTAAGAGTGCATCTTAAAAAAATCTATATATAGTATTTACCACTTAAACTAATTAAATATATTCTTCATTCAAGTTAGTATCGGGTCAGTTTTGCAAAAATGGGACTTCAACGATTGAAAAAGGAGTAGTGCGTGGTACATTGTGATTTTTGAGAATAATTGATTAAGTAACACGTTTAAATTTGTATTGTACTCGTAACTAATAATCAACATGTATATATATATATATATATATATATTATATATATATGATATTGAACTAACGATAAGCATATGACACTACATTTAAACTAAAACTTAAGTTATAAGATATGTATTGCTCACTATAAAATAATTATAGAATGAAAGAAATTTCTAACATTAAGCTATCGTAAGACTAAAATTGTAAATATTATCATTTGATTTATTATTCATCACCATATACAACATCTTCAAAGATAATGGTGTTGAGAATTGAATTGACATAGTTTTGTGGTGGCCTGTGGCCAGATGGGATAAGTATTACAATTCCTTGAAGACCTAAGGGATTTCGAACATGGGGGTGGACCATGATTTATTACAAAGAAAAAGAAAAATAATAATAGAAAGGTTGAAATATTAATGTTACTTACGACTTAATGAAGAGTAAAACATATGTCATGTTGTGCAACTTGTGATTAACTCAATACTCAAATAGATTCTACTTCTTCAACTCGTGACCATGTTATCAAATTTTAACCAAAACCCTCAATCAACTCTCTTTTCCCTTGTCGTTTTTATCTCAACTTTCAAATTCCGGATCTTATCGGTAACCAAGTAACTCCCTCCACAGATGCCACTTTTAAAGGATATATATCATTCATATTTATATAAAACTATACAGAGTATTTTTTATCATGTAATCGATTCGTTTTTTTATTTGTATCTCAAAACGATTTGCTTATTGATTAAGTAAATAAAAAGTTATCAAAAAGTATACTGAAATGTAAAATGACGATAAATCGAAATTGTATAATTGATTGGTTAATAATTTCATAAGAAAATGTAATCAAAACACATATTAAAATGTAAATTTTCACTTAATTATGTTAAGAAGATAAATATCTAAAAATAAAAATAAAAAATAAAATTATAAAACAAATAAAAAAACCGGGAGAATACAATATTTTTTTAAAATTATTTCGTATGATTGACTCGTGAGTTTAAAAATTTCATGCTTTCGACACTAATGATTTCTTCTAACAGCTCACAACGTGACAACCACAATTATCAATCACGTACATGTAACTAATGCGGATTAGGGAATATCATAAATCATATTGATCATGAAATGCTAATCAACTACTCTGTGTTATCATAAACAATACTAATAAGAACATTGTTAACTTGTGTGATTATTCAAGTTAATGAACTAGGTGAGTTTGTACCCAAAAGATCATGGGTTCGATCCTCCATATCAATACTTTCTTAATCGAACCTATGCATGCTATTACATCAACCCGAAATCTATCCAATTCATACTCTATGAATACTAATTTCATATCCCCATTATAAAAGTGAAAACTTAAACCACTCCGCCCTTCATGGTAGCAAACTAGCAATATTTGTCAAATTACTAAGACTTAAAACATATGCTTATATTATATTTTCACTTTATTAGAAAGAAATTACCATATCGATGAGAGGAAATTAACTTTAGATAGTGACAATTATTAAAATGATCGGAGATATATGTGCAATTTGTACTTTAGTTTTCGTAAATATACAATTTACGTGAATGATCTATGATATTAGTCGAAAAAAAATCATTTTTTAGCACCATTTTAACAATTCTTTTATGAGAATAATTGTGTGAGAGACGTCATCCTCTTGTAGTCTTGTTAAGCTAAAAAATCTTAAACTCTGTGCTCTATGAAAACCTTTGGGTTGATTTAAAATTCTTACATGTGTGATTTTTGAGTGGGGGTGGATGGTACGTAGGTTATGAGTGGAGCACATGGAGATGACCTAATTGCAATGAGAAGCGATCATGTGCTTCTTGCTCACCAAACTTCACCTAATTCTTGGCCCCAAATATCAATTGTGAATTAAGAATTGATTGGGATTCCCTTGTCACATCCTTCTTGGACAACCTAAATATTGCATATGCTACCATTTATATCTAATTAGATATACAAAGATTTCGGAATGGTACCACTTTTTATCATTGATTGATCAAGATGGACAACTCGAAAATTTTTGTTTTGTTTTCTTCTCAAGCTGGGAGCTCATAGGTGGAGGACATTATGCAAATTCAGATTCATAATTGATATACATTATTGTATACACCTCAACAAATATTCTAGCTAGATAGTTAGGCTGACAATTGGACTTAGACGACCCTGGCCGAATTGGAGACTAGGCACAATCAAACATGTATCTAATTCAGAATTACATTGAAGTAACTATAAACATATAGTACTAACTTCATTTTGTTAACATATTGTTCGCTAATAATTACCTGTATTAAGTATATCAAAAATATTTTTCTTCTGCCCTCATTTATTTGTAGTTAATAATAAAATAAACGTAAAATCAATGTTATTGAAAATTGAAAGTCAATAAAAATTTATTACTTTTATTAAGGATAAAATAGGAATCATGCTTAAGTCTTAACCAAGGGCCAAGGGGGCCAACATCAGAGGCCCATCCTACCCACTATTTAGTGGGTTACTTATGGCCTGGTCAAGTTGTGTTGGGTCCAAATTGGACAGATGGGTTCGAGGTGTTGGACTGTTTAACTCCAAATTTGACCCAGTTGTACCATCCCGAATCAACTTCCCGCTAAATTGTTCTTTTAGCTTTTTCTTTTTCGTAAATTAGCCATGAGGTTAATTTGGAAGCGGATATTTTGATTACTAGAGCCTTTTCTACTAGACTATTCCATTAACTCAAAATTGTTCTTTCTTTTTTGGTGATAAGAAAGAGAAGATGATGTTGAGTTTTTTTTTCCTTTTTTGTAAATTAGGAATGAGAGAGCCATGACCTTTTCATCACTGGTAACTAGTAAGAAGAGTATTTTCCACTAGCCTATTAAATTAACTCAATTAACTCAAAATTGTTCTTTGAGCTTTGAAAGTCAACTCAAATATATTTTGTTTTGAAATTTTTATAGTTGATTTTTGAAATTTTGAACGATAATAATTTCTGTATATGTTCTACTCCCGGTCCCGGGATGCATGAATATTGTTCAGCTTTTCATTGTTTAATTTGAATTTGATGATTGATTTTTCAAAATTTGAATTCAATTATTTTTAATTTTGTTCTATGTTGAGTAATATTTTGATACGATAATATACTTTGCTTCCTGAGAAAAGGTAGAAATTAGTGCGGTGAAATGGTTAAAAACGATTAGTAATGAAGTTAAGTAGAACTGTTTTTGGAGTAATATTTCGATTTAATATGATGTTCTTAGAACTCAAGTGCATCAGGCTTTTGATAAATTACACTAAAGTTTAGGCTTGATATTTGGACGGAGTGGAAGTGGAAAGACTACTTTATTGCAGGTCCCGAATCATTAGACTCTGATTTGCGAATTTATTTCGACATTTTTTTTTTTTTTTGTAAATTAGCAATGAGGTGAGTTTCGAACCAGGACCTTCTGGTCACTAGCAATAGCCTTTTCTACTAGACTATTCGATTAACTCTATTTCATCATTTTTGGTGTCTCGATTTTGATTATTTCTCTGTGCTGTTACAGCTGATTGCAGGGTCAAGTAAACCAACCTCTGGGTCCAATGGTATGGAAATGATGGTGTTCCCAACCAATCTCCTGCGCTGATACAGCCTGAAAGAGTTGGTATTGTAGTTCAATTTCCTGAGAGGTGTGGCTTCTGCGATCATATAGATAGTTTACTTCCTTGATAAAGTGTTTTACATACTTCTCGGAATTTTTCATGTTAAGCATATGGTGGAATCGATACTGCTAATAGACAAGCCACATACCTGGCATATTCTCAAATTTGAAGAATCGGTTGTTTTGTATTACATTGTCCTGCATGTTTATACTTAAATTCATTAGCTGCCTCCAAAATAAATCAGTTATAATTCTTATTCATGATTCATTGAACACATGGGAGATCGAACATTTGTGCATAGGTTATACTATTTCAAGTATATATTTGTAACTTTACTTAACCTTTTATGTATGTTTGAAAGTCGTGCCTCATTTTCTAGTACTATCAGAGTTTGGCTCTTTGCAAGTGTTGCTGTTGCTACTACTCTTATTCAACTACTGTCGGCTCTCTTATAAATTCTATACCTTTACTTAATCTAAAGTTTCTAAATTAGTTACTTTCCGATTAGGTATTTTGTGGCGGATACAGTGCTAGAGGAAATATTATTTGGGTGGCCAGGACAACAGGTTGGCCTTCAATGGAGAGAGCTTCTTGCTTCTAGACTTCAGAAAGCTGTCGACAATTTTACCCATTTTAAATCAAACACAACGTCACACTCGAGCTCTGTCTTAAATCATCTTTTGCTAAGAGGTAGGCAATACTTAGCGCGGCACTTGTTCATCTTTGATGTTGGACTCACTGTAATCTCCCTTTGGATAAAGATCCCAACTCCCTCAGTGGTGGCTATAAATGGCGACTTTGATGGCAATCCAGCTGGTGCATATTTCATTTCAATACAATATAAAATTTCTGTTTCACACTCTTTATCTATCCATGAACATCAGAATCTGATGATGTAAAATTGTAGGTACTAGTCAATGCCGCTTCCATGTAATATTTAACAGTGCGAGACTTGCTTGTTTTGTAGGTCCAAACTCCACATCTACGAATATTGGAGGAACCTCTTGCTGGCTTGGTACGAAAATCCTCATGATGATCCTCATTCTCAGTCAGATATGTAGAAATTTATCAAACTGGCCAATTTATTAAGTTGTGTATTCTCTCAAGACTATCACATATGAAATCTTGGGCTTAACAGGAGTCTCAACACGATATTGCCTGTAGAGGGATATGTTATATAATCAGTTTTGAGGTACCAGTCTCTTTCACTGTTATTTGAACTGTATTATATGAGTATATACTCAATATGGCAGTCTTAGATAACTAAGAAGTTCACCTGATTAGAATACATTTTACTCCAGTTACCATTTAGAACTGAGGAAATATAACTTGGGAAGAGAGACTATACGTGGTATATATAGTGATGAAAATGAATGCTACTGCCAGTTATTACTTGATGAGATAGCTTGGAGTTAGACTGTTCACAAAATATTAGTACAAGTCTTAGATTACTAGTATGTTGATGACTGTGGAATGCCATATTAAAATGTTACTATATGGAAATGATTTTGAAGCAACAAATATTGGAAACTTCGCATATATATATTCGTCTTTATGCAATCATCTAACATATTTTAACCTTTTTCCGGAGATAAATTGAGTCAATTAGTTGTATCGTGTTTATATGTTGAATTGGTTCATTCGTTATGTTATATCTGACATGTTCACATTTTGGGAAATAAAGATTGGATTGTAAATGATTGTGTGAATTTTGTACATTCATGCAATGAGAATTCAGCATCAGACTTTCTTACTTTGGAGATTAGACATTATGATGGAATACTGAGGTGCCTTTTTTCGAGTGTGAGTTGCCTTTTTTCGAGTGTGAGTTGGTTCGTGCATTATGTATTTCTCTATGTATTCTGATAATGATTGTATGATCTGTTTAAGACTTCAATCTGTTAAAGAATAAACTATTATTGAAGATTTTGGGTATCTATATAGTTAGTGAAGTCGTGTAATAGATTATAGTCTGAAACGTAGAGTTTCTGTTGTACAAGGTAGTTATGCTTATGAACTGCAAGAGGTTGTCCTGGATTCAGCAATCGTAGTTCCAGGATCAGGGGACCATTTGGAGGCCTTAAGTTTCTTTTCCATCTAAACATAACGACAGTTCATGCCCTACTGGTTACCTTGGATAGTTTTGTGTCCCTTGAACCCTTAATCCTAACTGGAAACCACGGGGAGTGGTCACTCGATGTGTATGCCCAGTTCTATTGCAGTAGATCTCAGATTTACGAGGACATGCATCCCAATAGTATTTATTAGGCATAAGGCCTTATGAAAGTTCAGTGTAATTAGTTGTCATTAATGAAATTTGGTGACTTCAATCTAAATGTTACACATTGACTGTAGTAATCACAGCTTCACCCTTTTTCCTTCACTATACCTTCCATTCCTCTTTTCGGTTTTCATATTATGATTACTCATTTGTATACCAATGCTTTTCTGCCACTACTTTCTTGTTGGACATTAGGATTAAGTTTGTTACACCTACTTTGGATCATCTTCAAGAAGAAAACGAACTAAAACAAATGGTAACTAGTGTCATCATATCCATAGTTTCGAAAGTGTTTTTGCTGGAATATCGTGTGATATGTTTTTCCTATATTGTTAATCTCAATATTATAGCGGGAATGCAAAACATGTCTACGCTTGGGCATGTCTAATGTTGGAAGACAGGCGATGTTGCTTGCGTATGTACATTTTTCTTTTCTTTTTGCAGTAAGCTCATCAATGTATGTTTTGATAGAAGTGTGTACTCTTATTTGTTCCATACAGATATGAGATATCAGATCCGCAGACAAAGGGCAAACCGTCTTCTATACATGTCCAGTTTGTGCTCATAAGCAAGCGGACAATTTATAATTCCACATGAGATATATTTCCTCCAGATAAGGTCATTCTCTCCAGCTGCTTATTATACCACTGCATTAGTATTCGCTTTGCTTTAGTTACGGACATAAGTTCCCATAAAATAGCCTTTTTACCTGTCGAATATGACGGTGTTGGTTGAGCCTTTTTCTTGAGTAGTTTTGAGGCTTGTATATTGAGGGAGACTAATTTAAGAGTTGTAATATCAATTTGTTGTTAGAATGTCAATTTTGTCTGGCAATTAGATCATATATTTCACATTCTTCATGATCCTAAAACATACACAAAATAAATTCGGTTGTTGAGTATAGTCTCCCTATCCGTGATTCTGCTATTTACTGCAATAGATTTGAGAAATCCCATTGATCAGCAGGAATACAACCTACATAAGATGACAACTAAGAAAAACGGAGGGAATGCTTTTTTTTATTGTGCAGTCATCGCCACTGATAATTTCTTAGTCATCCCCTTAATAAAACTATCTAAAGGAAAACATAATTTATGAAGGGTGGTGGTAAAAAGTTCATTGATGATGTTGAATGAAACTTCTTCTGCCATACAGTATGTAATGATTCTAGAAGATGAAGCTTTCCATTTTCTGATCCACTTTAAAAATTGACGATACTACATAAAACATTATTCAACGGTAGATATATCCCATATGCCATATCCACAACTAATTTGAGAAACTAATAACATTTTTATTCATACATTTTTCGCAAAATACTAGTAATACATGAAACATGATTCAGCTGGAAATTTTTCATATCCAAAGCCATAACTAATTTCAGAAACTATTACATATTTATTCATACAGTTTTTTTAGAAATAGAACAAGAACATATAGCAACAAGACCTCCCCAGCCCTTGAATCCTCCTCTCTTTCTTGTGCACGCCAATATAAAAATGCAAGGCTGTGATCACAAAATAGGACTAAAAAAAAGATACAATAGAAAAGAAAAGTACTAGCCTACCATGAGCATCAACAGAAAATTTGGTTAGCATCTTCTGTTTTATTTACATCTCCTAGCAGGCTAGCAGTAATAATTTCTTCAACTTCACCAATATAAAATTATGGGAGGCGAAGAAGGCGTCGGAGATCATCAGTGGCTCCGGCATCAACTCCAGCAGCTTCAGCCTTGCAGCTGAGCTTTGGCCTCAATGAAAAAGTGGGCAAAGGCAAGCTGCTCGGTGGTGGTGATATTGTAAATATCACCGAACTACAAATCTTCTCAACCTGATTATCAATGGTGGATTTAAGAACTTTTTCGTTGGTTTTACCGAAACCTCTACCTTTTGTTGGTATGGTTGGATTGATCATCATCTTAGGTGCATCTGGTGATACTCTTGCAACCTTCTTGGTTGTTTTCATCATGGCACCTCCCTTTTTTGGACTATTGGAACTAAAACTTGTTCTTTTTGGAGCCTGAGATAGATCATTGGTTTTGTAGTTTGGTTTTTTGTTATTTGGTGGAAAGCATATGACTCTACTTTCAGAGAAGCTGACATTCTTTTGAGGAAAAATTGCAGGTGGTTGTTGTGGTAAACAATGGGGAGGGTAAGATTGGTAGAGAAAAGGATGTGGAGTTTGCAAAATGCCAGCTTGGAAATTTGGTTGAAACATGTAGTTTTCAGCTGGTCTTGAATTGAAAGAGTGATGCTTTATTTTCATTGAGTTTCTGATGTGGGATTTGTTTGGAGAGATTGTCTGATTCTTCGACGAATGTAACTTAACTGCCTCCATTGATGATAGCTTAAGAGTCTATAACTTCTGAAAGATTAAGAATCAAACAACTAAACGAAATCACAATTAACAAGGACTTAGTATATCAAACTACAATAGCTTTTAGCTTCTTCTTGGATTATTTAACAGATGTGAATATAAGTAGTTGGTATTCAAGAATTTAAATAAACTTTAGAAGCACAGGAGAGAAAATTAGTAACTTAGCAGAGGAGTAAAGAAAATAATTAACATAGAAAGTTAATAAAAGAAAGTTATATGAATACTACAGTATGCTAAAGTATGTTAGCCTAGAAGAAGGAAGAGTAGAGAAAACTAAAAGGGACAAGGATAAAGAAAGCATACAGAGCAACGTTCATGGATGTGTATGCTAGATGCCCTTTTTATAAGGAGAAGAAAACGCTCTAACGGCTACTTATTTTATTTATTTTGTTTTCACTATTCTCTTGCTTAATGTCATTTTTCCCAACTAATTCAGTATGTATATTTGAGATACTCGAATAGACTAGTGGAAAAGTCTCTCGCTAGTAGCCAGATGGTAGAATGTTTCTCATGAATAGTTGATTGAATCGCTTAGTGTAAAATGTTGTTGTTAGCTATCACCCTTCATAAGGTCCTGGCTTCGAAACTCATCTCATCACTAATTTACAAAAAAGAAAGTGTTTCTCAGTGCAAAATCATAGTATATTTTCTCATTTTAGTGGTCATTTTTCTTTTTTTGAAATGCTTCATAAATATATGTTGTTTAATATACAATACAACGAATTAATTGCAAAAATCAGTTTCTAAATATTGATAAATGTCGAAAGTTAGTTGGTGAAGTTTGTATTAATGTAATGATAATTTCCGTACTTGAGAGATCTGATCATCAATCTAGACCTCTTGAAAAGGTTTGTAGTGGTAACTTACCTTCTTCAATATAACACCACAAAACAGACATTAGACTACTTCAACAAGTCTATGTGAGAAATACTCCCTCCGTTCTCTTTTACTTGTCGTTCTACCCTCAAATTTTTGTTTCTAAATAGTTGTCGTTTTAGCTTAATTAATTATAAATTTATATTTTCAATGTACCTTTGAATTTATCAAACAACTAATTATATAGTCTCAATTGATTGTAATTTTACATTTCCAATGTACTTTTTGACTCTCTTTTACTTTTTCTTAATCTATGTGCAAATGGCTAGAACGACAAGTAAAAGAGAACGGAGGGAGTATGATTTTTGTACAATGATATCAACCACTCTTTTACGGGCTCAGTCAATATCACTAATATATTAATACCTTGAAAATTAATCTGCTAATGTATATATTGAAAGTGAAGCCTATATATTTTATTTTTAATAATATCACATGCAATTCAAAATTAACCATATTTTTATGTTCGAATTAAGGTTTTAATCTTGAACAAATTTCTAATAATATTATAAAGATTAAAGATAATATTATGTGAATACGTTTAACATCGAATTCAATGACATAGACTACGTAAACTAAATAGATAAAATATTCCATCAAAAAGTAAGTTAACTATTGAATTATATGACAATGAAAGTAATTAGTATTATTTCATAAGATATAATTGCGATTATTAGACATAATGGGGGGATCATAAGTTCAAGTTCTTGTCAAAACAATGATAATGTTTTCCAAGTCAATTTAAACATTACCTTGTAAAGAAATATAGAGAAATATATTTTATTGATAATAATTTTTATTGTAAGTGACTTATATTTATAGATAAATATTATGCACAACCTAATTAAAATCCGTAATTGTGGGCTATTTACCACAACCTAACACCTTGTTTAGTGTTATAGTTGTTGTATTACTAGATCGATTGATATAATCCCATTTCCTTCGTAAACCCGTATTTCAGGGTGCAAGAACGGAAGACAAATTAATATATTTAGTTACGTTTACTTGAGCTTTCCTACTTTACATCGATAAATAAAATTAATTATAAAACTATTAAAAAACATTTACATCGAATCACTCAATATCCTCAATTAAATTAAGTTAAGTTTTACTTTAATTTTGGCTTTCATCTAGATCTCAAACAAACATTAATTGTTATTTTATTTTTCATATCAATTTTTTATCATGAATAATATTTTTCATCATGAACAACAATATAATGAGAAGAAGAATATAATAATGTAAATTCTAATTAAAAAAAATAAAAACTTCAACTAAAATTGAATTAAGATCAATATTAAGTTAAACATGAAGATGATATGAATTGTTATTGCCACCCTATAGGGATATTCGACACATTATTTTCAATAATTGTTTACATTATTTAAATTGAAGCCCTATGATTTGTGGCAGAGGGAGTATTATATTTTGTGTGGTTATAAAATTGTTAAATAGGTGTAAAAATATTATTTTCATCAAATTTGCCGACAAGAATAAGGGGCGGCTGATTCTGGACTCGGGTCTACAGGAGACCAAGATCTGTATCATTGCAATGGACGGCAACCGCCAATGCGATTTCAACCATTGGATCAACTTTTCTTTTGGAAAAATCACCGTTCAGATCATCCCCACCATTCATCTATTGTCCTTGCAATCTTACATTACCTAGGGACTTTGGTATCGTCTATCTAACGTCTGGAAAAGACTCCGATAAATACTGGCCATGAGAAAATGTTTTGCGTCTCTAATGTAATTAAATTTTGGAATTTCGATTCTTTTCCGTCTATTTTTTTACATTTTATTTCATTTTTTATCGATATGCGTCCCAAAACATGAATATATCTCATGATAAATGTGTAAAAGTTACAAAAAATTGATTCGTGATGGATGTTACAGTATAATACGTTACCATTCTAAGTTATTCGCTCATAATTACTCCCTCCGTCCCTAAAAGATTGTCACATTTTGACTTTTATTAGTTAAATATTACAAAATTTGATCATGAATTCCCATTAAACGATAAGAAATAATATAGTCTTGTGGGACCTTGTTAGATTCGTCTCAATATATATTTTTTAAATATTACCTTGTTATAATTTTTTTGCATGTAGAATGATAGATATTTATGTTTTAAATCGTGTTTTGTTGACCACCAAAAGTTAAAATGTGACAATCTTTTAGGGATGGAGGGAGTATATTTGTTTCAGACCTTGCCATCTTTTTTAGAACAGTCCAGAAAACGTTTTGTAGTGTCAAGTGGATATTTACTAATTGTAGTTGCTTAGGTGATGTTATCATTCGAATCTCTACCTAATTTGATTTATAATAATAAGATGTAACTGTGAGTATGTAGAGTTGTCAAAGCAGGGAGTTTAAGAGGTCATTGTTTTGATTTTTATAAGTGACGATGATAAAGCAAATAATTTTTTTTAAATGTATATTGTATATATATATGGTTTTCAAATTAACATATTCGTGATCCGTCCATTTTAATGTTAATAAAGTAAGAAAATCTAAGTCCACTTTAGAAACAATTTTACACACAAAATATACATTTACGGGTATCATTATGCGCTCATTTTGAATAAAACCTAAAAATAAATATTTTCCCAAGTTTTTATCAAAATTTAAAAATATGAATCGAAAGTTAACTTTTAAGGATAATGTTAATTTAGTAACCATTTTCCTTTTGTACACATGACTACATGACATGAGATACATTTGCATAAATCATTTGCACATCATTGTACCACTTATATAAGCTTTTCTAAACGATAAATAAAATTTATTTGAATACGAGTACTATATAACTTAAAGCTTAAGTCCCCCCAATTTCGTTCGGGGCTCTTTTAATTTTGTTAATAATTTAGTTACCAAGAATTCATATTATCGTTATAAATTCTTTTATTTTCTAATCTCCCTTTATCTCAAGTCATTACTCTCTTGATCTCTAAAAGATAGGACCTTTCATTTTGTTTTTCTTATTTCTAGTATATATAATTGTATATTTATTTTCAATTAAAATTTTATTCTTATCCGTAGTGGAAGTGGAAGGAGCGAGTATTTGTTTCTATTCTGTCCTAGTATGCGGTAGATAATGAGCACAACTGCATGCATGCATAATATTATGGAACTTATTTTTATGTGAGGTTTTTCGATCTAAATGTGTCCTAACTTCTAAGGATCGGATATAGATCTTTTATAAAAAAAAAAAAAATTAATAGACAATTTTCATACGATATTCAATATGAAGATATTTAGGAGTAATTATTATCTTATTATAATTTGTTAAATATAATGTAACATGTGTTGATGATCATAAGGGCATTACATAGGTTTTTTATAAATGTTATTTGAGCTTCATCAATTGAAACTGTCTCAACTTTATAAAAATTAAGTGTAGCAGAGTCACCAGAACATCACATACATAACATACATGCAACATGAGATATTTTGTAATCGTTTTGTAAAGTATTTCATCATACGTTGCATTAATATTGTAATAATAAGCCTCTAGAATTATTGCGTGTAAATTAAAATAGAAAAAAGGTGTCGAAATGGCCTACCACCAAAAATAGTAGCACCGTTGATCAACTTGGACGTGTCCCAAATTGATTGACTAAAGAAAGCGAAATAAAGTGACGTGAGATATAGTGGTTATGAGTTATGACCATTTGAATAGGGAACCGACCATTTGGTTGATTGAAGTTTACGTCCCTTTTAATAATGCACTTCAACAATATTATTTTTCAATCAATTTAAAGGTGTGGGTGTACATGTGGACCAAATGAGATACTCCATTATTAAGGCAAATTGGAATAATAAATATATACAAGTATATACTCATGCATGATGCACTTAGTAGAGGGGCCAGTTGACATTATCATTATTAGTATTTATTTTTTGAAGGTGAGGAGTGTACGTTTTTAATTCTAGGAATTTATTTGGTGTGGTTGTTGTTCGTTTGTAATTTTGCATAATCATTAATTTATAAGATCAAATGTATTAATATGCTCGGCCACTAGGTAACGGACTAGGACATACATGAGGCTACTTCTAATTGATCGTTGTTATGAGTACCACAACAAATACTCTACAATACTAAATTAAATGAGACTGAGACAAGAGAAAGAGATGGTAACTACATATATACGTATAATTTTTTAATTATTTGAATTTAAGTTTAAGAATTCATCAAACATCAAAAATTATTAGTTCTAGACAGTCATTTCGAAATGAAGATATAGTCCCTTATAAGCTATATATACATGTGCAACTTATTAGAAGCCTCAATAATGTAATTGACCAAGTGATTTATCGATGATAATCATAATCTAGGTAGGTAATGCAATTGTTAGTTCGTTTCCATACTATATATATTTGAATAAAAAAAACGTAAATAATACTCCTTGCGTTCCAAAATAGTTGACGTATCCTAACACTATTTTCTGTTTCAAAATAGTTGTCGTTTTAACATTGACAATTGTACTTTTACATTATTCTCAATAAACTTTTTGACTATTTTTTCTGTTGAAATTAGGAACTAACCAAATATATAATTTCAAATAATTGTATTATGTGTAAATAGCTAGAACGTCAACTATTTTGAAACATAATCTATAATTTTTTTTATCAAACATCAATTAATTGATAGATGCGTCATCTATATATATCAGTTTCTTGATGGACGAGGCCCATAATAAGTTTAGATGTCTCATGAAAATCTCAGTAGAAAGAAAAACGTATTATTGCAAGGGCGAAATAGGCAAATAGCTGAACTTTTTTTGTGTGTGTAGATAGATAACCTCCTGCATGAATGTAAGAGACATTCTTGCTGGTACGTGTACGTTTGGATTGAGCTGGACGTCGACTTATATATTTAGAGAACCATCAAAAAGAGATCGAAAATGTAGAACCAAAAGCAGCAGCCATCATTATGTACTCAAAATTGATTTACGAGAGAGATTTTTCAAGCTGAATCGGGCCATCGAAATTGATTTTAATATGTTTAAGTGCAGTCTACCCAAATGATTAGACTGCATCTTTCCCCGTCAAAGAAGCCAAATTATACCCCCTCGAGCCGAGCTGGGGGAGGGGCGAGCCGAGCTGGGGGAGGGGCGAGTGGCATCTGGCATTGTGGAGGAGTAGGAGGAGGCCAGGAGTAAGGAGGGAGGCGACGTGGGGGAGGGGGATCGAAGTTGAGTCTCAGGCTCAGCTTATTGAACATGTAAAATATAAGTGCTCGATTAGTAATATATGAGTCAACATAGATAATATTTCATGTCCTTAAATTTTCCGCTTTTTTTTTAGTTAATTAATATGAACGTGAAATGATGAAAATATCCTTCCAAAACATCACATGTGTATTGACTAACCGCTGACCAAACATAATAGTGGATGGAAAACCAACTTGGCATAATTTTGAAACATAAGTGATTGACTGAGATATACTTTAAACATAAATGATCTATTGGTGACATGAGACAAACATAGACGATGTCCCCTACCATTAACCCTAAAAACTAATATTGTAATTGTAACATATATTATAAGTTCTATATTCTTTATATTAGTAATCAAGTTTTGATTTCATTGTCGATGAAGAAGGAAAGTCAAGGATAATGGAGATAGAAGATGATATTATAAAGTTTAAATATTTAGATGCAAGTCCCGACCTGGCCCAACCTCCATCCTTTGATTTTCAGAGAATTCACTATACTCGACGAACCTCGATCGGATGATGGGTCGGTACTTGTCATTATCTGACCAAGTCTCGATCATGCGTTTTTAAGCACTACAAATAACTAGGGTGTGATCGGACCGATTTTCAATTTTTTGCCCCCCCAAAAAACTGATCCTGATATTTCGGTTTTCTAACAAAAACCCGAAACATGTTCGAGTTGGCCGGATAACCGATTTTTGGTTTTTGAATCGGTTGTGGGCTTTCCATATTGGGCCACCTTTCCGGGCCAATTTTAACAAAATTTTTATATTAAATGGTCACATTCTTATTTTGGCCCTTCAATATTGGGCCACTTTTGGCAAAAAGAAAATTACACTAATTACTAAAATTCTTAGTTTGAGATTTCACTAATTGATCTTTTGAACTAAATTTACAACATTAACAATATTCACCTCTTAAATCAGAATTAATAATATTAGTGTGAGAAACGACAAGGTGATGTTTGAGTTTGAGTTGAGTGACAAATTTGACTTAGGGTTGAGATGAGTACCAATTAAGTAAACTAACACATCAGAACTCTAAAAGAAAAATAAATTTTGATCAATTAAATCGGATCGGATTTTTAACCGATTCTTCTTAAAAACCCGAAACCAATCCGATCCTCAATTTTTGTAAATAAGAAAAAAACAAAAAACGAGACGACCGGTTAAAAACGAAATAAAATATCTTTGCATAGGTTAGGGCCGATTTGGGTAAAAACCATATCTAATCACACACCTATAATGACACTTGCTCCTTTAATTCTTGAAGAGTTCAAATTGATGAAATAATAACAATCCAACCAAAAAAATTCATTTAAAGGAAACAAATATTCAAATTAATTATGAGTAATAATTCCAACATAACTTTAACTTACTATCAATTAATATCAATATATTTAAGATCAAAATTATGATGGAGAATGAATTATAGTTTCAGATAAAAATATTCCATTCACTCCTTACAAGTTACAATTAGTTTTCACCTACTTGTTGCACTAAATTTGTGAAGATTTGGCTTATTTTTACGATTCAAAGTTTCCTCTGTTTCTTAATTTCACAATATTAATAAGTCCCAACGAAATTTGTCTAAAAAATTAATTACATGTAATGATCACACTTTCATGATAGTAGTTGAATTTTTACAAAGATGAAAGTGTAAAAGTAACAAGGAAGAATAATATTTTTCAAAAACTATCAAATATGTTATTGATTACTTAATAGTCTAGAGATATTTGATCCAAACTTCTATTAGGAGGTCTCAAATTCAACTCTGGTTGGAAGCATATTCTTCATGCTTATACTGTAACCTCTATTTTAGTTAGTAATTTATTTAATCGTTATACCAATTTCGCTACTCGTTAATTGTAACTCTCATCACTAATTTATAAAAAGAAAATCTAATAAATATGTTAATATAAAAAAGAATTAGTCTACACAATCGACTACATAGAAACATATGAAGTATTCTCTATAGGCCACGATCATTGTCCACTTTCACATTTCATATATAACTTGTTTATATATATCTTTTGAAAGTTGATCCATTTCAACTGTTTAAACAAAATAAAAAACTGTATAGTCTTTATGTAATAAATGAAATTGTTTAAAAAATTTAAATAGATACGATATTATATAATGAAGGTAATGAAAAATGATAAGTTATATATTTGACACGTAAATAAAATCAATTATGAAAATAAATAAATTTGATATTATATAATGAAGATAATAAAAAAAGATAAGTTACCATATTTGACATGTCAAATATTAAAATTGAGGAGGGGTCCAAGCAACAAAGTATTTTGGGGACATGAGTACGCGTGTAAGTTGTCAGCACCCAATTGTGAAGTACAAACTCACCATCATAACCCAATTCTCAAGAATTCAGACAATAACCTTTTTTTGCAGCTGACCAACTCAAAACACCCCTTTGATTTTTCCACATCAAAATCACTTATCACAAAATACCCTCTCTTGAATCTCATAATTACCAAAAAGCACTTGCCCACCTTCGACAACACTAATTTCACCTCCCTTGGAATCCGTTTGCAATTAGGGTTTGCCCTAGAATTGGAAAACAGAGGGTAAGAAAGCTAATTTTTTTTTTTGATTTTGTGTTATAATTACTAATTGAATTGGGAAATATATGTGAAAACGTCTGTTCACCTTACTTGAATCCGTTTGCAATTAGGGTTTGCCCCAGAATTGGAAAACAGAACGTAAGAAAGCTAGATTTTTCTTCTTCTTGATTTTGCGTTATTATTAGTTATTGAATTGGGAAATATATGTGAAAACATTTGTTGGTTTAATTTCATTTAGTAGAAGATATTTGTGTGTATCTTTAGTCTTGTTGAGGTTGTTTTAGTTAATATTTGAATGCATGTTGGTGCTTTACAATTGATATTGAAGAAGGTTTCTCTGTGGCTTTAGTGTAGGATGTGATATGTTTCTTTAATTTATGGAAATATCAAATTTTGATAGAATTGTTGAATCTTGGATGAAAATAGATATGGCTTTTCTAATTGAATTTTAATTGTCAATAAAAATGATTCTAGTATCTTATGAATTTTGTCTTTGTTTATATAGTTACCTAGTCCTAGTGCTAGTTAATTGTTGTTTTTAATTCAGCTATATAAACCTCTATAATTAAGCAAGAGATAGATTAGTTTCTTTTTTTGTTGAATTCTTAGATATTTGTCGAATTTAGTATGCTATATATCTTTCCATATGAAAGATCTTACTGCACATGATGACTACATGTCAACAATACGTGTTATAAATCCTGCGTTGTTGTCTTTATATGGTTAACATCAATTATAGTTCACATGTATGTTCGCATTTGGATCACTCGACTTCCACCACCATTAAGTTCTTCCTGCGCGACTTTCCCATAATAAATTTTTTGGTGAACTTAATGGTGGTGGAAGTCAAGTGATCCAAATGCGAACATACATGTGAACTATAATTGATGTTAACCATATAAAGGCAACTACGCAGCATTTATAACACGTATTGTTGACATGTAGTCATCCTGTGCAATAAGATCTTTCATATGGAAAGATATATAGCATACTAAATTCGACAAATATCTAACAATTCAACAAATACCCTATGGAATAGAATTGGTATTTCTGAATAACACAACACTCTAAGCTTATAAAACTTCACAAAATCACTATTTCAAGAAACTAATCTATCTCTTGCTTAATCAAAAAGCTATGCATTGTATACTAGATTCTAGAGGTTTATATAGCTGAATTAAAAACAACAATTAACTAGGACTAGGCACCTATATAAACAAACACAAAATTCATAAGATACTACAATAATTTTTATTAATTTCCCCAAGGTTTTCTAATACTTTCACTATATATTGAATTTATGCAGTGTACAATGAGAATATCTGCTCAAAGGTGTGTTGTATGTCTCCAGAGATAGAGAATAAATGCGAGAGTTGGTGAAACCTCTGATTGATTTTATTGTGTAAGATGAGAATAAAAGCCACAACATACAAATTAGAGAAGATTTTTTAGAAGATCAGAAGTCCTAACTTATTAAGCATTATGGCACTAGAGGACTTCTTCACTTTGACTGAGGTGAATGACGGGCTTTCTGACCCTGACAGGGTAAAGGTGCTTGTAGGTTTGTTGCAGAAAGGAACAGATCATGTTATCAATAATGTTAGTGATGCAACACGACAGTGGTCTGCAGTTGCTAGAGCTATATCTGGCACTAAGAATATAGACTGTCTTCTTCTTTTTGTCCAGTTAGACGGGCTCATTTACGTTAACAGGTGGCTGAAGGGTGCTTCAGGATTTGAAAATAAAACCACAGATTGTTGTGTAGAAGACACATTAGTTAATTTACTTCAAGCACTTACAAGGATTGAAGCTGATAGTGATCAATTGGATACTTCTGGAATCTTGATTACTCTAAAAGACCTTCTTGGTCACAACAATCCCCAGGCACGTGATATGGCCAAGTGTCTTTTGGATAAGTGGAACAAAGAAAACACAAAGGAAATAGCTCCTGAAGGAGAAGATACTGGCAAGTTAGATAATGCAGATAGAGGAGTCTCTGAATGTCAAGCGGGTAAAAATGGCAACTTGGGACCTTCCATTGGAGACATTGATGCTTCTCAGGGAAGTTTGACTTCAGAGATTCAACAGGAGATGGCCAAGGGTGATCTGTTGTCTACTGCTTCCGAATCTTTAAAAGATGAGGAGATCCAGAAAACATCCCCAGATGTTGCTATCTATAATCAAGATATTCCATATTCTACTAACACTAGACCCTTCCAGGGGCCTGTGAATGCCAATCTTGACAAATTAGAACCTTCGATTTCTTGTGCAGAGGAACCCACGTCTATGGAAACATGCAGTTCAGTAATCCAACAAGATATTCAGAAAGAAGAGATCAATGATATGGAGTTGGATCCAACTAGAACTGATATACTGACTCAGAAAATGTGTAGTTCTCTCCAGATTCCTGACAATGAGCAAGACCCAGAAGTGACTCTGAATACTAATGAAGCAGAAACATTACCCCCTGTGATAAAACTTTCTGACATAAAAGATGACAATGCTGAAGGCAAAGATTGTGTTGGCGAGGTTTCTGATTGTCTAAAAACTGCCGCATCGAAGGCCGAGAAGAAAATGAATGATGATAAATCATCCGGTAATGACAGAAACATCATGGATTTCAGAATGAATAGTGGCGGCGAGCAAAACAACGATGTGTTAGGCGTGTCCAATACCAGTGAGCTTAACCCTAAGGATTTTAAGGGTCGAGTAGGATTATTCGGAAGGCCATGGAACCTTGGAATTTCTGAGGCGCGTTCCCATGGTAACGTTGAGGATTGTTCGACCAAGGACTACGACTTTCCAAAACAGAAAAATCGTAAGAAAGATATCGCTATTGAGATCAAGTCTGATTTTGATCTGGATTATGGACTCACGGACCCACTAGAACTTGCCCGACTAGTTGCTAACGAAGTAGAGAGAGAAGTTGAAGATCGCAGCAGGGAACTCAGCTGCAGTTCGTCCGAGAAAGAGATGAGTAGTAAACTGCAGCGGCTGGAGAGCTCTCATTCTGTTACAGGAGAGCAGTGTCAAGTTGAGAGCTTAGCTGCCAAGGTCTCAACACAATCCGATGTCTCCTTAGATTCACCAACCAGGGAGGACGATGTCACTAGTGCACGGAGCCTGGATCCTGGCTCACAAGAGGCTAGGTCTCCTCAGGTTACAGAGGGAGCTCAAGTAGTTGAAGCAAGCTCAGTTGAATTAGTTTGTCACTTTGATCTGAATCAGGATGTTAGTTTAGGAGATGTAGAACTCCATGGAGATACTACGTCACCTCCTGTGTCTATAGTTTCTGCTTCAAGAGCAGGAGCTCCTTTAATGCCTGATGGTCCGCTGCAGTTGGAGGGGGCTCTAGTAGGGAAAGGATCTGCAGCAACCAGTGCTTTGCAACCCGCATCTCTGTGCGGAGTTCCTGAAAGTGACTTCACCCTTTCAGCTGGTGGCAGCAATAGTAGTTCGAAGGAGAATCATAGCATCTTAAACATCGACCTGAATGTAGCTGAAAGTGAGGATGATAAGGAAATCCCTGAATCTATTCAGTTTGCCTCCTTAGAGTCTTCAGCAGAAGCGAGTTCTAGAAGACCAGAAAGGCTGGATTTTGATCTTAATCAGCTAAGTGATGATGGTGCTCCACTATATCCACAAACAGAGCAAGACATATTTCATCAAAGAAGTGGAAATCACAATCATTCTTCTTCATCTTCATCATCCAAACAGCCTTCACAGAGAAACATTGATCTCAATGACCAACCAACAGTGGCCAATGATTTGTCTAGCGGTCACTTCTATGGCAAGCCATCTGAATGTTTCAGTGAATCAGATGATTCTGTAATATCTATTATGGGCATGAGAGTGGAGGTTAATCGGAGAAATTCTTCTGTTAAAGCTGTTCAGTTGTCAAATAAAAGAATTCCAGGACCCACAATTGGTTTTAATTTGGAGAGACCTGGTCTTTTGGCAATGGGGTCTCCAAATCCTCATATATTTGGTCTCAGTGGCCTACCACCTGGATCTTCTACACCATTCTTGTCCCCAATGTATGGTTCTAGTGGTGCCGTTCCTTACATGGTCGATTTAAGGGAAGCACCCGTTGTCCCTCAAATCGTTCCATCTTCAGCGATTTCAACTGCTTTCCCGCAGCCGCCCTATCTATTTAGCATGCCTGGGATGCCTAGTGCCAACGGTATTGCTCTCCCTAGTGATAGTTTGTATCCAAACTCAGGAATTTATACAGAGGGAAGCAGTCGAGACGTTAGAGGTTCCAGACAACTATTTAGTCGTCCTCAGGCATGGTCATTCGATGAGCAGGTGATGACGAACTCTCAGCCCTCGACAAGTTTAGGCATTGGAATTGGTGGGAAGCGGAAGGAACCTGAGAGTGGGTGGGAGTCTGACCCCTTCAAACATCGTCGGCAACCATGGAGATAGATACACACATCGGCTAGACATCAGGTTAGGACACTTAAAGGAACATGAGGACTTTGCAGTAGGTAGCCCAAGATAAGAGCTTATGACAGTTCAGCTAATAAGATTAATTTACTGAATAATGTCGAAATTATATATGTGGATGTAACATGCATTTGTGGTTCTCTGCACAAAGAGAGAACAGGCTTCATTTAGACTTTGGTTTAATTTATTGCAAGGTTTTATATTTCGTGGTACGCCATTGTATCATCGAGAACATGTTAGATGTGGACCTCAGATAACTTATACTCTGTGTAATCATTAATTCGTTATCTTGCTAATACTTATCAACGAATTTTGTGATTGGATAGAAGGAATGGTTTTATCAGGCACATATATGCGTAGCTTTTTCTTTTTTTGAAAAAACAATACCGATCGCATGAAACATGTATTCGTATATTGAAAATGAGCGTGAAAATAATAACAATAGAAATAGATTTGAGTTATAGTAGGTTGCTTTAGTAATTAGTTTACTCAATAACTATGATTCTAAATGACTTACTCTTATAAATGAAGTCATTCTCTTTATAATATTTTGTCGTGTTTATTTTGGTGCATCCATTGTATATTTTATGATAAATAAAAGTATTAGATCACATGTTAAAAAACTCACACTAGATAAGGTATTCCACTACTACTTAATATATAGTGGATCATCGCCAACAAAACATTAGTAATACGAATTAAATAGGTAAAGTCCCCCTTTATTTACTTACTTTTTTGCGTATTAATATAGTCAATCCAAATAAAAAGCTCCAATAAGGAAAAATGATGTAATGTTTCAATAAACATTTGCAGACAATCGAGCAAATTGCTAAAATGGTCCCCGATAGTATGACCGAGTTGCACTTTAGTCCCCAATAGTTACACGGTTGCACGTTAGTCCCCGAAAGTGGCCAAAACGTTGCACTTTAGTCCCCACGTCAAGTTTTCCGTTAACATTTCAGGTTTGAGCGTTAAAATTGGGGTAAAAATATAATTTTTAAGATTTAAAGTCGATTTTTTGCCCAATTGGTGCCAAAATGAAACTCCACAACCCCCTCCCGCTAAAACTCTCTTTCTTCCTCACCTCAATTAGGGTTGTGGAGTTTCATTTTAGGGGCAAAAAATTAACTTTAAGTCTTAAAAATTATATTTTTACCCCAATTTTAACGTCTAAACATGAAATGTTAACGGAAAACTTGACGTGGGGACTAAAGTGCAACTTTTTGTCACTTTCGAGGACTAATGTGCAATCGTGTAACTATTGGGGACCAAAATGCAACTCGGTCATACTATCGGGGACCATTTCAACAATTTGCTCCAGACAATCCAACTGCATGTAACAACTACATTATAATTTAATAGAAATTAATATATATATATACATCAACTAACTACTCAAGTAATACAACCTATGTCGATGAATTTATGCTTTGCAATATGTGCTTCAATTGAGTTCATGAGAAATAAGCTAAAAATCAAAAAATAATAAGGGGACAAACAGAGAAATTAGAAGTGCAGGAAGAGTTTGGTAGAAAAAGGCTAAATGAGGAAGAGTTGATGATGAAGATGAATTTCCAGTTAAGAAACCGGATATCCATGACCCGACCGTTGAACCCGGATTATCACCCAATAACGAACTATTATCATCTGTGCTTCCATGACCCGTTGAGACCATTGAGGATTTTCGACTGTAAGCAAAGTATATAAACAAAACCAGTTAATTAATGGGAACAATTTTATAGGAATAATAATAGTAATATTTTTGCATAAGATGCACAAAATCGTAATATAATCCGAAAGTGGCGACCGTCCATACATGCACGGCAGAGCTTTGTAAACAATCATCAAGTAGTTTTTATTTTCATAAAGAAAAGTACTAATTCTTGCATAATTTTTCAAACAAAAAGATATGATTTCAATGGATACTTTTTTCAAAAGAGTTCCGATGAATGTATAGATAAGATATACTAGTACAACGTAATAACTATATAAAGACAATGTCGATTCAAGTGTATCACACTATCTTCTACTAATAAAAAATCATGATAAATTAAAAGTATATCAAAGAAATGTGAAACCAAGCTTTATTTCACAAGTCAAAAAAAGAATTCATCAATTACCAATATTATCTCCTCTTATCATCTCGTGTCATTTTTTCATACTATTCACTTACTACTCGTTGAGTGCGTATTGATTCAAAAAAAAAAGAAAAGCAATAACAAGTATATGGTCACCTACCTTGACAATGAAGGACAGAATGTTATGGTATAGTCAGCTCCTGTACACGTAAAAGTACTAGTAGGATCATCATAAGCGTAGCTGTACGATCTTGGGCATGCAGACTTAAACAATTGAGAGTAAGCCGAAGATGCACACGTGGAAGGTGAACTATACGCGCCGCTGCAACAATATTCCGGTGTACCGAAAGCTTCACATGCACTCCTACACCCTTGTCCCTCCCCAGTCCGCAACTCGTCCGGGCACATCCGATTCAAGTCCTTCACACATCCCGTCGGCATGCAAGAACCCGACCCTCCATTCGGATGGACCATCACAGGCAAGTTGTACCCATCAACTAGGCTGACGTCGTAGAAGTCTTGGGTTCCCGGGTCAGGACCCGACCCAATTGAGAACTCGATTAGAGTCGCGGTGCTTGCCCCAGCTCCATTGCATTCGATTTGGTTGGATCCGCAATCACCTGTGGCGCAAGCTCCTTGACCAGTGGTTGGATCAAATGTGCAACTTGTCCGCCCCCAGATCCGACCCGACCAGTGAGGTGGAGCTTGGAAGGATCGGGTTGCACTAGGGCCAAGTTCAAACCCGGTACTTTCGAGTCTTGGGCTGTCAGCATTGGCTAGTATTCCAGGCCATACTGTGTAACCACATTTGTTAACTATAGTGAAAGTAGTTGCCAAAAAGCCTGCAAGAATGTAATGTAATATATTGAACAAAAATTAGCATGATGGATCATGGATGAGTACGCAACAAAAATGAAGCATTTGTGAAATGTCTCATTTCATATTTAAACTCATAATGTGACAATCTTTTAGGGACGGTGGGAGTATAATCATGATATTTTACATCGAGATAATATTTAATCTTAGTCGCACCCCTTATCCGCCACAATTTTTTTCAAATAAATTAGAAGTTAAGAATGATGTGATAGATGTCTTACCTTTTGTAGAGAGCAGCAGGATGATGATGATAGTGATAATGTGAATGGAGTTTGAAGAAAATGGTAACAACATCATAAAAAGAAAGGAGGGTTTGCAAGAAGTAACGAAGAGCGAGTTTGAGAAGGTTTCTTGGGATGGTAGGTAGCTGTGAGATGGGCACAATGGGAATTGAGTTGAACCATGCAACTCGCACCCATAAAATTATGAGTTGAGGTTATAATAGTCTGGTTTTCGACCTCCCGTCGAGAGCTTGATGTTCAGATGATTTTGATCACAAAACAGAATTGAGCTCAGGTTAAGTTTGTAGAAGATATGTGGAAGAAGAAGAAGAAGGATGAAGAAGATGGGAGGGGGAGTAGTAAGAAAAATGAAGTATGATATTTATAAGAGACAAGTAAGTGCTTGCTGATGAAGGCTTTCAGTAGGTGTTTCGAGTGAGGTGTAGTGTGTATGTATGACCATTGAGTAGTATATTTATACACAAGAAAATGGCACTACTTGATTATATACATCAAACACAATTATATTTCACATTCACCATATTAATCAGTCTCCTAATATATATCAGCTGATTTTACTAAAATCAAATTTCATTTATTCTAATGGGATGTCATAAATTAAACGACAACTTCACGTTTCAATTAGATTATTGGCAATGCCAGAGAATGGATTTGGTACCCCTAGCCTTTAATAAATGCTATACAAATGTTAAAAAAAAAATGATATACAAATGTTGTATATACTAGTCGTGGTCAAGGGTGGACGTGTTCACGTTCGCGCCCGTTCAGTCGAACATCCACTTTTTTTTTCTCGGAAAAGTTAATGAAAAATTGGCATTTAAATTTCAATATATTGAAGTGTTTTGAACACATATTTCAAAATTATATCAATTTCGAACATGCACTTTGAAATACCTAAATCCGCTACTGGAGAAAATTGCCAAAATGGTCCCAATAAATATGTGCAAGTTGCACTTTGGTCCCCGATTATATTGGGGCTGCGGAAATGGTCCCTGATATTGGTAAAAAAGTAGCATTTTGGTCCCTAACCGTTACTTTTAAACGGAAAAGAGTTAGTTTGGGGCAAAAATGTAAGATCAACACAGTTAAGCCCTAAAAATGCGATTATAACTAATAATGGGACAAAAATAGAAAGTTAACAACTAATTTATAATAATTGGAGGGAACAATTTTGGAGGGAATTGGGATGGGAGTAGACATAAATTACTTGTTAACTTTCTATTTTTGCCCCATAATTAATTAGTTATAATCGCATTTTTAGGGCTTAACTGTGCTGATCTTACATTTCTGCCCCAACCTAACTCTTTTCCGTTTGAAAGTAACGGTTAGGGACCAAAACGCTATTTTTTTACCAATATCAGGGACCATTTCCGCAGCCCCAATATAATCGGGGACCAAAGTGCAACTTGCACATATTTACCGGGACCATTTTGGCAATTTTCTCTCCGCTACTGGTCGTGGTGCACACTCAATGGAGCCGGGACTTACATGCCTGGTATTATCCCCCTGATTTATTTTTTCAAACTTGGTCTCTTTACATTTTTATCTTAATTTTGTTCTTGGTATCCGTTATATATTTTATCTTGTAGTTTAGTTTTTAAATACTAGTCCCTATATATAGGAAGCTTCATATATATATATATCATCCTCCATTTATTAAGATTTTCTTCATGTATCCACGAATGAACGTAGGAAGTATTGCACGTGTTGCTGGCGTGTAAAGTCCAAATGGAATGGGTGCAAATAAACCATAAATTTCCACTTTGATGAAAATTGTATAAACAGTACGGGAAGATGAACACCCTGGCATGGAGTAGGCAAATCACACACAGACCATTCCTTTTTATCTTACATTATTACACTAAAGATTAAAGTGTAGATTCAGATTCAGGTATAGCTTAATTATTAGTGTTACCGTTTTTCAATAACCATGAACAAACATAGCATTATCTTTGGTTCAATATGTAAATATGTAATCCAATAAACATCCATTTATAGCAGAGACAAACTTTTGTTATCAGACTTTTCTAAGCAGTTATATGTCATTTCAGATTTATCACTCTTATTATTAGGATTTAAGAGACGACATACATGATATTAGTGCATGCATGTAACATCGATTTAAATGCTGCATCATCTCATTATCTTTTACTTTATTTAGATAATTGTAAATATACTTTGACATTATGTGGTTTTGATGCAATTTAGTTTTACATAGTGATTTATTAGTTGCAGGTCACCAAAAGTGATATTTATAAGTATTACTCTTTAATTTCCGTCCCTAAAAGATTGTCACATACATTTTGACTTTTATCGGTCAAATATAACAAAAATTTGATTATGAATTCTCATTAAACGATAAAAAATAATATAGTCTTGTGGGACCTTGTTAGATTCGTCTCAATATATATTTTTGAAATATAAACTTTTTATAATTTTTTCAATTATAGAATAATAGATATTTATGTTTTAAATCGTATTTTGTTGACCACCAATATCAAAATGTGATAATGATTTAGGAAGAGTTAGTAATTACTCCCTCCGTCCCTAAAAGATTGTCACATTTTGACTTTTGGTGGTCAACAAAACACGATTTAAAACATAAATATCTATTATTCTACATGCAAAAAGATTATAAAAAGTTAATATTTCAAAAATATATATTGAGACGAATCTAACAAGGTCCCACAAGACCATATTATTTCTTATCGTTTAATGGGAATTCATGATCTAATTTTGTACTATTTGACTACCAAAAGTCAAAATGTGACAATTTTTTAGGGACGGAGGGAGTAATAGGTTTAATTTGTGAAAGACATGCTTTAGTGAAGAGTTTGGGAATGATAATAAAGCTGAGTTGACGATGGTGAAAAAAGACAAGAGGCAATAGTATTAGGAATAGAAGAGAAGGAACAAGTTGTTGTTATTATGAATTAGGAGATATGGAGATATAGATTAGACGATTAGATAATGATGCTGGAAGATGACGGGAAAAGGAGCAGCTTATCTCCTTAATAATGATGGTTGCTGAAAGTGAAAACCACTGCATGCATGTATGCTTACATATGCTAATTAATTAACTTTCACTATTTGGAATTTTAGACTTCAATACAACTTGTACTTTTCTATTCATCACTTAATATCGTTCACTCTTTTCATGCATGCGTTTGCTTATTTTTTGCCAGACTTATTAACTTAACTAGATTAAAATTCATCACCTCATTCATATATCATATATGTATGCGATTGACTATATCAAGAGCTCGCTCGAAGATATTTCAATTTTTATTATTAATACTTTTTTAGTTGAATGAGTTATATGGGATTTGTCTAGTGTAGAGTTTACCTAACTAACATAATAAAATTGCTAGATAAATTAATGTTGTACTTCAATCACAGTAAATAATCAAGTTACGGAAATGTCTTCATAATTGCTAAAAACGGTACATTTTAGGGAAAAACAAATTCATAAACTTAATCAAAATTGTATTTTAATCACAATATATAATCGATCTACGAATTTTATTTTGCTCTAAAATTCAGATCTAATCGCAATTTACCTTGTAGTTAATTTAAAAACTAAATTACACGGATCGTTTACATTAGTAGATCAAGAGTTTCACAATCAATCGATGTGAAATGACATTATATACATGACTATGTGAGCGGATCGAGCTAATTATTACTCCCTCCGTTCTTTTTAATCTATTGTTTGGGTTACAATTTTTGTGTTTTTTTAATATAGTGTTTATTATTTTCAATGTTTTTTCATTATACTTCATATTTTATTCTTAATAAATTAGTATGTTTTATTGACTTCTCAACTTTCAAGACATTAGCTAATAGCTTTATGAGGGAACCAATATAATTAAATAGTGGTAAAAGAGTAATACTTTTATGTCTTTAATAAGTAGATTGTTATCAAACAATAGGTTAAAAAAAACATGGGGAGTAATATATTTTCACAAAATGTGTTAGATTGCTTAGTTCAGTTCATGTTATTAGTGGCATCATTCATAATAAATTAGTTTTTTACGTTGTAATATCTGTTGTTTATGATTCTTAAAAAGTTTAAGAAATTTGATCAAGAATTCTCAATATATATTTTTGAAATATTAATTTTTTATAATTTTTTCGTATGAAATATCAATTTTTTATAATTTCTTTCGTATGTAATACATTTAATATAGTCATGCGGAATCTTGTTAGATTTGTCAATATATATTTCTGAAATATCAACTTTTTTATAACTTTTTTTGTATGTAAAAAGTTGATATTTCAAAAATATATATTGAGACAAATCTAACAAGATTCCGCATGATTATATTATTTCTTATCGTTTAATGAAAATTCTTAATTAAATTTCTTAAAGTTTCACTATAAAAATCAAAATGTATCAATCATTTATGGACGGGGGAGTATTTACTAGAAGCAACTTTTTAACTGATAACTCACATCTACTATGCTAGGATGTTGGTACTGAGGTCGATATGAGAGATCACAATCCGAGTTTTTATACTTATCATTTCGAAGTTTGATAAATACTCCCTCCGTCCCTAAAAGATTATCACATTTTTACTTTTGTTAGTCAAACATTACAAAATTTGATCATGAATTTTCATTAAACGATAAGAAATAATATAGTCTTGTGGGACCTTGTTAGATTCGTCTCAATATGTATTTTTGAAATATTAACTTTTTATAATTTTTTCGCATGTAGAATAATAGGTATTTATGTTTTAAATCGTGTTTTGTTGACAACCAAAAGTCAAAATGTGTTAGGCTAATGGATGACGAGCCCATAAGCCCTCCTAATAAACTAGGGTTAACTTATATTCACCTATAAATATAGGTGATCTCTATATTGTATGGACACAACAACTATTATTATCATCAATAAAATATCTCCCTCTATATTTCTACAAAATGTGACAACCTTTTAGGGACGGAGGGAGTATTAAACTTAAAACAATGCAATTTATACATCATATAACCATTGGGGCCGACATTTTTGGACAAGGGGCTGACTGGAATCTCTGGTGGAATTAAGAAAATGGTTGGAAAACATTATCTAGGCAATTTAAAAGAAGCTTTTTATGAAAGCTCACAATGTTTTACCAATATCCAAAATACAATGAAGACCAACTAACTCAACTATTGGCTATGGCCTATATAGTAGAAGGGTTAGTTGATGTTGGGGTCAGTTAATTTATTTGAACAACCATACATGAACGTGGAATTACATGTTATCAGTCGTGTAAAGAAGCATTTGGATAATTTCCTTCCTTTTTGTATACTCTGCTTTTTGCTACATTATCCTTTCTATGTTTTCCTTTACAGTCATCATACCCAAAAAGTTGGAATTCAATTCCAGACCTTTCAAGGGAGAAGAATTTTAACCATTTTCTTTAATTTCCCAAATAAAGGTCGTAATCCTTGACATCACCACTAATAAATTTAACACATCTAATTTCAGAGTAAAGAATATAGAGTTTTTTGTCGTAATAGTCCCAGTAAGTTGGATAGTATACGTATTGTGTGGATTTAGTCTCATTTTTAACGGAACCGTTAGTTTTGAACGCTTTTTGGAGTTTTGGGGTCAAAATAAAAAATTTCAAAAATTTTGGGTCATGTAGAGTTTTTGGTGCGCATTTAGTCTTTATTGATTTCTTTTGGGTGCACATTTAATCCTTTTTTTCTTCCCTTGTTATTATTATCATTAATATTATTATTACTTTCATTAATTTTATGTTAATTATTATTATTATTATGTAAAATAAAAGTAAAATATTCTAACCCCACCCCTCTTTATCGACAAATTTGGAAGAACTGACACCTTTTATAGAATTTTTTATAAATTTTTTGGCACCCATGACTTTTTTAATAATAGATGGCACTGGGGGCGGGAATAACTAAATTACCCCCGATATTTTGAAAAAAAAATCAAAAATAATAATAATAACAATGAAAATAATAATGAGAATAATGGGGATAGTAATAATGACAATGAAAATATTATTGAGAATAATGCAGATAATAATAATAATAAAATAATGACAATATTAATAATAATAATAATAATAATAATGAAAATAATAATAACAACAATAATGAAAATTATAATAATATTAATAATATGAAAATTGTATAGTAATAACGAATATAATAATAATCGTAATTTACAAGGACTAAATACGAATAAAAAATTACATGGCCCAAATTTTTCGATTTTTTTTTCATTTAAACCCTAAAACTTCAAAAGCCGTCCAAAACTAACGTTTTCGTTAAATATGAGACTAACTCCACACAATGTATAAACTATCAAGAAATTGGACTGCAATACTCTCAGTTAGAGGGACCAAAGTGCAATTCAGTCCAACTTACTAGGACCATTGCTACGAAAAAGCTCAAAGAATATATATATAGCCTTTACAACACAATTCCTAAACGTCTCCATATATAATAAGAAATTGAAAGGGCGACAAAATGTTTGAAATTATAAATTCCTTATTTGCAAAAACTTCCCTAAACTTGTTGAACTAAATTACCAATTGGTTTATATTTGAGATATCCTCAAATTACTTTTTACTTAGGGATATTATTGGTTCGGTTCGATCTGTTTTTCCCGATTCTTTTATGTGAAACCGATTTTATCGGTTTTTTAACTACACCAACCAAGTCGGTTGAAAATTCTTTCGGTTTAAATCGGTTCGATTGATGTCGGTTTTGAGGCAAAATCAGTTCTGTTCGGTCGGCTTTTCAGTTTTTAAACAAACAAATATAAACGGTAACTTTTAAATATGTTAAAATGATCCAAAAAGTTGATTTTAGAGATGTTTTATAATAAATCTGGTGTGACTACTTTGAACTAGTGTTCTGGATCATCTCTTCCTATTGTAGTACTTGGGTGCATATTTACTCCCTCATCCCTAAATGGCAATGATTTATTTAATCTTTTGGATTAAACTTTAAACTTTTTACCATAAATTACCGTTGTGTGATCTTATTAAATTTCTTTCAATATGTATTTCTGAAATATAATAATTTTATATTTTCACAGTAGTACCACTTATTAAATGGACCAAATTGTACTATACACATAATTGTGAAAATGAGTTTGACAATTAACTTCTCGAACTCCAATACATGTAATTGACTCTTTTTTCAAAGTTAGCACAAAAATGGTAGATGTTAAGAGTATATGGGGTTCTACTCTAAAACTAATTGGCAATATATCGTCGGCGGAATTTTCCTCGGCGGAACAACATCGGCAGGGTTACACGTACCTCATTAACTCGGGTTTGGCTCATGATGCCATGTTAAGAGTCTCTGGGTTCCATTCTAAAACCAATTGGCAATAGAGAAAGTAGCCCAAAATCTTATATATTAACCCGGGAGGACACCGACTTTCAATGTGGAAGGTACATTTTAAAACTCCCTTCACGTATAACTCATACACTCGTAACAGTTGATAAGGGAGAAACTTAGATGGAATGTAAAATGAATTTCCCATACCACACGTAAATTAAAATGATAAAAAAAGCTAAAGGGACAAAATGAAATTACGCATTTACTTCGGTTCTCTAATACAATTAAGTCCTTAACATTTTCTCGATATATATCATCTCTCATATAGCATGAAGTATTTGTATCATGAATGACATGTGTTTTGAGTGTTCCGTACGGGTGCCATTAGACCGATTTTTACGGTTTATTTGTCCTAAAAGAACATAGATTTGCAGAAATTGATTTTTCGAGAAAAGGGGACCGAAATCAACTCGAGTAATTCGGATAACCAGTTTTTAGTTTTGCAATTTATGGGCTTTAAGTATTGGGCCGCTTTTGGCAAAGTTTTACATTGATAAAAACATATGACGAGTACCGTACCTCTTTTTCTTATGTATATTTCAACTTTAACTTTCACCAAAGAGAATGAATCCACATGTCGCAAAAAATTAAAAGTGGATTAGCTAATTAGATTTCTCACTTTCTTAGATTTAAACTAATTAGAACAAATATATATTCTTTTTAAAGGAAAAGCAACCGGATTGGATCTGAGCGGTTTCATCCGCCAGTTTTTTATGTGAAAACGAAGCCGGTTCTATCGGTTTTCCTAATGTAGAAAGTGAAAAACGATTATATCGAATCTAAAACATTATAAAAATTGTAGGTTCGAATCTATTCAGACTGATCTGATTAAAAATTCATATCCAATCTTAGCCTTAATGTCTGATGTCCCTCATGGGAAACACTCCCTATGAGTCTTTAGGTAGTCGAACGTCAAAAGTATATGAAATTGTAAAGACATCATTTAATTAGTTTTTCATTTCACGCCATTTTATAGTTTGTAGACAAAATTATGATATATTCAATTTATGAAAAATACCTTTTTATTTAAATTGTTACTCTATACATATTTCAAGACAAAATTTTATCTAATTTATCTAAAATATTAGAAAACAATTTCGATGAATTGTAAGCAACTGTATGCACAACTCACAAGTACTCCCTCCGTCCCTAAATGATTGTCACATTTGACTTTTGGTGGTCAATAAAACACGATTTAAAATATAAATATCTCTTATTCTAAATGCAGAAAAATTATAATAAGTTGATATTTCAAAAATATATATTGAGACGAATCTAACGAGGTCCCACAAGACTATATTATTTCTTTTCGTTTAGTGAGAATTCGTGATCAAATTTTGTTGTAATTGACCACAAAAGTCAAAATGTGACAATCTTTTAGGGACGGAGGGAGTAATAATTAGTGAGACCTAAATAAAATATAATAGATACTCCATTATTTAAAAAGTAAAATATTTGATATAAAACTTAAATTCGACCTATACCCCTGATAGGCTATAATATGAAAGATATAACGGGCGTTGAAGTAAATAACTAAAAATAAAACACTATTACACATAATACACTAACCTCCATCACCTCATCTTCAACAATCGATATTTGCTAGTGGGTCAAAATTATAAGACCCGGTTGTTATTATAAAACTCCCATTTAATGAATATCTCCTATAAAGTGTTTGATGGGAAAGATGAAAATGAGAAAAAGTTGAGATTGGATTTTGTATTGAAAAGAATTGAAATTGATAAAAGCAAGACTATAGAAGGGTCAAATAAAGAAAGATCTTAGAGGGGCAAGCTAAGGTCGGATAAGAAAGTGACGATTTTTATTTGTTAAGAATGTCGGAGCAATAGAATCCATTTGCGTTTTCTTGTTTATCTTCTGCATGCTGACATACGAATATCCTCCGTCCTCTTATCTTTCATATCTTCTTAGCTAAGTTTTCTTGTCTTTTTACACTTTCTTATACTATGTTTTCATTTCTAATACTGGAAACGTTGACCAACTTGTCCAAAAGCATTTCTACTAGGAGGACGTCTTAAGATAGAAGACCTTTCAAAACGATCGTAATCAATTTCTTCACAATGCATGTTCAATAGGAGTAATTTATAATTGTGTAATGTGTATGCATATAATCTTTAAATTAACGCTTCCGTTAAATACTATCAGGAATTAAAAATTTAAGTTTGTTTTAGGGACCATTTACTCACATTATACACAATTATGAGGACAATATGTGCACACAAACACACAGTACATACTTATAAATATCATTTGTGATCGGAGTTGATCGGGTCTTGACAAAGGCCCAACAATATCAATGGTGAAAAAACATGCATCTCTAGTCCGCCATCGGGTGTTCGATCCGATTGACGATGTCCTGATCAACACCCAATCATGAGAAAATATCGACATTATTAGGACGGTATGATTTTAGTATGGAGAGAAAATTGTTGAAATAGTCTCCGATAGTGGGACCGAATTGCACTTTAACCCCCAATAGTCACACGGTTGCATTTTAGTCATCGAAAGTGGACAAAATGTTGCACTTTAGTACCAAGGTCATGTTTTTCAATAAAGTTGGGGTCAAAATACGATTTTTAATAATTATGGGGTCAAAACACGATTTTTAACAATATAGTACCACTATCGGGGACTATTTCTGCAAACATTATATTATAGTTTGTCCATTACCTAACCCATAATTGTAGACTTTATTGGAAAATAACCAAAAAAAATCGTGTTAAAAATCGTGTTTTGACCTCATAATTATTAAAAATTATGTCTTGACCCCAATTTTATTGAAAAACATGACCTGGGACTAAAGTGCAACCTTTTAGTCACTTTCAGGGGATTAAAATGTAGCCGTGTAACTATTGGGGGCTAAAATGTAATTCGATCCCACTATCGGGAACTATTTCGACAATTTTCTGGGAGTATGAAACTCACAGATTTTGTAAGTGCTATCGTGAGTTAGTCCCTCGATTTCTTGTACGAGGTTATCGACAAAACGGATTTCATATGTGGAAGTTAAAACGAAGGTGGTATGAAATAGATGGAGTATATATAAGAGTTGATTAACGCGTTCGTTCACAGCTTTTATTGGAACTTTAAAATGACTAGCTATACACGATCATATGAGTATATATAATTAGCACTTTAAGGGAAGCAGCTGGTGATGATAACACTAAACGGATTACAAAGAAGAAACTGTGGTTGGCTAATTAAAATCAAATCTGAATCAGAAGGCATTATTATCAATTAATTAAATAATTAATCAAACCAAAATCTGAGCTTAATTATGACCATATTAAAAAGTTGTGAGTAAGCACTTTGGGGATAACATACACCTGATGACATAGCTTTATTATAATGCTTTTGGTAGTTGTATTTCTATGTATTTAAGTAGAGGTATTTGTTGAAATGGTCTTAATAAGTGGGTGATTGTTGCAATTTGGTTCATAGAGTTAACAGAACTAGATGTTTTGTGATTTTATGTAAAAAAATGTTAACATTGGGCCAAAAATGTAATTTTTATGAGTTTGGTTTGGCAACAAACTTAAAACTTCATTTTCCGCTTCGTTAAAACTCCGATTTTCAAACCCCAATTTTATCAACATTAAGATTTTCAAATATTTTTTTTTACAAAACATATATAAAAACGTTGAATCATTTATTATCTTTTTTATCAAAAATTATTTGAAAAATATCTCTTATAAACAAGCTTCAACAAAAATTATTCAAGAGACTAAAGCTATGATTGAAGACTAAATTTTACCTTTGTATATCATTTTCATCAATAGTCTAATATCTTTAACGCATTTGAATATCGTTTAACTTACGCTTGTTTCTTCTTTGTCCTTTCATAACACATGAATGTCCACTCATTCTTTTGGTATTTTATTCTTTTAGTTTAACTTCTTCAAATCCTCAAAGACTAGTGTATAGTTAATTATATTTTTTCATCATCATAATATAGAAATTGTTAGTCCAAGTTGTACTTTGTTTTCAGGGCAAAAGACATCTACCTTCACTCAATTCACCATTCAATCACTCATGTTTCATATGGTCCCGCTCACTCACTCATCTTCCAAAAACGCTTCCACGTGGTTATTCCGTCAACTGTTTTGGTTAATCAATGCTTAGTCAAATTTTTATGTCTCCCGTTGACTTTCTTAAGGGCAAAATAGATATTTCATGTCTATTATTTTATATAAAAAAATAAAAAGGAGTAAAGTTATAATCATGCCCCTTATTTGTAAGTGTAGTAGATAAGGGGAGAGGAAACATAGTCATTTCAATTTTTTTTTAAAATTAATCATTGAGGACTTCAAGAAGTTAAAAGAAAATAATGATGACTAAAAGAACATTCATGGGTCATGAAAGGACAAAGAAGAAACAAACACAAGCTCAACGATAGCCAAATGCGTTAAAGATATCAGGCTATGGATGCAAAGCATATACAAAGGTAAAATTTAGCCTTCAATCATAAATTAAAGTCTCTTGAATAATCTTTGTTGAAGCTTGTATATGAGAGATACTTTTCAAATAAATTTTGACAAAAAGGCGATAAGTGATTCAATGTTTTTATGTATGTTTTGCAAAAGAAATGTTTTGAAAATATTAATGTTGATAAAACTGGGTTTTGAACTCATATTCTTAAAGCGGATGAAAATATCTTTCCAACGCATTTCGAATCGTCAAAATCGGAGTTTTAACGAAGCGGGAAATGAAGTGTTAAGTTTATCGCCACGCCAAACTCATAAAAATTACATTTTTGGTCCAATTTTAGCATTTATTTACGTAAAACCACAAAACCGTTTAGAATTAACGGATCTGTTAACTTTAGGAACCAAATGCACACCCGCTAAACACTTTCAGAGACTATTTACGCATCGATCCCACTTAGAAGAATCAAATTGTAACGGTCACCCACTTAGTGACAAGTTATCACTCGCCGATAATGATAATTATGTAATCTGTTGTTGTCACAACTTAAATCTGTCTGGCCTGCACTACTTTTGGTAATGCCAAAATTGCAGAAAATTGTGTCTGTATGAATATATTTTCTTTTTTGATAGTCACAAGGATATAATATAGTAATGGATTTTTTGACCTTTGGTAACGTAGTTTAGACCTTTGACCTTAGAGGTAATATGTTGTTTGTTTTAGTTCTCATGCAAAGCTAGCTCACCATTAACATTTTAATAAAGGCAATAATTGGATGTTGTAGTTGTCAAAGTCCCACATTGTTTTCTCGGAAACGAATTTCATTTGATTGGCCTTATAAATATAAGCCAACTGACTTGCTTATTTCTTGCACTAAATAACTACTATCACTAATTAAAAAAAATGATTTTCTTGTAATTTTTGTATAAAATAAGAAGATATTAAAATGTTTTTGTAATGAGTAATGACATTTATATTCTCATATAATTACATAAACATAATTATACAAACATTAGTGAATCATTTATTAATATTAAGCTTTAATTAATATAACTAAAAGTATTAAAAGAAAAAGTGAATCATTTATTAATATTAAGCTTTAATTAATATAATTAAGAGTATTAAAAGAAAAAGTGATATATTTTGTTTTGGTTTATATAAAAAACTACTCTTTTTAAATAATCTTTAATTGTCTAAAGGTTTACTTTTTTGAATCGGAGGAAGTAGTTAATTTTATTGTTAATTTAATATTGTATCAACTATTTCAGTATAAACATCTCCCTTATTAACCTTTCTAAGTCATTTTGTTTATCATTAGTTTAAGACTTTAAGTAACATCATTTTATCATCTTAAGTTCTTAAGTATCAAAGTTGAACAAGAAGTGTACTATTTGAAATGTAGAAAATGTATATTATTGCTCAATGGACCTTCCAAGCGTTACACAATTGATTAGAGATGGTTGTGCCATTACTATCATCAACAATGTTGAATAGAAAAGCTAACCTCACAAGTTAATTAGTAATAAACGTTTGAAATTATAAATTTTGTTGAATATAACGTAGTTGGTACATCGTACACGACTACACGTTATAATGATTACTAAACGAGTAGATGTAGATGGCCCTTGAGGAGAAGTTGGGCTCATGAACCATGAAGGCCACTTGATCAACTGGAATGCTTGATCCTTGAGAAGCCGGACCATCTCTTTCAACTTCAACTCAACCAAACACCTATTTTGAGGCGTCAACATCACAACACTAGACTCTTTAGTTGCCTGTTGCCAACTTGAGTTTACCCCCTCTTAATATATTTTGGAGTGCGTTTATTTTGCTCCCGGACGTAGTTCAATTAGTAAAAAATTAGAACGTAAAATATTAAACAGTCTCATCTTTTCATGCAATCCAGGTTCGATTCTCACCATGAGCGAATCTTGTGTTTCAAAGTGGTTAAGGGCAAACTCAAGTCTCTTGTGGCTTATTAGACAAATCTTTTCTGTCGATAACCTCAGACCAATCAATCGAATATTGATTAATATGTAATCGATCCAACACTACTTGAAACTCATAAAATGGCAGAGACAAATAGAGCTTTTACACATTTTCGTTAATCCATGAACATGATCAAGTACACCGATTAGTAGGTATGAGAGGATTAAAGTTGGACCCTCAAGGATAAATGATTGACATACCCATTCATAGTGAAAAAAATAAAAATGAAAGATCCCACGGAATTGAATTGGGTTCAAGAATTTAAGAAATAATGAAAATTCTTGATCTCTCTCAATATCAGGTGAGACACATCCCACGTCAACATCTGACATCATACTCTGTCATGACTCTTAGTTTGAGGATAAATTTTAAAGTACATTTATTTTTCTGTGAAAATATTGAATGAGTGATCTATGTGTACATTTTCTTATAGCCATATTCTATTTTAATGTTTACATAAAAGTATCATAAGTTGTTATAAAGGGTAAAAGGGCGGATGTTATCTACAAAGTTAATAATTGAAGACATGGAGCATTCAATAAATCGATTTTCCAAAAACAATCAAAATTTGAAGTATTAACTTCTTTTTGGTTGACATTTTAAATTTTAGAAAAAATATTTAATGGATATTTCCTTTTAACGTTCGTATTTAATATAGACTGTAATAAGTATAATATCAAAACATAAAATATAATTATTTTGATTAATTAATCAATTACAATTATATATTATAATGTTATTATTTCTTAATTTATCTGGAAAGAATTGCAGTGATAGCTTAAAAAAATAAAGAAAATATAAACCAGTTTCATGGCCACTTGCTACTACGAATTGAAACAGATGTCATTCTCAAAACGAAATGATATATATTGGAAAGAATATAATACAGTATCATTGATCAAGAATTGAGTAGGCCCTAATAAACTAATAATCCCACCAATCTTAATATGAAATAAACATAAAATATATTGAAAATGTGTACGTTTTAAGTAAACTAATAATTTCATAAGTTTTTCCTCTACCTCTCTCTAAATAATTATCAAGTACCTGCTCCTAATTAAAATAATCTTCCATGTTAGCTTTTCATAATGACTCAAATCCCCGTCACATGGGCCCCTTCATGCGGGCCATATTAGCATCACGTGGCCCACATATTTGATGCTCAGAAAGAACGTGGTCCACACGTGGTAAATAACACCCAAATTCCGACAAAATTCGATGGCTCTTCTTGGACGGTAGTATTAGTCGCCACATAAATAGTGCAATGTCACTCACACCCCTCTAATTCATAAATCTAAGTTTTTGATTTTCGGATCAAAATTTTGATTATAATTCTTTTATGTAAACAATTTTGAAAATGAATTTAAAAATATTAATTTTATGTTTATTAAAATAGATGTATAAACCAAATTATGATCAAAATTTTGATTTATAAAAATTTGAAAAACTCGATTAAAATGAATTAAATTTATTATATTTGAAGGTGAGACAGCCACCACGCTGCGACCACAACGATGACACCACCCGCATGTGATCTTAGCTTGTGAATGGACTTAGAGGTTGCACGGCTCGTTTCTAATGCTCCATCATATACCATCGAGTAATCGGTATTACCCTTTTGCCCTCCTCCGCCACCACCATTATTACCGCCTTCCCCACCACTGGATGGCGGAACTTGACCACTAGTAGTGCCTGATGATGACTTTTGGCTGCAAAAGGTTTGAGGAGCGTATATTAGAGGACATGTAGGATCTACTTTAACGGTAGATGAAGAAACGGTAAAATATCACTGGATTTGTGCCAGAATGGTTATCGTAAATGGGAAAAAGGATCACTTGTTTTCACGCAAAAGACAAATTGTAATAAACCAGGTGTTCCTTTGCACAAAAATCATTGCCAGATTTCAACGGTCTAGTGACCTCAAGTAGATCGACAAAATTACAATCATAATAAAAGCCTACAAACAATGCCCGTGAACTTCAGACATTGTTAACTCAATTTTATACTATAAGTAAAGCGTCATTATAAATAACGAAATTGAACCTTTGTTAACGATAAATCCATTAAATAATCCATGTATGATTGTCAGATAATGAATGCAGTTATAAATTTCGTGTGATCTAATACTTATGTTCATAAGTAGAAAATATAAACTGACAAGAAAATTAGATTTTGCATCAAGCAAAAAAAGACAATAACACATGCCAATGCTCCAAAATATCACTATCATTGCCCATTACTATGACCTATACCATTGAGCTGTAGATTCTCAATCAATTTATTGCACCATTATTAGAGCCTGACCAAATTTAGCACGTAACGGCAACATACCAGCTACATTTCAAAAGACAAAATTGCCCTTCTAAACGTTAAATAATTGATGGAGTACGTAATAGATAATTAGATATGAAAAGATGTTACTCCGTATCTTTCATAAAAATCAATATGCTAATAATTATACATAAATATTGCTATGGCCATACAAAACATTATCATTAGGCTAATATTAAATTATAATCATGGTTAATGATGTAAAATTACCTGGCATTTGGGGATGGGCAAAAAGTGATGAGGTAATGAGCACCAGAAGAACAAGTGAAAGTACTACTCTTATCATCATAAGCATAACTATAGGCGGTTGGGCAAGCTTTCTTGAACATATCCGCATAGGACGACGGCTTACAAGCGTCCGGTGTTCCAAACGCGCCACGGCAGCAATACTGCTCATCCCCGAAAGCCTCACACGCGCTCTTACACGCCACACCTTCGCCACCCGAGCTCATCACCTTCAACTCTGATGGACAACCTTCATTCACATCAACAAAGCATCCTGTTGTTGAGCAGTTGGTACCTGATCGAGTGACGGAATTAGAAATTTTATATAATAAAATGAAAGAGAGTGCGTTGACATCAATAACTTTGATTTAAATCGGGATTACCAACATAATTGTAAAAAATTTAAAATTTTAATATTTAATATAATTTCACAAATACTTTAGTAACAAATAAAATATCGAAAATACCATCAAAATTCATAATTAGACAATCTATGTAAATCTATACTCTCATTGTTTCGTTATGTTTGATTGTTTAAAAATTTTGTCAAACATATCGAAACGGAGGGAGTATTAAATATGGAGAGCTATTCCCCGCTTTCCCTAGTTCCACCACTGACCTGAACCGCCTTGCGGTACAACCACCATAGGGAGGTTATAGCCATCCACTAAGCTAACATCATAAAAATCCATGTTGTTGTGGCCATTAAGAGTGAATTCAGCTAGGGTGGCAGGAGGGGCGGCGCCGCCACCGGAGCATTCAAGTTTCCCGGAGCCACAATCCCCTGTTACACAAGAGAATTTGCCGGTGGAATCCTCAGAGCAATGGGTCCTACCCCATAAACGACCTCCCCAAGAATCAGGAACAGAAATCTCTCTAGATTCACCCTTTTGTAGAACAAATCCAGTTGTTGGTAATGCATCAATTCCAGCATTAGATAATATTCCAGGCCAAACAGTATAATCACACTTGTTCACCATTGAAAATACAGAAGCTGAATATGCCCCTGTCAAATATCAAATGTCAATATTCTTGAGTGATCAGTAACATAGATGATTAAAGATTCAACCATTTTTAGTTATTATAACTTCAAATTAATCATTGCATAATTTTCAAGAAAGGTGATATTTATTTTAGCAATTAGATACCTGATAAGCATAGAATCGAGATAGAGGCAAACAAAACCAATGGTGAAAAGTGAGCCATTGAAAGAATAAGCTAAAGATATAGTATTGTGGTGAAGAGAATGTGATTGAATACAAAAAAGGAGAGGTTTTGAAAAGAAGGGGATGGGTTAAAGTATAAATAGAGGATGAAGTTGGGGTTACTTTAGGGTATAGAATAAAGGGAAACGTGTAGCGTGGGCCCACATGTAATTAGGTTTAGTCGGTTAGAGTATTTTGGCAATTTGGTGAATGGAGAATGGACTCAGCAGCTTGTGGATAAGAGAAGGTTATAGTAAGAGTAGTATATAGTAGGTTGGAAAGTTTAGAATGTTTCTAATGTTATTTGACATGGAAAGTTTTCTTTTTTTGAGCGGGTGAGGTCTTCAATTGAAGTTAAATTTAAGTAATAATCCGTTCAAAGAATAATTAGAGAACAAAAAGGTAAAAGGTTGAACAAGTGGCTAGATTCAAATTATCGAACCGCATTAAAGGATTTATCACCTAAGCGAGTTTCGACGACGAGGCTGCTCGTTTGTGAAAGTCAAAACTGCCACAACTCCCACTTTCCCCCACGGCTGATTACCCTTATAAGCTTGACTAATATTTATGCCAATCTTGAAATTCCACTCTTGTGTAAAAAAATAAAAAATGTTGTGGTCAAAATCACATGTTCTAAATGCTAGAAGTCGTATATTTGAAGGGATCCAATTGTAAATTTGCAATGAGGGCCCAAAATAAACATTTTAGTTGTGGAGTTGTGGTGGTAGATATTTGGTGCTACTTTGGTTGGCAATTAGTGTCAAAGGGCCAAAGATGTGCCACCAACAAAAATTAACAAGGCTCTTGGTTTTTAGTCATTGTAACAATATAATGTAGAAAGTTAGGGTGCCTTATAGAAATATCCCGTACACATTCCGTAAAGAACCGGTCCGCAATATAATTGATCATTGAGTAGTAAAATAAGTCAACAACATCATCAAAATATCTCAAGTGTATACAAGAACAAGTTGAAACAATACAAAAAAAAGAATCATCATATAATCCATATGATGACATACTATGAAGGCTGAATCCAGCGGTGCAGATGACAGGTAAACCTATATTGGTTAATGGTTCGCCTCGATTAAGTCGAACATATATTTCTTACAAGATAAAATAAAAATTATATACATTTTAAATATAAACTAACATTAAAATTAATATTTATGTTCATATTGCATTATATTGAAGTGTTTTGAACATCCGTTTTAATTATATCATTTTGTACATCTATTTTAAAATATTCAGATCCATCCTTGCGAAAATCTTTACTTTGAAGACCGGAGCCGTCGGTGCAGATTTTTGTGTAGTGCTGCATTTTCCAACAATTGTGGTGATAAAACTCTTCCTTTTCACGGGTTGTTATGTGAGTGTGTTTGTGATAATAAAAATATCTTTGTTATCATCAATTTGTCCTCTTGATATAACTGGTCGGCACGGCGACACAGGCCAGAATGCCTCGTACTCAATCAATTATTTGTTCAATGTAATTTTCTTTTAATCTACTCCAAGAATATATAATAGGATACGAAAACAACAAAAAGAAGAAAGAAACCAAATATAAAATGACACCAAATTAAAGTAGAACGCTTATATGGTCAAGGCAAATTCCTGCCACGTTTAGTTTGTAGACTGCATTTTTTTAGAAAAGAAAAGAAAAGTCGGATAGGCGTTTTAGCTTCTTAGGTTGTTTCCTTTCACTCCAGAATCTAATCATTTTACTATCAATAATGATTTAAGTTCGTTAAGACATAAGTCTAACTTCATCAACCGAGTCTTTATAACAAATCCAACATTATAGAAGATTGTTTAAGTAGTGCAGAGAAGTACTAAACAATAAGCTGATTATCGTTTATATGAACTGTTGAATAAAGCAACAAGTACTAGTTTACGGTAACAACCACGAGATATTACTCACAATAACGAAATCTTGAATTTGAATCGTTGTCATGACAATGCCAAATTTATATAATAAAAAGTTGAATAGTTGAATAATAATGAACACTGACTTCATTAAATAAAGTCGAAAATGTCACCATGACATTTTTTTTTTTTAAAAGGGTTATCGTTTGATTTTATTAATACGAATAATCTATTACAATCACCAAACATCAGTACAATTCATAAACTCGTAAATTCAAGGAAAGAGGCGACTAGCATCAAACTAGTGAGAGAAATCATCTCTCTGACCACTTCCTTGCTAGCAAGAGGACTCGAACCCGAGACCTCCGCTAGAGGTGTCAGCATGCATGCCACTATGACATTTTGATTATAGATCGAGGTGGGGTTTTGGAATTTATCAAAGATTAGTTCATGAACTTTATGAATGCAAATTTCTTTATGATCAAATAATAACAAGATCAAATGGCAATCACCTAACCAGCAATCTACAGTTAGCTCAATTTTGTGAATCATCATTGATAACAACATATCAAGAACTCCATTATAGACTGCCTCAACAATTATAAGTGATAACAAAATGCAAATTGGTGAATAGCAATAAACTTTTTTGTAATACAATGCATATTAGTCGTTCATCACATGCCCCTGGCGGCTTCCACTTTGGCAATATCTGTGTAAATAGTAACTCATCATACTTTCTGGAGGTTCTGTTAACAATATGCCGAGGTCAAATTGGTGTAAGCCATAAATTTTTTATAATACTTCCCTTGGAGATCAGCAACTAACCTTATTGGTTTAACTGGGATTGTTTAGTAACACTACTATATATAGCCGCCATTATCCACAAATAATCTTAGTCTTCATCATCTAATCTTTACTACTTTGAAATTTGATTATTCCACTTCACATATTGAAGAAAAAGCATTCAAGATAAAATTATTATGAAGGCATAAGAACTTAATTCGAAGTCATAATTCATTACCAATGTCGCATCAAGGAATTCAACAATAACATAATCTGGTGGCATTTGATCCAACTTCTATGTAGCAAGGTCTTAGACGTTGGAGATAATTGTCTCATATTTCATTCTAACTCTCTATTAATTAATAATTTATATATTCGTTATTTGTATACTATTGTACTCATACTTTTATCGTTACTTTTTTTTGAAAAAAAAACAATAACAAAATCTGCTTAATAGAAAGGAGGACTAAGCCGAAAAGGATTGAACGATTTCTAAGATTATTCTCTTACTTTACTTCTCACAATGACATGGTCACCAACTTGAATGACTCATTCTGCTTTTACCATTCCAAAGGCCAAGGAAGTTATCCTATCGGTCTTTAAGTTTGCGCCAAAATAGTATTCATTGCTAACAAGTAACAATAGACAAGTAAGCATTTAAAATGCCCGTCCCAGAACTCTAGGATCAACTTCCCATGAAGCGAGTGAGTGAGAATAAACCGTATTGCAATGATGTAGTAGTACTGTATAAAATCAGTCCATCAAATCTAATGACATACCTATCGCCTATCGGGGATTTCAAGTCAAGGCATTATTACACTACTTATTATTTAGTGGATTCTCTTCAAATTAAGCTTATTCCCTTGTCATTACTATGCACTTCATCTTCTTGTGGGTTAGTAATATAATAGAGAGTTAGGTAATTCCCCTAAATCATGATCATGTTTGATTGATCACATTGCAGAATTATGTCCCTAAACCACATGAATGATGATAGTCGACATAAGTGACTAATGATGAAAAATGATGATAGTGACAGTAATCATTCAACGTGATATTTGTGAATAATATTCAGCCTGCCTGCCATCATTTTGTCACAAATGGGGTACTAAACACCCTACAAGCATCAACCTGTTTTCAGATGCAGAATGAAACTAACACAATGTGGATCCCTCATGGTGGTCATGCTGATTAATTCAAGATATTTATGGTGGATGATAAGATGTCTATTTCAAACAATATTTTTTCTTCTTCTCAGATAGCTTTGTTGTTAAAATTGAATATGCGAGTCGTGGTGAGTGGTGACCAATCAAATGTACTCGGACCTTATAATTGGAAATTCAATCTGGGAATCAAAGCTGCAAATTTTTTGGGAGTTGATTGGGAGAAGATATTACTAATTAGATTTTTAAACTAAACAGATACTGACCTCCCACCTACTTGAACCAAAACCATGAGAACTTTTACTTTTTGGCCAACAATATCATTTCAGGAAAGACTCCCTACAATAATGAGTAGCACATCAGAATCTGTAGAATTTAAGGGAGAAAATTGTGGTTACTATTCTTTCAACCTATCTTCTTCAATGTGAAAGACGCTGTTACTCCTATAGTGATATGGCGACATTTACAAGGTGTTCATTTAGCTTAGTCGAGGAGCATATAAGTAAAGCTCTAACAGAAAAAGTTCGACTTGGGAGTTCCTTTTATTACACAACAAGCTAGCAGAGCAGCTAAGAAAAGCTTAGCTAACATGCTATCTGACTAGATATTCATCAAGGAGGTTAGTCCACACCACAAGAAAAGTTCAAGAATGTGGCATATAAAAATGTACTGGAAATTTTAATTATGAAAATTATTATGGGAATTTGATTCCTAAGTAAAATGATTCTACATTGCATGCTGTAAAATTACAGGGAGACAGGTAATTACTTTTAGTCTTCGGGGATCTGCTTAGCAATGTTCCGAAGGAAGCGAGTAAGTGACCTTCTAGCACGCAGATGTTTTGCTTTTATTTCTTCCACCTTTTCCTCTGAGCTGATCTGATCGTCCTGTAGTGAGTGCACTCTCCTAACAAGTTTTCGTAATTCCTGTAATCAAAACGTCCTAAGATATGAGTAATGGAAGAGACTTTTACGTCATGGGCATGTTAACTCATGTGAACCGTCGAAAAATTTTAAAGGGTAAGCATTGATATTATCCAAATGCAGCCATTTCATACATCCATCGAAGATATATAATTATACAAGACAATCCAAGATACACTACCAGAGATACAGAAGCTTATAACACTAGCAACCCAGCTGTTAGGCAATCATTGTAAGCCTTCAATACAAGGTGAAAGACTACAACAGCAAATTCGCACATATATTGGTTTCCTTCACTTCATTCTAAATAAAGGGGAGGAATAAGTTGACTCAACAATTATGAGTGTATGACTATCAGAGTGGGTAAGCGCTCAGAATAGCTTATTTACATAAACTCCTCAGCAATATCATCAAACTAAAAAGAGTATGAACATGCAAACATAAACCACCAGAAGACATAGATCTTGATGGGTGAGCATATATAAGTAAGTCGCTACTTCCAATTTGCGCCCAAGTTAATCCAAAATTAGGTTTGTTTATTTCAAAACAACTAAGAGTTCAGTGACGAACCTGTCTATCAAACTCAATATCATGAAGGGAATAAACTTCGTTAGTAATGCTAATGTCCTTATTAGTTAGGCCAGTGCACCATCTTTCTACCATGTCATTGCGATACTGTGAATCCTGTACATAATAAAAATTCGACATCTGTTACTACAGCAAGCTTATCAAGAAAGCAGCATTCTTTATTAGGAGTATTAAACATCAGAGCATATAACAGAGATGTGTTTTGTAATTTTATCATACAGTTCTTCCATCCTTAATAACATGTTACAGAGAGCTTTTCTCTGGCAATTAATTTAGAAGGATGAACCTTGGAGGCGCACTTTTACGAGTTACCTCTTCATCATCTTCGCTCTCAATTATGTGTGCGTCATCTTCGTCTTCTTTAATATCCCATGAACCCAAGCCAAATAACTTCTCAAACTTCTTCTTGTCGCCTTCTAATGTTGCCACTATTAGATTATCCATTAACTCAGGCTCCACATCTCGCAGAAATTTTCCTACCAGGAGTTCGAATTATATTATAAGTCAATAACAATGCTAATGAAATCCTAGATTAAGCATTGGATTATGTAGGGAAAATATGGCTTCTAGTTACCATAGCTCTTTAAAATCAAAAAAACATTTTCCTCTAAGACTAAGAACTCCCAAAAATAGAAGTATCCACTCCATTTCATTTCCTTTCTAGACTAGAGGCCACTGTCTGCCCGATCCTATGACTGCTACTTTTTTTACTAGCCAACTGGATGCTATCAAAGACAGGATAACCACTGAAATACGTACATTTAAGGGATCCTATATATCATTTATCTACTGTCACTTCATTCTTCAAGTTTTGTCAAACTCAAGGCATAACAAAAATACTGTTTATGACTATCAGCTATTTAATGCATTATATGAAACTGTTATGAACTTTGAAGAGCCTTACCTATCAAATTGAATTGTCTTCGCTTCGCTTCTCGTTCTAATTTCTGCCACAATTAATCAAACAGTTCTATCTTTGTCAAGCATCATATCTTAAATCATCAAGCACAAACAGTTGGTCAAGCATCAATTACATATTTACCATCTATAAATCTTATGTCATCTAGTCACAGATATATCTACTCTATCAATGTAGTTTGTAAGCAGATGATCACCTTGACGAGCAAAATGGCATCGAGCACTTCCCGGTGAAGTGAAGCCACCCTACACAAAGTTTGAAACACTTTCTATTACTGGAAAAACAAATACTCCCTTCATACGAAAATAATTGTCAAGTTTGATTTTTCAGTTGTCAAAACTAACAAACCTCATAGTCTTTACTAACATACATTACAAATATTTTAAAAGTATCATAACATTGCTAAAGTATGTTAAGACTGCAATTTTTTTTATATATATATTTTTTACCAAACATATACAAGGTATACAAAACATTGAGTTCCAAATTAAAAAAAAAAAAAACTAACCGACAAAACTCAATATTGGACAATCTTTCTCACAGGGCGAGTCACCCTACAACAACTAAACAAATAGGTAAAAAAAAATCAAATTACTTGACCAATTGTTTAATCTGGATAATGCAAAACTTAGCTAGCTGAATATAATAAATCAAAACTTAAAATGCAACCATCAAAATTCAACATTGAAACAATCTTTTAAGAAACATAGAGTACGATATGCACACAAGTATCTGAGTTCAACCATCAAATTTCAAAATGGAACAATCTTTTTGATACAAACACAGAGTACTCTCCACAGGAAACTCGCAAATTAAATACCAAAAATCAAATTACTCGAGAATTCACATAATCTAGATAGTTGAAAAATTAGCAAGCTTCATCGCAAACTTGAGGGACATAATTTTGATTATTATTTTAGAAGTAAAGTAGGTTGAAGATACTATTTTCCATGTATTTTTCACCTAATATTACAGATATAGTATATACAAACATATTTAATTTCAACAATCAAAATTCAAAACTTTACTCTCTTTTTGAGATGTTTGGAGTACACTACACCCTACAACAAACACAGAGCTAGCTGCCAAAATCAAATTACTTGAGAATACGTTCAAGACTAGCTTTTTACTCGCTCCATTTCAATTTCGTAAGGTTTTTTATACAACAAAATATCACCATACTTTTGAAGCTACAATTGTTTACCTCTGTACTTGTATCAATAGATTAATAAAATTTGATTATATACATTACACACTTATGTATTCCCTTGTTGCACGCTAACTAAAATAATATTTAAATAAGACTAATTTAGTATCAAAGCTGATTATTTATCATTGATAAGTTACATTTCTCCATTAATCGAAATGAAGGTAGCATAATTCGTTTGCCAAATATTACACAACATATGTAAGTTCAAATGATAAAATTCAAAATTGGACAATTTTTTGGGGACAATTACTTGAGAATCCGCTTAATCTGTGTGGTAGAGAACTTCGAAAGCTGCATCCCAAACTGCACAGCGCGTCTCGCCACGCGCTTCTTCTCATTCCGACCCCTACTCGACTCATCCTCCTCATCGGATACCTCGCTTCTGTCCTCCTCCGTGTCTGTCCGCGGAGCATCACGAAGCCTGACGGCGTTTAGGTTGAAACGGGGGTACCGATGTAGGGTACATGATTGGTGGTACTTTCTGCTTGGGGGAGGGTACGTTGTGGTGGTGGTGGTTAGAGGAAGTGGTGGTTGGAGGAGGTGGTTGAGTGATGCGGCGGAGAAAATGCGATGATGCCACCGTGGGGAATGGAGGACTGGTCGGAGTACGTGAGTCATGGTGGTGCAAGAGAGGTTTAGGAGTTTCGAGTGTTCAGACAACTTAGTGTTGTCTGGATTGAGTAACCCGCAACTCACTTGTTAACTTGTTGTGTACAGGTTAGCTTGTTAATTTTCTTTTGGTAATGAAGAGAACCTCATCAATATTCGATTCTGTTCGAACATAAATTAATGAATGAAGCTTGATTTGGTTGGAATATAGTGAATTGACAATTCGGTTCCATTAACACTCCGAAAAATTACGTTACTAGTATAGTAGATGGTTGATGTATATAGGAGTATTAGTGGTACATATATTTTCAAGGTACGTTGTACAAGACATGGGAAGCGAACACACAAAATCTATATCCATATTTGTTGGTCAATAGAAAATATCCAACATACTTACATGTTTTCGTACGCTCGTTAGCATACCTTAATGAGTACTTTATACAGTTCGTCTTGAAATAAGCTTTACCGAGTATTAGATTATGGAAGTATGTAGCATACATGAGAGGAAAATTTCAATATTGTTTAAAACCTGTGAAGATTTATATTGCAGTGGAAAGAGTGGGCATTAGTCTCAAGATCAAAGATAACAATAGTCTTCTAAAATATGTTGTTGCTAATAGACTAGTAGCACAACCGAGTAGAATGTACAACTTTCTAAGCTGGAGAATTTAAGCATATATCAGCCAACATTGAGGGGGGGGGGGGGGGGTTAAGAGTCCCACATCGTTCAGCTCAAAAGTCGGAGTTATGAGATGTTGTATAAGTTAATGGATATGATGAATGGTAAAAGCATGATCCTTCAGGCAGTAAACGGGATATGATGAGTGGTCAATGCTTGCATATTAATATGTGAGAGGGGTGTCCAACCCAAGCCTGTTACGACAATATGGGCACTCTCAATTTTACCGATCTGATCCCTATAATAAATAAATAAACATTTTTTTTAGAAAATTATTAAAATGATACAGATAGTATTTGTATCCGTATTTGTTTTCCAAAATTTGCTTGCGAAAACATTTTGGCCTGTTCACTTCCTTTCTTAATGCTCTTTTCTGGGATGCCTTTTTCTTTTTTTAATTTTAAATAACAAAATGATACTAATAGTTTAGATGAAGGGACAATCAGTCAAAAAGCCCAAGTTTTTCGAAAAGAGGTTTACATGTGATGTAATATTTTTCCTTTGTCCCAACTCTAATCAGTCGATGTTTTATAATCAAATTATAATACTTCGTGTTTGAAGCTTTAAACAATTGGGATGCTTTTTAACAAGATTCATCTTTGAATCAGCTTCTCCAAACCATCACTCGTTTCACAAGGTGACGTTAATTTTAGTCGGAAGATGAACGACATACCCCAACTCTTAGTGTCCATGGATTATAAATTTATGGTATTATCAAATATACATCCTACAAACTCCATAACTTATCAATGCTGGTGGTTTCAGCTCTCGAGTACAGAAAAAATTTCCATAGACAACAGCAAAGGCTCTATCTACAGGCGAACGTGTTCCGAATCAGAGACGAACAGGACTGCCAGATTCGAGCTCTAATCAAACACTAATTAAAAGTGTCCAACCCGTCTAAGATATCGAGGATATTAGCCTTCGGATATCCCAACTCTCTGCGCGGAGAGCTCCCCGTGCTTTTACTAAGTGCCCAAACTTTCTTTTTCTTTTTCTTGGCTACAACAAACTCTTGACTTTTGCTTATACCAGGAACCAGTTTCTTCCTCCTCATAACCCCTTCTAACAGATCCTTGTCCTCTGTTGAAAGTTGGACGCCTTTGGTTTTCTCGGTTAAGCCTCCTGTCTGTCCCTTTCGAGTAACCAGAGTTTTAGGAACATTATCTCTGTATCTTACAAGGTTGATCAGACGATTTAGCAAAGTTAATAATTCAAGAATGTACATATCCATCTTTTTCTTCTCTGCATGATAGAGTGTTTGCAAACGAATCAAATTATTAGGTGCTGCAGCCTTCTTTCCGAAGTCATTCCTGTTTGACAAGTAAAAGAACCTACATTAAGATTTCTGAAAGCCAAGAAACCATGCAAGGTATATTGACATAAGCATGGCGAACTCAGAATATACCCGGAATTAGCCCATTCTCCAACCCATCCAAACCCTTGATGCGCTCTGTTATCATGCATTGAAGATATATCAGGTAAAATAGAAAATCTCTCGCAGGCAATTACAAGTGTTTAAAGATGAATAATAAGATAAACTATAAACACTGCTTTATGTACTTGGTAGTATCGGTAGCTACAGGAACAAGCCATTGAAGAGTCTTCTCCATTTCAGCTTTAATTTGAGGAACAGTGAGCTGCAGAACAGTAAAAAAAAAGATGCTCTAAGTCCACATGTTATAATCGCTTCACAACTGGAACAATAGATAAAACTATAATTAATTCTATAAAATTTTGCATACGACGGATCAAACTAGCAAAACCAAGGAGTACTAGCTAATAAATTAGTTATACAGGACAAACCTCCTCTCTGCCGTTTAGAGTTTTCAACCGTGTACGCAGTGTTTCCTTTACAAGTGGTGGCAACCCATGGTACAAATTATCTCTCACATTAGGTGGAAGAGAAGTAGGACGTGCAGCCTAACAATATACCGATAGCCATACAAATAATCAGTTCAGAAGATGAAGTCTAATTAGGAGTAATACCAATATACCATCAAGCTCAGAGACAAATATGAATTTTGAACTTACAATGTTGTCAATTTGAGTAATTATGTTGGCATAGTGCAAAGCAAGACCAGCTTCACCAAGTCTTTCTGGTTTCTTATTTAATTCCTTATTACCAACTGGAATGTATCCTGCGATAACCAGAGAGGGAGACAATGAAAATGTGGTAGGAGACATGCAAGCATACCGCCAGAAAATACCACATATCTATACCACCAGAAAATGGAAAGAGATATCACATACTAGAATATATAGGTCTCCTTTTTATCCATAGATAAAAAACGAGAACTAAAAGAATTGTTAGGTCTTGTCCTTAATATGTGCCAAATTCACGGGCAGGACAAAGCTATTTAACGAGAAGTTGGCTGCCAGAGTAAGAAGCTGAGGAATATCAACAATTCAGCATTACATCGGTCAAATGAGCAATTGAGAGCAGCCAACAATATGAAAACCAATATATCCTCTGAAGGGATACACCTTGTTTCAAAGCCTAGGCGAACTAACAGTAGTACCACCTCCCTTCATTTAACAGAATCACCCAACGAGCCACCACTAAAACTCTTGAAACATTTAACAATTTACACTTAATTGATACCAATACATATGAAGTGGTACATTTTTCAAAATCGCTCACACGATGCCTACAATTTATAATAAGAAAAAGTCCAACAAAGAGTATAAGAGTGTTACAGAGTAATAATTGTTTCTTAAACAAGACAGGTAATGTGATACTAATACTTTGGCTATCAACATAACCAAATAAGAAACTTACCTAGACCTGCATCTCCAAATGCTTCAGTAATCTCTTGATGAATGAAAGTGACAACATCAACCAACTTCTCCACAACCTGCAGGGATATAATTTCGTTTAACTGTTCAGATTTCATGAAACATATTACAAGGGGGCAAGTAGATTGAGGCTCAAGAGACAGCCTAGCTTACTTTTGAGTAATTAATTCACCTAAACTGTCAAGATTCGATAGGCTTCTTTCATTTGTGGGAAAGGAATTTCTAAGTTTAGAGGAGTGAGGCTTTTCGTATGAATTTTCTAGTTTAGATAACATGCATATCTTTTTTTTTTTTTAGATAACATGCATATCTTACGAGTTCTGATGTTAATTTTGTACTAATGATGTCTAACCAAGTGGATAAGATAACTTACCTCTTCCAAACTTTTGGACCAAAGAGATTTCTTTTTCAAGCTCCTGACATGTTTTCTTTGATGTTTTAGTTCACTGTGTAATATTGAGAGGCTCTCCCCTACAATCAGGAGGGAATAAAAAAAACAATTAAACTATGCCAGCAAACATTAATTAATCGAGTAAATGGAGATAAATACACATGAAGTTTCAGAAGAACATTCTCAGATTCCAGATTGAACTAGAAAAAAAGTGTTCATCGATTGAAAGCAAAAAATAAAGTTATTATCGTTGGAGAAATGTAGCATAAATAATGATTAATCTGCTCAATAATGATAGTTATCTAATTGTGAATAGGTTGATTAACCCCAACTCTAAGTCTATAGTTCCAATCTTCAAACATGAATCTTTTGAATCTTCAGCATCATTCAGTCAATCTTGTAAAATGTACACAATCAAGTGTCATCACACTGATTAACAGATTTTATATATTATATGCCAAGATCTTTTTGAGAATTTTGGTGAAGCACTTTATACACCCTGGTAGCGTAGTGGTTCACTGATATTGCAAAGCACACACTGAGTTAACTTATCGCCATTGAAACTGAGCTCAAGCCAGAACTACCTAATTATTAAAATCTTGTTAATCTTTTCTTACTAGAAAAGTAGCACATTTTCAAGCTAGAGAAGATATTAAAGATGCTTGAAAGTAGAAAAGGCGTTATCGACGGACCAAAGAAGCACGAATTTTAGCACATACAATTCAACTATCTTCACATGTTCTAGATTTCTATATGGTGGGTGTTACTGTTGTGGGAGCTATTGGATCATGTCTCTCAACGAACAGGTCAGAGCTTGGAACATATCAGGACAAACCTTTGCGAGGAAGATTTAGAGACTCTAATTCATCAAGCTTTCGCCGATAATCTTGATCGAATCTATCCAAAGCGTGCAATTCATGATACAATTCCTGCAGTCACGATTATGAGTTAGGAGAGTCCAACCTTGTCTACGACGGGGTAAAGTTTGGGGTAACATAGTCAACCATTCACTGGAAAGAAGCCAGGCTAACATATCAAGAGGTGATAGACCGATAGGTTACCAACATGATTTGAAGACTTAAAACTTGAAATAGTGAAAGGGAAGACCCAGACAAACCATGGAGTATTATAAAATAAAAGGAACATAAAAAAAATGGATTGGAAAAAATAGTTAGTGTTTGTTAATGGCTGATCAGACATAATCACATATTAGCACACTTGACTACTATATCTTTTGATTGTATGCAAGATCAAACGTTCACGTCAAAGCTGGAGCAACAGCACGAAAAAGCACAATATATGCAGAAAGCCAAATGTGAAGATCTAAAGAAGAAATAAATAAATTAACTCACAGAAGTATTCTGAGCCAGTGTTGTCAATTCTTGCATTGTATATTCAGCTTCACCTCGAAATTGTTGCTGACCCATAGGATCTGAATCCAACCTGAGAAATTGAAAGAACTTAGAAAAATAAATAATTAACGATGGACCATCTGAGACCTGGTTAAAAGGTTCTTACTTGGAAAAATATCGACCCAAACTGTGCCATTGTGGATCTTTACATAGATTTCCGAATCTAATTACTTCACGAGAAAAGACATCGAACTCTTCTCTGTAAATTAAAGAAATTATTTGACAAACTTAAACCACAGTAAGGATATAATGTCAAATAAGTGATGCAACAGATATACAGATTGATGATATTGTACTCAGTAGTTCACCTTTCAGTGTCCTAGTTACCTTTTATCAGAAGCAGCTATACTCAACAACTCCTTGACATCAGTGGAGACTAATTGTTGAACACCTTCTGAGTGCAAAACTTCCTTTTTCAAGAACTGGATATTTTCATCTGATAAAGATTGCAGCAAGTTTGCTCCTTTCGCAATTGTATTGGCAACTTCAAATGCCAAGATAGTTATCTTGTTTCCTCTTGCAGGTATACCAGATACAAACCCACCAGAGTTCAAGTTAGACATGCTACTGCCTAGTGTGTCCAGGACTTCAACTGCCTTCTCTAGGCTTACTGTACCAGCTTTCCCTAGAAAGGAGCCAACATGATGTGCCTGTAACATGTTGCAATTTAGTAGATGTCACTGTTTACACTATGCATATCAATTTCTCCATATAGTAAGTATCATCTGTTAAATGTTGCAATTAAATATACTATATCACTATTCAAATCATTTTGCATGTACTTAACCGTAGAGTCCTAAGGTTAGAGCACCAAAACAGTCGACCAAAACCTTTCCAGATCTTAAGTTTTTACAGTTCATGCTAAGTATAATCTTCATATCCCACGTTTATAGTAATAATATAGTATCACTATCAGGATAATATTTATTGTTCACAAACACCAATATTTCTCATTTCTTCCTTCTGAACTCCATCAGAGACTATCATTACTGTCTATACCATACATGAGAGAATCGGCCTAATAGCAGCAAATGACCACAGATTTATTAACATCAGTATTATTTTAACACAAATTAGCTTGTCCACACAGGAATGCCATTAATGAGCTTATGACAGTATGACACTACGATGCATTTGCTTGTCATAGATGATAGACCTTTGGATTCAATAACAATTCAAGAAGCATGGCATCTTATACTTGTCCATGACGATGTAGAAAGGATGACAGAAAGACCACAAAAGTGCAGAAATAATAATAACGCATGACACTTAAATCCCAACTTCGACATGTATGCACATTCCTTCCCTCTATAATTCACATTCTCCGCGATTTGCATCATATTTTCAACCATCATTCTGATACCCCAATTTCTACTTATTTCATTCTAAGAAGTCAAATTTCCAGTTAGGATACATATTCTTCTTTTGATCCTCATTTTCTCTTATTGAACATGTCAAGGCTTCCCAAATTCAAATTGTCAGCCTCCTTTTGAACATGTCAAGGCTTCCCATATTCAAATTGTCAGCCCCCTTTTAGCAATCACTGGTGCATTTGCACAAGTCCACTTTGCTGTCTCACAACTTAATCTTAAATGACCTACTCTCAACTAAATGCACCTTCCAGTAAATTTGGTCATGATATAGTCAGCAAAAGGCGATCTATGAAGCTGATATCAACTCAACTAACTGTGATTCTGAATGCAGTTAGATGGCGTGAGCTTCTTCCATCCCCATCATTATCTGAATTTATGTTAGGTGATTGACACCAAACTACATTTCCAATACTCAAATGGAATTAACATGTATACCTTATGAGCAGTCGCTCTGGCAGGTGTCGACGGCTTCAATTCTCTTGGAATAGTTAATCCCAATTCTGTCGAATCGTAAAGATAATTTGGTATCCTCTCAAACATGTCCATATCTGGATATGTCGGATAAGGCTCCTCAACTTTATTCTTCTTGCCTAAACTTGCCATTGACTTGAGCTTCCCTGAAAAACCAGAGGTATCTTTTCCATGCTCAACCTCAACATCTATCTCGTCAGTTTTCCTCCGTACCCCGGCTGAGCACACTCCCCCCATTTTCTGGGGTGCCCTCTTCACAAATTCAAAGGAAAAAGCCTCCAAAAGATCCCACCCTTAGACCTGCCCACCAAACAAAAAATCATAAAGCCATAATCTTTGACACAATTGATGAAGAAAATGACAATATTGATCTGGATCAATCTAGTACATAAACAAAAGTCAATTGTTATCCTCCAAAATATCAAATTCTCTTAACCAAGAATTATTTGAACAAAAAAGATTGAGCAAAACAAATTTACTGTACTAAAACTCATTTCAAGATAACCATGAATTACACTAGCCTTTATCATACAAGCAACATAACCACATGAATTTCAACCAAAAACATAGAAGGAAAAAAAAAATCAATCTTGCTAATTAATATTTCTAACTTAGTAGACATACTAAACAGAGCAGAATCCCAGCATTCACAAACTTTTCTTGATTTGGGCTAATCATACAAAGCAAAAACAACTACAATTCAACGATATCATATAACTAATACTAACTGAAAAAGGTAATTACCAAATTTTCTTGATTTGGTTAAGATACAAAGCAAAATCAACTAGAATTCAGTGAAATCGTAGTACAAATGCTTCCTGAAAGACCCAATTTGCACTAATCGAGGTTGATAACAAGATTTGAAGCTAAATTGAAATATGAGCCTAGAAAAGATAGCACGAGGCACATGTATAGAACATATAATTGTGAATACAAAACAAAAAAATCTAAAAATTAAACTAATAAGAAAATAAAAATGACAATACTAATTAAATAATTAATACCGCGTTTGGTGGGTATTTTACAATTGACAAATCTAGTGTGTAACCACAAATTTGATTGTGGAAAATGGATTTCCAGGGCCACTCAACACGGTTTGGTTCAAAGTTTTTTCTTGAATTTTGACCTTCTTTTTGTTATCTTTTGGAGTCAGTTGAAAATGTTGAAATGTTTGTTACTAATTGAAATGAAGTCTTAATGTAAGAACTATGTGAGCATATATATACTCCATCCATGGAGGGAGAAGGAGGGGAGCAGGGGAACCCACAATAATACCAACCAATCTTATCAATAAAAAATTGAGTTATCTATAATTTTACTCAATAAATTCTAGCTGATTTGGTAACTTAAATAATTAATTAATTAATTAGGGGAGGATATTTATAAACTATTATTTAATTAATACGGAGTACATTAGTAATATTTAACAATTATTTATACATGGTTCGTGATATCCATATACTTTGTATCGCATAATGTTTAATTTATTGAAGGGTTGGTGAATATTATGAACATAAAATACTGTTTACGGTGGTGGTGGTAATTTTTGTCAATCTTCAGTTTGATTTGACTTTGTAGTTTGTACATGTAAGATATTTTTATTGTCTTTACTAAAATAATGAGTACATAATTTGACCAGGTGATTTGAATGCTATCTTAATGTGTATGGGTGATTTTGCCAATCAGTTCTAAACTTCTTGTTATGAAATATATGTTAATAATTTAAAAAAAAGTATCAAACGAAGCAAGTTTCACATTTAAATACTTTTTATGGAAAAAATATTTACCGTTCACATTTGTTATACATTGAATTGCCTTCATGCTTGTCACAACCTTAATAAGATAATTAATTAAATACTTTATGTTAAATCTCGCCATATTGTATTTGAACTAACAAACATGCTTAGAAAAAAAGAATTTGCAACATAATATGATGTTATTAAAAATGACAAAATAAATTAACAAGTATATCTAGCTATTACAATCGAGATTAATGCCGACAATAACCAAGATGGTGGAGCTTGCCATGTAAATGTTTGCTCAAGCCGCTATTCCATTGAGGAATTAAATGTGCCACATTTTTTCATGTTTCTTTGATTAAATAAATAAAAAAGTTGAACCGCAACATTAATAGTTTTATTGGCTTTTGTCTTGGGAAGTCTCTGTTAACATGTACACCCACATCGAAAGTACTTCCGAATTAATATATAAGATCTTGGAATACTCCTTCTATTGTCAATTAGTTTTAGTGTAGAACCTTATAAACTCTCAACATGGTATCATGAGTCAACCCCGAGTTAATGAGGCACGTGTAACCCCACTGATGTTGTTCCGGCAATTAATACCATGCACATCCTACATCGAAAGTCGATGTCCTCTCGGGTCAATATATAAGATCTTGAGCTATTCCATCTATTGCCAATTGGTTTTAGAGTGGAACCAACCGTGCGAGATGTGCGTCAAATGGTCAGGGGATTTGAGATTACCCGTTAACCACTTCCTCAACAGATTTTGCCTCATAGGAGACTCGAGCCCACACGCTGCAGAAGAGTCATCAAGGCGTGATGCTACTCACCCCAAATTCTTTATCACTTTACCTGTGCCCTGGGAACATTTCATGTTCCTTTGATCAATTGAAATTTTGCATCCATAATGTTCTTCATTGAAATATGTCCCATACAAAAACATCTATTATCAATCTATTATCATCGGAACCCCAATTTTTCTCGTTTAACACTTGAATTAGAATCTTTGAGTCACTCTCAAACACAACTTAACTACATTTTTTCTCCAAAGCAAACTACGTCCCTTCCTGTAAAACCATTGCTTCTACCACTAATGCATTCGTGATATGTTGGAAATTGTAAATTCGCGATCTGCTCGCAAAAAGAGATCAAGAAAAGAAATTACAACAAAAATCATAAAAGAAACTGAAAAAAGAAATCAAGAAAAAATCGAAAAAAAATCATAAAAGAAATAAAAAAAATTATAATCTCAACAGGTCATTTGCCCTATATATTATTGTTCCACTCACTGTCAGTTATCAAATTTTGTAGTTGACTTAATAAAAGTCACATAGTATTTAACCTGGTTTACTAATAACATGATTATAACTCTAATATATCAACATAACACTTCAAAATTAGTTCATTTTTCTATAATTAGTTGAATCTTCTAGAAAAAAAGATTTAGATTCTTCCATTCATGAATGGCAACATTGCAACATTGTAAGTTACATCAATTTTTTCAAAACCATTTACTAGCAATATGAGTGATTTAAAGCCTAATAAATCTATCCAACAAAGTACCATTAATATTCTCTTTAGACAAAACTAGTGCCCCACTTATTATACTCGTATATTACAACAATAATTTATAATGTTAAAACTATAGACTAATTAAAAAGGGCAAGATACTCGAAAATTCTCAATTTAGACAAGTATCCTTACAAGCATCATTTGTTAACACCATCCTCACATGGAGGTTCTAATTAATGGATCCAGTTTGAGAATTGAGGATACCGTATTTTGGATTTATCCCAATCTATGTCTCCTAATTTTGGGTTTGAAACATTCCAACTACTAAATACTAATATGCTTTGGAACAATATAAAACATTATATTGACTTTTCAATTGTTGTTGTATTATTTATTAGGCTAATGAAATGAGTGGATTAGTAAGACCAAACACATAGCCATATCCATACAAAGAAATGAATTGTGAATTTGTCATGTTGAGAATAAAAGATGATTTACAAGTGGTGAGATTGGTAGGACACACATGATGGATTTGGATTAATGAAAGGGGCCAAGTCAATTTATTGGTTGAATGGAAATGGTCATAACTCATAAGTGAGAGAGTGATGATGATTCATCATCATCATCATCAATTCAAGAAGTCTTCTTCTTACTCATACAAAATCATGCCGTGAGGTTATTGTATTGAGTATATGGAGATTTCTGATTGGCTATTTCCTATTTAGCCGTCTCTTTTTCTGCAGTTACATGCAAATTTTCAACTAACATGCTCTTTCAAGACGCACCATCTTCGCACCTCCATTTCTATATATATTACTCGATCGAGTAAATGTTCTAATCCAATTAACGGCGTTATTAGTTTCTAGATAAAGTTTTGAAGGTAGAACATATATATAATTGTTTTATATTACTTGGTAACATTTAGGAAATTTCTCATATATCGGAGGGCTTCTTTTCGGAACTATTCCGGACTACAAAATTGGACCCTTGAATGAAAATGAACGGTTGTAATTGAAATTCAAACTAATTGAGATTTAACAGTAGTTAATTCACTTTAGGCATCTGTCGAATTCCCATTAACATTATTTATTTTCGTCAACAATTTCTTCTGTATATTATCAAACCCTCTACCCTTCTGTCGAATTCCCATTAACATTTTTTATTTTCATCAACAATTTCTTCTGTATATTACCAAACCCCCCATCTCTATTCCCCCATTTTTCTTCTTCTTCTCCGGAAGGACGAGTTTCAATCGACAGATAACAAATGTAAAGAAGTGAAGAAGAAGAAAAACGGGGGGAGTAGAGGTGGGGGGTTTGGTAATATACATAAGAAATTGTTGTTGGAAATAAAGAATGTTAATTGGAATTCGACAGAGAGGTGGAGGGTTTGGTAATATACAAAAGAAATTGTTGATGAAAATAAAGAATGTTAATGGGATTTCGACAGATGCTTGTGAATTAACTACGGTTAAACTGAATTAGTTTGAATTTCAATCTCAGCCGCTCATTTTCATCCAAGGGTCCAATTTTATAGTCCGGAATAGTTCCGGAAAAAAGCACTGAGGTATATAAGAAATTTCCTAACGTTTAACTTCATCAAATTTGGATTTATATTTTAACTATGACACGAATACGAATTCTCTACTCTATTATTTATAACATTTGCATCTTTAATATAAGACATTTCCTATAATATTAAATAAAAAATTTGTAAGACAGGGAATCTGATCATTTATACCTTTTTGTTTTGTTTTCTAATTTATATTCTAAATATAAAATAAAGGACTGTGTTAAGGTATCTAATGTGAATATTTTAATAAAAAAAGTTGACGAGTCAATTTTATTTGCAATACTAAAAGTTAGTAACAAAATTTATTATTTTAACTTATTTATTTGCATCCTTCCCAATATCATCATATATATAGAAATATTTATTAATGGATAATATTAATGGAGTAATATATAAATGAGTAGTGTAAATTGCTTGTAGATGAGGTAGAAATAGGAACAATATGAATATATAAGTATATGACATTGAGAAGAAAACAATATGTATACATAATGTTTTTACTTTATTATTTATGTCTCACAACGTTCTCATCAATCTTCTATATTTAAAATGTTTTAGTTTATCTCATATTTTGTTAATTGTTACTTAATATCGTGTGTGACTTATCAAAGTCATTTCAATTTATTCTGGGTTAAAAATCAAAATAATCAACTTCAATTCTAAATCTGAAATAACAAGGCCACAACACGGACTTTACAAAAAAATTAAATTGCCGAACCAAGAACTATATAACTGATGAACTCCAAACAGTTTGTAAACATATGATAGATTGATTTTTGTGGTCATCTACTCTGAAAACTATTTTTTGGTAAAACTTTAAACAGTTCGAATCAAACCTCTAACCCTTATTTTTTTTAACCGGATCAAATTTCTGAATTTTGGGTTAATTCGTACATGAACCAAACCAAACCTTCAAATTTACAAATCTGAACCAAATCGAATCTTGATTAAGTTGAGTATGATTTCATTCATTCAATTTGATTAATTTACAAACCTAAACGAGGGTTGAGGATGGTGTGGCCACATGTAGGATGGAAAGGGGTCGTTTAATTTTATTTTGTTTTACCTTTTTATTAGTTTATTAACTAATACGAGCAGTAAAGAGACCTAATTTCTTACTTTACCTGAAACTACATACCAAAAATTTAATATTTAGCAAAATACAATTTTATCCTTTAACTAATTTAGTCCTAGAGCAGTATAGGTTTCTTGAAGTACACATCAAAGGGCTAAACTGATCCAAGTTGAGTCTTGACATTTTCTAAAATTTGTTGGATGGACAATATAGTGTATAATCAATGGCCGATGATTGGATCTGTATCAATTACTGGTAAATATTAATCGAATAATAAAACAAACTCGAAAACGTTAAAAAATGCCTAATTTATACAGATCTAATACACCCAGCTGGAAAAAATCGGATCTTTATAAAATCAATTTAATCTTTTAGGCAAAAAAAAAATAAAGAAAGAAAAAAAAAATGATAATGCATCAGAGTCATGGAAGTACTAAATAAAAGAGTCATCGCCGGGCTTCAAAGAGGCCACCAGCTACTCATAAAATATAGATTTCATCATTTGCATTACCATATGCATATAATATAATTAACAAAAACGAAAACAGATAAAATTATTAATTTTGTCGGACATTGAAAGATGGAATATGAGGTTTAGTATGAGTCCTCCGTTATTGATTTGTGCCTATATATAAACGTGTCTACGAATTAGGGGTTCTTATTGGAGCCCTAAGCTTTTCATTTCGTCTCTTGCTTTTAGTGCTGTTAAAGGACCGGGTAACTCGTAACCCGTTCGTTACTCGACTCGGAAAACTCGGGTCCGTTACCCGCTCGTATCCTTATCGAGCGATACTCGAGTAAATTTTTTTACTCGATACCCGAATCGAAAAACCCGGGTCCGCTCGATTACCCGCTCGTTTATTTTTTATATTGTATATTTATATGTAATATATGTTATACTTTAATAATATTGAATTTCAAATGACCAATATAAAATTAGTATTGAAAAGAATTCACAAATTTGCATTTAACAATTAAATATGTTTGAAGAGAACCCCAAAAATAAAATTTTTAAATAAAAATTTGGGGATAACCCGGAACCCGCTCGTCACCCGGCTAAAAAAACCCGGCTCGGTACCCGCTCGTGTCCTTATCGAGCGATACGAGGGTAATACATTTGCTACCCGGCTCGTTATAACCGGGTAATTACCCGACTCGGTAAAATAAAAACCCGGCCGGGTAACCCGTTACCCGCTCGAACCCGGTTCGTTAACAGCACTACTTGCTTTTAGTCCAATCTAGATCTAGGCTTGCAAGCCCATTTTTGGTATTTTCCAGCTAATTGGGTCAGCAAATATTCTCAACATATAGTGATCCATGATACGATTGATTTGTTTAGCAAACCCTTATTTATAAAAGATTGTTAAATTTAAAATTATGATGTTATATTGTAATACTTCAATTTTATACACAGATATTTTTTATTCTATTATAATATTTTATTAAAAAAGTCAGTCGAAATATATATTTTCAACCTCTACAATATTATTCTCATGTTAATTTGATATCAATTTTTTTTGTCAACTTGAATTAGGAAGTTTCATTCTACAAATGTGTCTTTAACATGTTAATTTGAATGAATCATGAATTTTGAAAGTACAATTAATTTTTAGTTAATTATGAATAATTTTTTAAAATGATATTTTATGAGTGTGGGAAAAACATTCATGAAATGCAATAGAAACAGATTGCAAAATAAAAATAAAGAAACAATAATTTGAGATCAATTAATTCCTCAAAGACCCTAACTCCCTAAGTCCGCAATTCCACCCTATTAAACTTAGATATTATGAAGCTAAATTTATTTATAATAAGGCCCAAAAATTCATATATATGCAATGAAACACTATCTTTATTCATATAAAAAAACATGCACTTTTATGTTGTAAACACTATTCCTTAATCTTTATGATCTGCATTATCTATCAAAAAATAAAAAAAACATACACTAAACAAAATTGGATTCTTCCCATGAGCCTCTTGTCAACATTTTCAATTACTAACAAAAACTAAGTTAGTTTCATTGTCGCTTAACTCTCATTCTATATCGAAATAGAATTATAACTTTATAATATAAGCAATGAAACACTACTTTTATTCATACAAAGAAACATGCATTAAACAAAATTAAATTCTTCTCATGAGCCTCTTATCAACAATTTCTATTATTAAACCAAAACTATATTACTTTTCATTATCACTTAACCCTCGTTGTATCTTAAATCTCTCAACATAAATATAACTTTATAATAAGTAGCTATGAAACAATGTCTATATTCATATAAAAAAGACATGCATTAAACAATCTTAGATTCTTCCTAAGAGCCTCTTATTAACAATTTCAATACTAACCGAAATTAAGTTACTTTCATTTTCATTAACACTCCCCTATTAGTCATAGAATAATCATCTACTAAAAAGAATTACTCGTATAAATTATTTAAAGGCTTAAATTCATCTAGCCCCTAAATTATTATAATGAACTTTCTAGTTCGATCACATCGGTTACTGATCTAAATACTATTAACCAGAAACAATATTTCAGTTTAATATGATCGAACTAGAAAGTTCAGGACCAAATTGATCAATTGGCAATAATTTAGGTGAACAATGAATTTAAACCTTATTTAAATCTTCGCTCATTCTTCTTCTTGTCATGATGTTTTTTTGTTATCAATCTTCTTTGTTCTGGATCCTCAGCTGATACGTTCAGATCAGGGATGCCTCGTGGTTCCATGAGCCCCAATGCGGATGACGATGATGACGACGACGACGATGATTGAGCTGATGTAGAGCTAGCGGACAATTGGCCACTTTCATGATGATGATCTCGTTGAAGACATTGTTGTTCAGATATAGATACAAAATTCCTTTCGTTCATATTATAGATTTCCTCATATTTTTTCAGCATCACCTGTATATATTATATAACAGTTTCCTTATAAATTTAAATAATGAAGTACATGGGAGCAGACAATTATAGTTAATACTGTATAATTATTATTTACAAGTGAAAAATAAAATAGTGAAAATTATTTGATATATCCAGAAAAGACAAGGAAAAAAAATTGAAATATAATTTATTTCAACAATCATCAGTACTACTCTAGGCAAAGGCCATACCGTTTGTTTCAATGCCATTTGATGAAGATAGTTGCGGAGTTTCCTTGTTCTTTCTACATCCTGTACAGCAACTTATTCTTATCATATTTTTTTTTTTAGAATTATGATAGTTGATGAGAAAACAAACATAAAAGTTAAGACAATTATTAATAATTTGCAAATAATGTAGGAAGAAAACCACACCCTACTTAGTATTTCTTCACTCTCTTTCCGCTGAGAATTTATTTATTAATTTAAAAAATTTATTAAATAAATTACATATCAATAATAATATAATAGTAATAAAAATTTTCAAAAAAATATGTACACCATATTCTTAAAAAGGCAAACTTCAATGTAAGTTACCAAAATATTATTAACAACGGTGAGAGTTGAAGACAAAAATATCTTAATCATCAACAAAACAAAAAAAGATGATAAAATTCAACTACCCAATAATATAAAATATTGTATTGCGTTAAGAAAATACGCAAAAATTTAAACAATTAAGTTTTGAGGATAAGAAATTACTCTTTTACTGAAAAAAGGCCTAGGAGGCTTTAGATGATAATGATGTGGAGCAGGAATTGGTGGAGTTGAGGCTTCAGCCTTATCTACTTCAACTTTGTTCATAGGAGGATTCTGACATGGCGGCGATAATAATGTAGTTTTAGGCTGTGAAGAACTAGCACCACCTCTCTTATACGATCTACTTTTCCTTATTTTCCAATTGGACAATTCTTTGGACAATTGATAATGAGAAGGAGGAGGAGGCGGAGGAGGAGGAGGAGGAAGCGGAGGAGGAAGAGGAGGAGGAGGAGGAGGAGGAGGAGGAGGAGGTGATGAAAGTGATGGTTTCATAAGGTTTCCAAAATCAACGAGTATGTCAGCTGTTTCTAATTCTTTTTTATTGAAAGTAGAAGATAGTATGCTCTTTCTACCTTTCTCCGATTCCATGATTATCAAATTACTTCAATAATTTTATAAAATACTTTTTGTTATCTCAAGTGGACAAATAATTTGAGATGAAAGAGAAGAGGGAAAGATATATATATATATATGGTACGACAAAGAGTTTGTCTGAGAAGGGTTTCTTATTTAAAGAGATTATTGGATGGTGGAATACTGGAGTTTAGAGTGTATTTTATTTAAGGCAAAATCCATGAAGATAGGTGTTTTGGGGAGATTAAAAGTCTTTCATATTCGTTGCTAATTTTTTTGTAAGTTAATTAATTTAAGTCATGCTATTTTCCAACTAGGTTAATATTTGAATGAATTAAATTTGGTTAATTCAAATTTAAGCTATTTTCATTTGGCTACAAATTAAATATTACCATAAATTTTGGTTTGGAAAAAATATTTGAGAAAAATAAAGGTTAATAAAATCTTACTATAACTTCATTGATTTGACCAATGAAAAAGCGGTAACAAAAAGATACTATTGGAGGCAATTTCATATAATTAATGAAGTTATGGTAAGATTTTATTCCGTATTAACTTTTAATGAAATTTCGTTAAACTAAAATTGAACTTCATTTATTTTATAATTACATCGATTTTAATTTGACAACTTCAATCAAAATTTGGTGTATGATACGTAATTCATCCGACAAACTCACTCTTACAAATTTTTTCATGTTTATTTCAAATAAAATTCTTCCTTGTTGTTTTATTGTCTTTGTTACGATTTTATGAAACATATAGGAATCAGGAGACATCATTGGCACGATACCAAACTTAGTCTAATTAACTATGTGGAAGCAAATAAAAAGATGCTACAAGGGAGGGATCCAGAAGGTCAAACTCGAATGAGAGTGGCTCTTACTATAATTTAAATTGTGTTCATTTTTTGTTGCTTGATGCATTTAATCTAACTTCAATTTCATGGCTTGGATTCGATTTTATTACGAATTGATTCCCAGTCAAACTCCGAATTCAATTTTTAAATAAATCAATTTAGTAGTACTTTTGAATAGATGTAGTGATACATTTACTAATGGGAGTAAGTTCTTCTCTTATTAACTTGACGCTAACATAATGATCGGAGAGGGACTCATTTTGTCACATATCCTAATTTGTAACATCAATTTATGACAAAGAGTAGATGTAGTGATACAATTACAAATGGGACGGCATGAAACAACGTACTAATACCATTCTGTTAATAAAAAAGAAATGTGCAAGCTCAAAGCGATACATAACATAATTATCACCAGTGCAGTGTAAAATAGGCTTCTCAGATTAGTTTTAGTATCAGCAGATTCATCTACTTGCAAACAACTGCCACCAATAGTAAACACATTGTAATTAGCCTACTCGTTGCTTTTTCCGGTTTTTGGGAGCGGCAATGACCTCATGATCCGAATCTTCTTCGGAGGAGTCTTCTTCTTCCGAGGAGGAGGAGTCTTCAATCTTTCGTTTCTTTGACTGTTGTGAAGCAACTTTCGTTAGGGGTGTCTTCTTTGTCTGAGGCGTTTCTTTTTTCTGCTTCGAAGCAGGGGTTGACGTTGTCGTTCTCTTGACAGAAACTGAATCTCCCTTCTTCTTTACTGTAACAACAGACTTCATTGGTGAACTAAGCTTTTGTTGAGCCTTTTTCTGCTTCCTCTCAAGAACTTTGGCAGCTTTGTCCCTTGGAAGCAAACCAGACTCCATCATCCTACCATAGCAAATTGTCTGAGAAGTTTTTCTTCGATAACATGGCCATTTTACAAAACAAAGAGACAAAATATTGATTGGAGGATGATATATATTGTTGAGAAGTCAAAATGATCTACATTTGGAATTTAAAGCCACAAACAGATCACTGGGGTGAACTTTTAAACATATATAAGTGGCTGGCATCTATTCACATGGATTTTAAGAAGGAGCGTGTCAAATTAACAATGATCAATAATATGCACTTCTCACCTGATGCACATCTAAGACCAAAAAAGTACCAAGCTCTGGTTGGCTTCAGAGGTCAACGAATACGATAGCAGCCCAAGGGAAACCAAACATTTTGACTGGAAAAAGAAGAAGCAGAGACAGACTAAATAGAGGGGTAAGGTAGGGCCAACTGTTTTACCAGTTTACTATTTAGATTCCAGTTAATGATGATAACTCTCTCTTCTGGTTTGGTAATATACAGAAGAACAATACTTGTAGACAATTTCAATTTTGTGAATGCGAAAAATTTACAGAAGCAAATGAAAAGTATGCCATCAGTCAACACTCCAGAGCATGAATGCTAATAAAATGGCACACTACGAGAGTGCTAGCATTTTGGAGATTTTCATCAGATTGTATAACCAAAAATGAAATTAAAAAGGGCAAACTTTTCTGCACAGGCTCATTTACAAGCTCTTAGAAAACCGCTAATCCAAACAAACTATCTATCTACATCTGCTTACTCAAATGAAGTCAGCATGAAATCTAAAATTTAAGCATACAGAGGAGAATGGGATCCTTGAATTTCATCAAAAAGACTCCTCCATAATAGAACCCACCAATTCTAAGAACTCCTAACGGTAACATAAAAATGAGTGGTAATAATATGATAATATTTAACTCCTCCTCCCATCTTTTGGACAGATAAAACTCGTACAGCCAAATCCATTGAAAAAACAATCATCATTGAGAAGGGCCCAAATCTTACTCAATAGATTAAATGACCACACAACTAAGTCAAAAACTCAGCAAAGAGTACTCACCAAATTGCTGCCATTTCACTAGTAGGTACTTGCTCATACAAGCTTTCATAGAAAATCCTCAATGAATCTCTCTGAAATCGAAATAACATATAAAAATTCAAACTGTAGTAATTACAAAATGAACTTCATCTGAAGAACATAGCAATAACAAAACACATACTTCTTCAGGAGGGTCTCTCTTCTGACCAGGCAAATCATACACTTTCTTCTCCCTCTTCTTAACAGTAGCCACCTCAACTTCTTTGCCTCCTTTTTTCTTCTTCACATCCTCCTTATCGTTCTTCTTTACCGGTACCTGAATCCCAGAAAACAATCAAACCCAACACTGAACTACAAACGAACCCCTTAACCGAACCAAGAAATGTATCAACAATTACCCAATATAAAGGAAGTTATATTCAAGAAAATAAAAACAAAGTACCTTCACAACCCATAATACATTACATAAAGTTTTTTTTTTGATAATTAGCGATGAATTGTGATTACAATGATATTACAAACATGAATACAGAAATTGCTAACTAATAGAAAGTTAGAGTATAATATGAGACAAATATGTCTCCAACAAGGTTCGAACCCATGACCTCTTACATAAAAGGTTGGGCCGGATGCCACTAGGCTATTGAGCCATCGGCAATACATTACATAAAGTTAACCTCTTTAAACTTCCTCCATCTCATAAAGATTACCTAACTTTGAATTTTAAACTCAAACATTTTTGTATATCTCATCTAATAAGACACCATTTAAACATACTTTACTACTAACAACCTCTTTTTGGATTCAAATTGTATAAATATTTGGTAAACAATACATCAAAAGAAACCATTTTTAACATACTTCACTATTAACACAATAATTTTCATTCAAACCAAAATTATGTCTATCAATTAAGCCACAAGACATTGTTAATTTAGACCATTAAATTCAAACTAGACAACATTTTTCAGATCAAGATAGCATAAAAAAGAAAGTAACATTGTGGACCTTGTTGGGTTTGGTTGAGCTTTTGTTAGCAAGGGGTTTGTCATCAAAATCATCATCAGATTCCTCTTTTTTGGCTTTGCTTAGCTCTTTCTTAACTTTTGTATTTTTGGGTATGGAAACATTCTTATTTCTTGACCCAATTGGTTTGTCATCATCGTCTTCATCAGAAATGTCTTCTTTCTTTAATGGCTTTGATCTTTCAGAAGACATTTGGATTTTGATAAATTATTTTAGAAAAATGAAGGGAAAAAAGAGAGGATAAAAATGAAGTCTTTGTGTGTCGATATTGTTAAAGAATGTGGGAAGTGAGAAGCGAGAAAGGGTCAGGGTTTGTATCCACCCACCAGAGGGCAGAATAGTATAAAAATACTAGTTTACCCCTACTTGGCTCCTAACTTAAACTTATCGGTGGGGGATGGGTGGAAAATTACGGGTTGTTAGTTTGGTTTTGTTCATTAATGGTTCATTAATTATAAAAAATGTATTATATTTTACCAATTTAAAATAGTTTTTTTTTTTTGGCATACTTTAGGTAATATGTGCTATTTTTTCAAAAATAATTCATTCATGTCCATTATCTAAGTTTATTATACATTTTAGATAATCTGTATCAATTTGTTTAACGAATTTTGATACACAAACGAAATCGGTCCGTAGATTAATTTTGGTGCATTTTTTTTCATATTTTATATTGTATAGTTTATGAGAAAGGGTTGATGCTCCAAGACTCTTTTTGAGAGCATAACAAATCTCGTGAAAAAAGATGAGTGGGAATCTGGGAATCAAACTTGTGACATTTGAATTGTCGGTTCTTCAATCATCTTTTGACTCCAATATATTATGCTGCTAAAGTTCGAGATGTTCAATTCTAAAAGTTCGATTCGACGTAATTCGAATTGAGCTCGAACTTCATCTTTGTGTTCAATCAATATACATTTAATCCTTTTCTTCAGTTTTCTTCTTTCGAAACAAAATATCCAATTTTTTGTTGTAACTTTCAAAAAACTTTCAACCAAATCGAACTTCGAATGTTTGTGTTCGTTTTAAACTCAAACCGTACCGAACATTGAAGTCCTTACCTTTGAACCGTAACGAACCTCGACGAAGTTGGGTATATATTGATTTGTTTATGGGCCTAGACTAGAGCAATCTTGTTGAGTTGAGCTTTGAACTTCGTATGTTGAATTGAGTTATTCGCAATGTCCCTCGTTAAAATTGCATGATGGGGCAAAAACGTGAAAACACAAAAAGAATCTACCAGAGCTTGTATGAGTAATGAGATGAGATGAACATAGCGTAAAAAATAAAGCATCCCATTTGAGACACAGAAAAATAGGAGAAAAATGCCGATGAAGGTGGTGGACGCGACATTATCGAATTTCAACGATTTATTTGCGAAATTCAAAGCCGATGCTCCAAATTACAAAACAAATCTCATCCTCTTCTTGGCTGACATCGACCCTTCCACCTCTCTTAGTTGGTGCCCAGGTTAAATTATTTCTCAATTTTGATCAACCCCTGTTTTCTATCCAATTTCAACAAATTCTGATATTCATCGATATGAATTTTGTAATAGTATAATACCCTGGAACATTTTTTGCATTAGATATATTTAAAACAAAAAAATTATAATCACGTAATCCGGGAAATTCTGTCAAGTTTTAGATTTTGATGGCTGAACTTTTGAATTATATACTCTAATATTTTTGTATTGATGAAAAGTATATTAAAAGTATGGACATAATAATTTTGGTTCAAATTGAAGTGAGACATGTAATTAAAAGTGTCAAATAGTCACACGAACGACCCTCAAGCACCTAGCTATAGGCATGTAACTAAAAGCCACGGAATTTGTTGATTTTGTTCATTGCTTGAAAATATTTTTGGGATAATAAAATCTAAAATTACGATAATTAAAAGACTGGTTTGACTATATGTTAGTATGAAGTTTTGTTACATTGACAAGTAAATAACTCTATAGTAGAAGGGTGTGGTATATATATATATATAATTGGTGTGTGCTCCTCTCTGATTAAGAAGATTGTAAAACTAACATAGTGTTTTAATCCGGTTAAATATTGTTTCAGACTGCGTTAGAGCTGAACCTGTGATTTACAAGAAGCTGGAAGCTTCAGCGGATGACGTAGCATTATTAAGAGCTTATGTAGGTGATAGGCCTACATGGAGAAATCCTCATCATCCCTGGAGAGTGGACTCCACTTTTAAGTTGCGAAGCGTTCCAACGCTCATCCGCTGGGAAGCTGACTCAGTTAAAGGCCGACTGGAGGACAATGAAGCTCAACTTGAAACTAAAGTTAGTGCTCTAATAGCTTAGCGGATCCCGGGAGACTCCCAGAGTGAAGAAAGTAAACTGTTTCAGTGCAGATGGTTTATTTCCTCAAATAATAATCCAATGTAATAAAGAGAATTTCGTTGATGTTGGAAGCTGCAATGCAGTTGGTAGATCTTATTTTGAATAAATGATTAAACTATTTTTCCATCTTACTGTAGTTGATGTGCAAGCTCATTTGTTTTTGTTGCAAATGAGGCAATGAGATTGAAGTATTTTTTATGATGTCCCATATGTTTTAGAAAAGAAATTACAACCAACTCATTTGTCATTACCAAAAAACAAAACCATGTCGGAGATATCCATAGTTTCTTACCCTTTTAACTAAAACCTGAAGTTAATTGACAACTTTTATGTTCTATGCAAATTCACATATATGCAGCCCTTCGCTCTGCTTAACTTGACTTCTTCATGTCTATGTTCTGTTGATATTTTGGAGTGCTTATCATTGTTTCTACCCATTATTTAGGTGTGTTTCATTTGTGTTAATTTATTTCTCCATTCATTTTTAAGAATATTGTACAGTTTTAAATTTTGATGGTTAACGTCAACATATTCTCGTGCCTCTAAAGAGGCAAACGCCTAAAACGAGTACGGAGTTAGGATAGTTCGTTTCGCAGCCTTAGAGTCTGGTGATAACAAGGATATATAGTTAGGATAGTTAATCGAATAGCCTAGTGGAAAAAACCTCTTGCTAATGACCAAAAGGTCACGGGTTCGAAACTCACTTTATTGATATATATATATATATATATATATATATATATATTAAAAGATAGTATCTTCTGCCTCTTTTACGATTAATGTTATGGATGTCAACTAATGCTTCAAATTAGTTAATTTTGATAATTGATAACTAAACTAGAAAATCTTTTTAAAAGTTGGAGTACTTCTTTTTCATTAGTCTGCAGTTTTGATGATATTTATGACCTTCTTTTGTTTATTGTCGTAATGCATGATGATCACGAGGTTGTCTATTGTATACTCCTAAACTATGTTGTGGTATTTGTCATCTTGCCATATTGTTGTTGTTGATACATTATCGGCTTCAAGTTGGAGACTTTTCTTGAAATAAATGTGAGGTGAAGCAATAACAGTGTTTATTTGACTACTAGTGAAATAATTTCATGCATCTCCTAAAATATATGGAAACTATATACCTCTCCATTTACTTAGTTTGCCACAATTTTGCTGCGGATTATCCAAATGTTAATTTTTTTGAGTTAGTCTTTTTATGATGATGCAGGTCTGATATACAATCTAATCAAGGAAGCCTAATATGTCTCCCCAAAATAAGGATGTGTTGGAAAATGGATCTGTAAAGCATCAATCGGGTCCCTTGTTCGAGATTAATGAGACTGAACTTGCTAGATTGGATGAGAGGCCTTCGCCAATCAGAACAGAGAGGCGAAGGTCCTTCGATGAAAGATCTTTTGGTGACATACCAATGGCTCTGTCATCATCACCTCGCCATTTTCAAAGAATTGATGGCACTTTTTCTCCAATGTATGATCATTTTGACAGTATGGATTCAACGGGAAGAAGATCTTTAGCTAGTACTCCAAGGTCAAGCAGTTGCATGAAGACTCATCCCCTTGTAGCTGAAGCATGGGAATCCTTGAGGCGCTCTATAGTTTATTTCCGAGGGCAACCTATTGGTACTATTGCAGCACTGGATCATTCAACAGAAGAACTCAACTATGATCAGGTGATTATTTTGAATTATGATGTGTAACACACATTAAACAAAATTTTTAATGCATACTAATACTATATTGATTTATATTAACCTGGTGCGTCATACTAGTAGGTGAACTGTTATTTTTGGTTTCAGTCAATAAATGCTGAGCTCTTAGTGAGTCTTTCTGTGTCACTGTTTTTTCTGAATTCAGTAACCTTTATCTTGACAGGGTCTTCATCCTTGTCGCTCAGGTCATGGTGCTCTACTAACTTTTCATGTAATTGTGCAGGTATTTGTAAGGGACTTCGTCCCAAGTGCTTTGGCGTTTCTAATGAATGGGGAATCAGAAATAGTTAAAAATTTCATTCTGAAAACCCTGCGGATCCAATCATGGGAGAAAAGAGTTGATGAATTTAAGCTAGCAGAGGGAGTAATGCCAGCAAGTTTTAAGGTACGACATGACCCGATCAAGAACCATGAAACTATGGTTGCTGATTTTGGAGAAAGTGCTATAGGTAGAGTGGCACCTGTTGATTCAGGATTTTGGTGGATTATACTTCTTCGTGCATATACTAAGTCTACTGGTGACATGGCTTTGGCCGAATTGCCCAAGTGCCAGAAGGGTATACGGCTTATTTTGACCTTATGTCTTTCCGCTGGCTTTGATACTTTCCCAACACTACTATGTGCCGATGGATGCTGTATGGTTGATCGCCGAATGGTTAGTCTCATGCATTTTCAATCTATTAATCAGATACTCATGCATTATATGGTAACTTCTTGAAGGATTTGAACTTTTGTGTACAAATAAAACTATAACGTAATTCTTGTTGCTTGATAATACTAGTAAGTGTGGATCTTAAATATTTTCCATCAATAATTCTATAAATCTGCCTGATATGATCATAAAATCCTTCAATTCTTGCAGGGCGTGTATGGGTACCCCATTGAAATACAATCATTATTTTTCATGGCCTTAAAATGTGCATCGGTCCTACTTAAGCATGATGAAGAGAATAAGGAGATTCTTGATAAAATAGTTAATCGTCTCCACGCACTGAGCTACCATATGAGAAACTACTTCTGGCTTGACATGCAACAACTTAATGATGTATATCGTTATAAGACAGAGGAGTATTCTCATACTGCAGTAAATAAATTCAACGTAATGCCTGCCTCTCTTCCAGATTGGGTATTTGACTTCATGCCAAATCGAGGGGGGTATTTTGTTGGCAATGTAAGTCCTGCAAAGATGGACTTCAGATGGTTTTGCCTTGGTAATTGTGTTGCTATTTTATCATCTTTGGCAACCCCAGAACAAGCTTCAGCAATAATGGATCTTATTGAATCAAGATGGCAGGAGCTCGTCGGTGAAATGCCACTCAAGATTTGTTACCCTGCTATGGAGGGTCATGAGTGGAGGATTGTGACAGGTTGTGATCCAAAGAATACCAGTTGGAGTTATCACAATGGTGGATCTTGGCCAGGTATGTTTCTCACATAATAATATCCAATGGTTCTCAGCCCCCACCTCCCACCCTCGCCTCTTTCCCCTTATATAACTATCTTTTGTATGCTCCTGATTTTCTAGTTCTTCTCTGGCTCCTTACCGCGGCATGCATCAAGACGGGGAGACCACTTTTAGCACAACGAGCTATTAAGCTGGCTGAATCGCGGTTGTTGAAGGACCATTGGCCTGAGTATTATGATGGGAAGTTAGGCCGTTTTATCGGTAAGCAGTCTAGGAAAAACCAGACTTGGTCCATTGCAGGGTACCTGGTTGCAAAGATGATGCTTGAAGATCCTTCTCATTTGAGTATGATATCACTTGAGGAAGACAGAATGATGCCCCTCTTGAAAAGATCTGCTTCTTGGATGTGTTGATGCACTTTTCATGGACTTTTTTTGTTAGTTCAACTAAAAATATTCAATACTGTTATAATATTTCTGCAATGTCCTTACGTTCCTTTGTGTGTTGGAAAAGACTTATTTTTCAAATATGTACTGTTAAGCTTTTCAATGTACATGTTTCGTTAAGCGAAATATTCAATTAAACACTTACGTTCTCAAAAAGTTCAAAACTATCAAAATTGCTTTTATCGATAACTTTTAATTTTTGAAATGAAGTTTGAATAAATAGATGTTACTTCAATTTTAGGGAATGAAAACTTAATTTCAAATATAAGTTTAATGAAATTAGTATAATATAATTAAAGTTTTACACCGAAATTTTATTTAAAATGAATTGAATGATGTATAGACGATGTTGGCATGTATCTAAACACCAATACACCATGTTGGAAATTAGTTGCAATTACCTTATCGAATATTACCGTATTGTTCGGGTTGTATGACCTGTCAACTCTCGTCGAAACATTGCACAACTATCTATTGAGTCGAATCTTTAATGGTTTCTACCGGAGGTCGACTTAATTTGAGCATATTGGTCTCCACTCTCCATCACTCTCCAATATTCGATCTCTATGTATTAATACATATTACCAATTCTTAACTTCTTTGTAATTTATATTGAGTATATAAAATATTTAAATGTATGTATAAAATCTCGATATCAAATGGAATCAAGTTCATGCTTCGGAATCAATAAGGTTTGAAATTCGGCCCGAACAATAAAATCGAGCTATCAGAAAAATTCTATTCATGATAGCTAAAACTTAAAGGGACTAATCCCCCCTCGTCTAATATTTTCTGAAAGAAGGCTTCTGAATCAAGCTGCCTTCATCATTTTCTCAATATTCCCGAACACTGAAAAATGGTACTAAAATTCAACAATATTTATTTAACAAGATTACATGAACATCTTCATATTTATAATCCCCATGTGTTTGAAAATGTGTAGATCCGTTTCATATTGCTTCAGAACAGGCAAGGGAAAACTCGTTTAGCCAAATACTACATTCCTCTCGAGGATTCCGAGAAACACAGAGTCGAGTACGAGGTAATTAATACTAAATTTATTATTCATCTGCTTTAAGCTAATAACTTCACTATCTTTAGTGTTTTATATTTGCCTTATGATGTATAGTTATTCATTTATATTGAATTATATAGGAGTTCTGGTATAATTGGCTATATATAAAGCTCGGTATTGTTTAATGTTATATACGAAGTAATTGTATCATGATATGTAATTGTGTATTCGTCTTGAATTATATAGGGGTTTGACATAATTGGGTAGTAATCATATGTTTGGAGCTAAAAAAACTATATATTTTAATTGTGTATTTGTCTTGAATTGTTAGGGGTTTTGAGAAAATTGTATATCTGTGAAATTATTTATTCTGTTGACAGGTTCATCGGTTGGTCGTCAACAGAGATCCCAAATTCACCAACTTTGTTGAGGTCAGTAGTGAAATTGCTCGTTCCATCCAAAAGTATTTTTGGGTTTAGAGTTTTGATGTGGATTTTTTAAATTTGGACTTAAGTATCTTTATATATGCTGTATAATATTTGGTGAAAGGTATATCAAGTTCTAGCATCTTTAGTGTACTTTACTCTTCCATATGATAGTTTTATTCCATATCAACATTATGTGTCAATTAAGGCTACAAAGTTCGTTAATTTCAACTACTAAAAATCAAACTAGGCATTCTTTTGGGAGGGCGTTATAGGCAACATGTACATGTCTTTGAGCTTTCTTGTCTGTGGACCACATTGTTCACAATTAAGCTTATCAAGTGACAACGAAGATGATAGTAGTGTGGGATTCTGCTGTAACGTGATAACTGTTTTGATCACAATCTTACGTTCTTATCTGAGGTACATGGACTGAGATATTAAAAATTTTGTCCAACGAGTATGACCTACATGCTTACTTTTAACTACATCATCCATCCGTAATCTTCCATTCAGTGTAACATTACAAAATTTTCCACCTTATGTTTGTTCATCCATATGTTTTCTTCATGCTCTAAGTGATCCTTAATCAAGGGTATTTTAATAGATTTGGAGTATGTCAACAACCTTCTATTATATCTGTAAAAAAGTTAAAGTAGGTAATTCAAGTGAAAAATGGAGAAAGTAACTTTAATGTAGTTGTGGTCTACTGGACTAACTGATATGAATAGTAACTTTTTTTCTTTTATTGTATTTATCTCTTCTTATTCTTTCCACTACCTGCGCAGTTTCGATCCCACAAGGTTATCTACAGGAGATATGCTGGATTGTTTTTCTCACTTTGTGTTGATATAACGGACAATGAGCTAGCTTATTTGGAGTCCATACACTTATTTGTTGAGATATTGGATCATTTTTTCAGCAATGTATGTGAGCTGGATTTAGTGTTTAATTTTCACAAGGTTTGTCCATTACTCCATTTTATAACAATTTCTGTTATTGTCTATCAGATGTTTCTCTGCATTTAGATGCTTATAGTGGAAAGTGTTATATTGTTTTCTCATTGTGCCATTTTTTATGTTAATAGTTTCCCTGTAAACACACTTTCAAGTGTTCCATACAACAACAATTAGTGCCTTTTTTTTGGGTCTAAGAAATTGCATTTGAAATAGTGATGAAAGAAAGGATCTACATAATACATTAAAAGGGGGGGGGGGGGGGGGGGGGAGCAAAAATAGTATGCATTTCGTCAAGTGAGTTTTGCAGAGGCTTGTTGATATTCTAGCAGACATATAGCTATTTGTTTATTTAATTTCATAGAAATCTATTGATATTGTATTCGTCATGTGTTTGGGTCCTTGCCAACTTCAAGTTAATAACTGAATCTGCTGCTCTCTTTTTGTTAGGTGTATCTGATATTAGACGAGTTCATTCTTGCTGGTGAGCTCCAGGAAACAAGTAAGAAGGTAAGAATTGTTTCAAATCTCACAGCATTAGCGTGACTAACATTTGTTGAGTTAGTGATGCTCATACTCTTAACATTTTTGGCTAATCAATTATGTCAACTGGAAGACCTCTCTTCTGTACATTTTTCTTGTTGAAGTGCACTAGAAGCCAAGAACCTCTTATAGTCTTATTGTTGTACTATCTGTACCGAAACGAGAAAACCAATTATTTTCACCCTATTTCAGCTTGGCTATTGGGTCATCTATATCTAATCTCTATCAAATTTCATGCATCTTCAAATTTGCAGGCTATCATAGAAAGAATGGGAGAACTAGAAAAACAAGACTAGAAATGTGAAATACTCTTGGAAATGTTTTGTTGCGCCAACCATGTGCTGCTGTGTAATCTTCCTTGCCTTACCATGTTTCCAGTCCTACAGGGATACACTCTTGCATTTAGTTCATGTACACGTGTTATGTAGAAAAATGTTAGTTTTTGCCTCCTTTTCTTATTAAGCCTAGATATGCGACATCGCTACGTTATTTGTAAAGAAATTAGAATCGGAAACCTCTGATTTTTCATATTCTTAGTTTACCTTTGGAGGAGCATTCTAATGATTTGAACTTGGAAGAAGTTGCACGATTGTCAATTTATCCTTTTTATTATGTCTTCTTGGTTATTGGACAAGAAATACTTACTTGAATCATCCACGGAATCAAAATACCATATCACCGAAGGGTGGTGTGTGGGGGGGGGGGGGGGGGGGGGGGAGTTGTTGCAGAGTAGAGTTGTCAGGTTTGTTTTGATATCTGAGTGCCCTTCTTTGATTATAATCTTCTATTACTCCTATCAACTTCAAATGCTCCTCTTTATCAGGTTAGCATTTGGAAGTTGTACCAGACTAGGCAAAGGTTAAATATATAGGAATCCCTTTCAGATCAAGATAGTCAAATAGAAGTATAGTATTAGAAAAAGCCTAGATGACCAAACTTATTTCTGAAGCAGAATCTCAGTTGTGCACTTTATATACAAGCACCTGAAAAAAGCTGGACCATCTGGCTTTGTTTGTACAAGGAAGGTAGAACATGATTCTTGAAACTTGATGCCAAGACCAATTTGGGGGGTGGGTATAATATGGGAACAAAATAAACAATAGAAAGCAGAGTGGGAGAGTATCGAGGACTAACCACCGCCCTCCGGCGATCGGCTTCCTTATCACTACTGTCTAGGAGAATTTTCAGTGAAGTGAACGCCAAGAAAGGAAGCTTCTTTTGGCATTTTGATGATCATATTTATCTACCCTCATTTCTACCTCAACAAACCATTCCTACTAGTCACCATCACAGATATCCACTAGTACCTACAACCATCCTCCAATACTAAACCATACACACATGAAATCATTATAAAGTTTACCGTCTTTTGTTAATTTTTTTGCTTTTGGTATATTTGAACTAGGGAAATTGAAATGGAAGGTGAAGGTCGAGTCTGGATGAGGAGGAAGGCGGAGATCGACTCAAGTGTTCCCTACCGTTCTGTAAAAGAGGCTGTTCTGTTATTTGGTGAGAAAGTTTTAGCTACTGAGGTTTATGCCAACAAGATTCAACAGGTATTAGCTCTATGGCTTATTCAGCCTTCGATTCACCCTCTTTATTCTCCATGATGATCGTAAGATGTAAGGGGGTTTACAAGCATATACACAGTATTATTTCATCGCAAAAAAAAAAAAAAAAACTACGTCCAATTTACTGTTAGACTCCCTATCAAGTTTAAACCATAATCACCAATTATTTTTTATGCCAAAAGTAGAATTTTATAATTTATTTATTTCAAAATTAATTTAGAGTACGAATAGATAAGAGTATTTCAAATTATTAGTTAAGCGAGATGTATTATCAATCTTACAGTTTGTATACATTATAATGGAATAAATAGATGCAGAACGATGATGAACAAGTAAAGGCAGAGTTAGAGGAAACAAAAGAGAGCCTGCAAAAAGCTAGAGAACAGAGCATGGAGATGGCAAGTTGTCTATCTTCATTACAAGAAGAGCTTGCAAGAACAAGAAGAGAACTAGAACACCTCAAGGAGCAAGAGAAATCATCTCCATCATCCTCGTCGTCGTTCGACATATTTAACAAACAACAGGTGAGGACAATTGAACCATTATCTGGTGACCTTGAGCATCTCAAGTTCATGGAAGATTCAACACAATTCGATAATGCAGTGATGATGGATAATCATGAAGTATTGAAAGACAAAGTTGAGTTTCACAAGAAGAGATATGTGACATTTGGAAATTTCCCAACTCCTTTTGGTAGAGTTATAGTCCCACCTCATGATGATAATGATCATCATACTGCTGTTTTACAAAGGCATCCTTCATTGAGGAAAAAGAAAAAGAAGTCACTTATACCATTTATAGGTGGGATTTTTTCAAGGAAGAAAGGCACTAGCTCTGAAATGGTGTGAAATGAGAATGACTTAAGGTCTCAAATTTTCATTTTGAATGGTAGCTTCTTGTAATAATAATAAAATGGTCAAGCATGTAATGTTTCATATATCTTCCTTTAACAATTTGGTGTTTTGTGAATGAATTGTCAAATATTATTAATAACAAACTTTAAAATGTTTGATTTCTTGAGGTTTGCATGTTTCGGTCTTTGTCATTGCAAGGACTCGAACCCATTCCTCGTATCTAGATATCGAGTTCGACTAATGCTAGTGTTACGTTATTATAGGTTGCTCATATTTGAAACAAATGGTAATTGGTCCCCTTCTAGTACTAGGTAATACATGATCTCGTAGTCGTCTGCTGACTTTGATTTTGTGTATGTCAATTAGACTACTACACTAGATATCATCATTATTACTCCTATCATAACCTTTCTATCATTTCATATTCATCAACTTACTCAACTATGTCGTTCAATAACAAAAGAAATAGTGTCTTGGATCGCTTAAGTATCACAATATAGGATGGTTAGTGCATACCATTATCAATGTTTTTTTCTTTTAGTTTAATCTGTAATTTACAAGTTTTTAATTAGAGAAGTGGCACTCTTAGTAATTGAATAAATTCCTTTAGTTTGGAGTGGACTTTGATACATAGCTACAAACCTACAATGTTCTAAACAATTCACATTGGGTATTAATTCATAAAAAGGTTTAAGTGTTTTAAAGTGGGTGCTTAAAACAATTAATATATTTAAATACAAATATAAATGCCAAACTTTATATTAATTTTTTTTTTATACATATATATTTTTATTTTTCCTAAAATATAATTGTTCGACTAATCAAACACGACTTATGAATATAACTCCACCACTAGACTTTCATACCCATTATAGTTTAGCTTGTACTTGTAGTGAACTGTCAGAAGTTAGAACAGTTTCAAGCTGATCTGTTATACACACACCCGAATAGTGAGTTTCTGTAGCTTTAAATGAAAATTCTGTCCCCTCCCCCCCTCTATTTGAAAGTGTAGTAGGTGAGGAAGTTAAATAAAGGGGTAAAATGATCATTTCATGCAATAGTAAACTACTATTTGGGTGTGTGTACCGTGGTTCCCAGTTTCAAGGATTTCCGCGCTCTAGTAGTCTAGTAGCTTTGAAATTCATTGAAATGCATGCCTAACTTAATTATAGATATAGTTTACATCCATATAAAAGTTCATTTTTTTGTTAAAATTTTATTTCGAAGTTTTATATAGTATTGGTTTCAAAATATGTTATTTTATTTTTAATTTAGTTCATATTTATATATTTTTATGTTTATTCAAAATTTTGTAACATATAAAACTTATCTTGATTTTTATACGTTTATTATTTTTATCATTTTAAAACTATGTTAATTTTTTTTTAACCATAGTCCTAGTTCTACTTGACTAATACATACTCGTATAATTAGGATAAAAATAACTCCTAATCCTAGTCAAACGCCATTAGACTACATCTACTCCTTTTCAATACAAGAATATTCCCTCTTATAAATAGTAGCAAAAGTTAGCTAAAGTTTAGTTTATTAGTTTTATACATACACAAAATTATTATTACTGCTATTTACTTATATATTTCTTAGTATCATAGACCATAGTCAATAATGTCGATATTATCATTCTTTTGCCTGGGGAAGAAACCTAAAACAAAAGGTTTATCGGCCTCTAATAAAAATCCTCCGGCGGAGAGTAATCCTGTGGCCCCGAAAGTTGTGAATCAAGGCGTCGTAGAGGAGGCGACGAAGAAGGAAGATGGATATAGGTCTTTTTTAGCGACCTATAGAAAACCCTTTGTCGGTCTTGGTTATGTAAGTGGTACAACACTATAGAGACTATTGTAATGATAATGCGATGAAAGGATGCAACCTCTGCTTCCATGACGACCAATAATATTGGTAGTGGCGGTAGAGGAGGTGGTTGCGATGGTGGAGAGAGGGCGGTGCAGGTTGCTAGAGAATGATCATAGTATAGGCAAGGTAGCTAGGTTTTGATAATTTTATTATTAGTATGAATAAATTGTGTAAATATACAATTCAAGATCTACATATTATTTCATTATGTAATATGGATATTTAGTGAATGTTTCTTCTTTTAAATACTGTCCTTTGTTCAGTACGTATATATAAGCATTTCCGTTAATGTTAAATATCATCGACAATGCTTGTAAAAATTATTAAAGAGTATGTAATTTTATAATACTACTGAACATGAACATGTGATAATAATATCATCAATAGGGGAAGAAGGATTAACAAACTAGTTTCAGCTAGAAGTCCAAAAGAATTGAAAGAGGTATTGTTAATTAATGGCATAAAAGATATGGATCGATATTGGATATGCATGGATATAGTTAGAATATCAAGGAGTTAATTCACAGATAGGTATGATGATAATTACTACTCTATTACATTATCACTTATCATCTAATTATCGAAATAATCCTATGAATAATTCAAGTTTATTATTTTAGATTAAAATTATTAATTTAAAACATATTTTGAGGCAAAAATAATGCAATTTTTTATTTAAAAGTATAGTATTTGAGGTAATTTTAATAGGAGACGACAAGAAGGTGGAAAAGATAATATAATATTCAAAATATTATTACTTATTTCAAATATTTATCAAAATATCCCAAAAATAAATTATGACTTAACAATTAGCGAAACTTTTAATTTAGAGACATTTGCTGCATACTTGTTAGTCCAATGGGTGAGGAGCCCATAAGCCCGCATAATAAATTGTGGTTAAGTTATATTCACCTATAAATATAGGTGATCTCTATATTGTATGAACAAGAACAATTATCATCAATAAAATATCTCCCCCTCTATATTTCTACATGGTATCAGAGCATATCGATTCTTGAGGCCTAAATACGAATTCCGCTGCCCTGCCGGTGAGTTTTTTACTATGTGATACTCACCGGCGGGATTTGATCTTGTTCAATTTTATTTTTATAATATTTTTTGAGTTTTTTAATTCAAATACTATTATTAATATTGTTGCAAACTCATGGAAATTTAGACAAATTACCATGAGTTTGAGGGAGGGTGATAGGCTCTGATACCATGTAGAAATATAGAGGGGGAGATATTTTATTGATGATAATTGTTCTTGTTCATACAATATAGAGATCACCTATATTTATAGGTGAATATAACTTAACCCTAATTTATTATGCGGGCTTATGGGCTCCTCACCCATTGGACTAACAGCATCCGCTATACACTTACAGAAATCATTTACATATGATACCACCTATAAGAACCAAAGTTCAACATTAACCCACTTATTGAGATTATTTTCACAATTACCTCTCACAAGTATGATATTGTTGATAGATAATATGTTTCAATATAAATTAAACAAGTCATCTCATATCATCAAATTATGCATCATCATCTACAATATATATGCATAAATCGCAACGGTACTTGACAATAAAACCAACAAACTAATTAATAAGGCTCCATATATCACTACTCAAAATACACACGTCCAAACTCCAAAGAAATATCTATTCGCATTGAAAGATTATTAGATGAAAGAAAATCATTTCAAACAGTTACATTTGATTTTCTACTATCAAATAATATTCCTTCTTGACAAGAGTTGTTGAGAAACTCAATGCAATCAGCAATGGCTTCATTATAATGAGAGTTGGATGAATAATTATAGCTGCATGATATTTTTGGAGTTTCCGGAGCTTGCCTGCTGCTATCACATGATCGTCTTCTAGGTATATTATTATGATGTCTTGACGTCGTTTGATGAGAACAGTTTCCTCGTCCCGATGGACCGATGAAGATGAACTTCATTACTATCTTGCGAAATCGATTGAATATTTTCATGGAAGAAATAATTTGAATACTTATTTAATTTAGTACACTCTAATATGAACACTTAAAAGAAGGTTTTGATGATGTATGTTGAATACTTGAATTGATTCAAGGGTGGGAGGCAAATTCAGAGGTTATATGTATGTTTGAAAAATTGAAAAATATTGTTGGAGAAGTCTAGTGTTATGATTCATCCATATGATGTTTTGTATTAAAGGGTGATAGTAGTCTTATTTGAAGCCTATGTTTATAGACTTTTTAATTGATAAGTTGATTTTTTGGAGTAGATTAGTGAGAAGATGCTGTCTTAACCATGTGAGCAAATCATTTGCATGGCCATTCCTGTCCGAAACAACTACAATATTTTATTAGGGTTCTTCATTATGTTCAAACTTAGCTTTAGTCTACATACATTTAAGTCGTCTAAGTTCGTAATATGTGAATAAATTTCATAATAAAAATGTACATACATATGTCGTCTAGATAATAAGTTCGTACAATTGTTATTTTGATTTTATATGGAAAGTATAAGTAGAAAGTGTATGTAAGTTTTGATAATTTTGATAATTTAGGCTTTTATATTGGCACAATCAATATATTTTAGTATCAATTAAACTCTAAAGGCAGGTGTAACGAATATGAGACACTTTATTGGCACAAATTCGATAATAATACTATGTTTTGATTATCAGACCACTACTGTTTTTGTGATTTTCCAATACAAAATTAAATTGAGCACCATGCCAAATTTTATATTGTTGTAAGGCATATCTTGTTTCTACCCAAGGAACAAATGTAGAGGGTAAGTATGTTGGTGAAACAAATTTGTTGTATGCAAAATTAACTCACTATGTACCACAATTCAATAACAGACTATAATAAGTAGTCATGTATCTCTATCTTCACCTAATCAACGACATATAAGTAGATAATTTTATTAATCCATTATGAAACTACTTTAGTTTGCCTTCTAAATAAGGATCCATAAGAGTATTAGCTATGATGGATGCAATGTTTTGTCCCCTTGTTTATCTTTCAAGATAGAACAAAATCAATGAATCTTCATACTTTTAAGGGCCTTTAATTATTTGATTGCAAGCACATTAGAGAATAACCACATTATTAAAACTTAAGAGCCTATTTCTTTTCACAATTAACACTAGCTTTTGATGTGTTGCTTCCCTGTTTTCTTCTTTTTAACTTTTTAGCCTTCTTAAAAATCACATAATTGAAGCTTGGTACATTGAATTATTTGGTGATTAGAAAATAGAGTTTGAACCCAACTTTATGATTTTTTGCTCAATATTGTTGTATGTAAATAGACACATAATTAAGCAACATCATCATCTCTGTCTCCTGAATGAATTTGTCCACATTTAATCAATTCCTTAAGACTAATAAAAATATGAGGACGGCAAAAGATTAGGCAAGTTAGTTGTGCTTACGCAACAAATTGTTTTGAGTAATTAGTAATTAATCCCTTCGTCCTTAAGAAGTTATCACAAATATTAAACTTAAAAATTAGATAATTTTGAGTTAATCGACTATGCTCCTACCAGTAACTAGAAGTTCTTGATTTCGATACTCACCTTCGCTAATTTACAAAAAAGAAAACTAGATAATTTTGGCTTTTTAGCTATTTGCCTCTAAACTATCTCCATCTTTTCTATATGTTCTTTAAACTATTTATCTTATTTAAATGCCTCCTGAAACCTAAATATTAAGTTTTCAAGTGAAATGATTATATTATCGTTACCACTTTGTTCTCTATCCCTTTGAAGTTCTAAATGTTGATGTGGTACCTAGGTACTTATACTAATATATAATGGTTGAGAGTTTGTCGAAGTCCTTCATACCGATGTTGTTCTTTGTCACCCTTTCTTTTCTAGCCCCCTGAACGAGCTCCGAATGTTGTGAACATCTCGGTACCGAATCAATGATAAATTTTACTACATATGCTATTTTTTATAGATAGAAAAAACACCTATAACATTCATGACATGAAGTTAAGTCTCCAACATTTGGAGATCAAAGAAAATAATTGAAAATTTCATGTAAACAATAAAAGCGAAGGAGTGTGATGAAAAAAAATTTGATACAAAAAGCCATCTCTGAGGTCGACTCATTTAAGACCAAGCCCAGCTTGGACTATAGGTTCATCCAAGCTTAAGTGAGTGTGTCGCTCAATAAACGTGAGCGAGTAGCTCAATGTAACTTGACTCGGGCACAACCATCATAATTCGCAGGTCTATTATCTAACGGATAATTGGGTAACAGTGTGGATTGCAAGTACGAGCATGCAGGTCCATAGTTAATAGCACTACGGTCCTACGGGGCCAATTGGCTTGTTTTTAGTGAGTAGCGAGGTATGTTTTTAAGGAACTGTCTCAAGTTCATTACAGCACCAGCAGGAAAGAACTAAAGCATAAACAATAATACCACTAGATACAGGGCTCTGGCTCTCTCCGGCCGATCGGCCTAGGCCGACCAATGGTATCAAGCGGATGAGCAGGTCAGCGCCACCAGTATGTAGTCTGCAGAATATGATATATAACTCCCTCTGGAAAAAAGAGAACTACAGTTATAAGCTTGCAGAAATTTGATAAACAGAAAGCACACAAGGCAGAAAAGCTCCCTGGGTGTGGTGGCCAACCGCATACTCACATCCGTGTTGATGTTTTTAATATGTTAGGCAACTTTTTTTGTCTCACTTAACTGCAAATCTGAACTGTAAATCTGTAATTGTACTTGAAGAACCAAAAGCGAGAGTTGCAGGATTTAAAATTGTTCTATCAATATGCTCCACAAGTTTTTACCTATCTGCAATCATCTATTCCATTATAAAAGGGATGAGAAGTAAAATTCACAAATCAAAATTCTTTACTTGACTAAAGACCTCCTTTTGAGTACCCAACTGTCACCAACCAATTGCTCATATTCAAATATCATTGACAACATAAATTGGTATTGTTGCAATGACAAATGTGTTAACATGAATTATCTATAGCACATTTTTTCACCCTAAAACCAGTTAATCACATTCGCTAAGATAATAACAAGTGAAGTGGCATTCAACGAGTTGCCACTGTGCGTGTTCTCCTTGATCTTGCACGTGTGATACGAACTCCTTCCTCCACTATCTCTGAGGGGATATCTTGGGGTGTGTCTTCCCCTGGAGCTGATGAGGAATCAATCTGCATCACCTCCACTTCACTTGCTTTAAGAGCCTTTGCAGTCTCAATTGGTGCAGGTATTGATGTTTTGTTTTGTGCATGTATAGCTGTAACAGGGGCTTTACTAGCAGGAGGTTTTGAAGGCCCTGCCTCTTCTTCCATATCCTGTTGGTCCTCACTTGAATCAGAAGTAGATGTAGGTGATGCTGCTTGATCAGTTTTCTGTTGGGTAACAGATGGTTTACGGCTTGGTGCTGCTACGGGTTGAGGGACTTTAGCAGCTTGCTGTTGTGGCTACATTGTACAAGAGATCAGCAGCATGTTTCGCATGAGCAGCAGAATAAGCATCTATAAAAACACTCATAAAGCTAACAATGTGATACTCTAGGATATACTACACCTTTTCAAGGTGGAGCACAAGGAAAGGTCTAACAGCCTTTGTTATTTGCCATTACCTCTGGAGGAGTTACATGCACCTCTACAGAAGCACATTAAGCATGAACTTTATAAACATCTAAGAACCACGACGGTCGAAATACAAATACAGGCTTCTAGGTCAAAACGGGTAGAAAGAGAGGTCGATCATGAGTGTTAGCTCCATAATACGATACTTGATCAACGGACGGCAAACCGCTATTCCTAACTTTGGATCAGTCATCTCTTAATGTTAATGATCTCTATAATTTTCCTCAAAATCAAAATTATATCATGGTAAGAAGAAATGGCCCCCAAAACCTTAGGGTATCAGTTGTTTGAAGAGAATTATCACTTTCATGATGTTTCAATAAAAAGTATGATGAATTAAACAAGGGAATCAACTGAAACGTATGATGAAGTAAACAAGGGAATCAACTGAATGACAGACAGCAAATTTAACCAAAATCAGCAGAACAGAATGCACCTAAAATGAAGACCAGATTAAAGATGACAAGAAAGTGGTAAACTAATTCCACAAACATACCTGAGAAGGGCGAGGAGGTGGAGTTGATTGAGAAGCAATATACTGCAAGATGTCAAAGAATCTTGTTTGGATATACCTAACAGCTGTCTGTGAATAAGTTACCGCCAAATCTTCAGCTCTCACCCTCAGTTCAAGCAAACTCCTATCAATTTCTGCCTCATGGTTTGTTATAAATGGTCTAAAGAAGCACTCGTAAACATATGTTGTTCCCTGACAATAGATAATCAAAACAATCAGCAGCAAAGTACAATCAAGATAATTAAAATACAAACATCTCATCTTAAAAAAGGAATAAAAACCTTTGTTTTGGGGTACCACAAGTATAGAAAGAATGCCAATTTAGCTTCACTGTACATAGGTACCCTTCAAACACGAAGTAAAGATAAACAATTGTTATAAAAAATTGCATCAATGAATTCAAAACCAACAAGTCAAAATAGTCATCTGGAAATGTTACCATGAAACGAAAGCATCCCCAACCCTCTCAGAAACAGTCAATACAGCAACCAAAATCCTGAAATAATGAAAATTTTCGCCACTGAAGTCAAAACTGCACTACACATCTAAAGCGGAAAAGATGCAAAAGAACAAACGAGAAACAGACTCCGATCGTCTATGTTTCACTTCGTTAATATCATAGCTCGTTTTATTTTAGTTTTTAAATTTGAGTGTATAAACATAATAAACTCACGCTAATAATGAAAATATAATAGAGAGTGACACACAAAGTGTAACAAACGATCCAAAGTCCGAGCAACATACCAATATTGACACCAGAAACGCAACTGCTCGATATCAGGCTTATTCATCTCAACCACCTTGAAGCACTCATATGCAGGATAAGCATAACCAAACATCATCCTACAGAGGATAGCGTGCAATATCAAATGCGTGAAAACGGGACAAGCTAAACGGGAAAAAAATCAATAAATCAACAGAACTTATCGACTTATTCTGACTTACACGAGTCCTCTGGTCAGAAATGATCCAATCATTTTCCTAAAAATCAACATAAGAAATAGACATTTAATTTTCTCCAATATAGACAAATGAACATTAATTCATAAACAAACAATTGCTGAAGCACGTAACAAACCAATAATTACCTCACTGAAGGACTAATTCAGAATTTCATACGCCTAAACGAACAAAATTAAGCCGAAAACGTGGAGCTAAAAAAGCAACAATAATTGGAAAATTAGCTTACACTACCTCCATCCCAAAAACAATGTCTAATTTTAATTTCGATGTTTGAACTTGTACTTGTTGAACTTAAATATTCTTATACATGTATTACTTGAACAACATTTGGAGAAAAATATGTTCATATACAGTATTTTTTACATATTTCACTATCAATGTGATAATTTTGCTTCAAATCGAACTTCTTAAGGTCAATTGTAAGAGCACTTACATTGAAAAACTAAAAACCAAAAAGATAAACAGTCAAAAACCTGGTTATATACAATTACAATCACATATATGTAAGTAACAAAAGTAACAATTATTTTTCACAACCTTTATCCCTAATTATCGTCCAGTTTACCTTTTCAATGATCAAAATTAACAAAATCCGCAGTCTTAATTGACCCACACAACGTTTATCCTACACAAAATTAACATATTCATACTAAATCAGTTCAATAACACAGTATTTTGATACATTTCAACACATTAAAAATTAACTGAGTTCAAAAGGTCAGCTATAAATTTTCAATACTAGTCAACTATAACAACAAGTAACAAACACATACATATAAGTAACAAAGCAACAATAAATTTGGAATACTTTACTTTTTCTGGAATGAGAGTTAGCAAAAATTAGATGAGATTGAGTAAGGAAGAAGTAAAGAGATTTGTTATTCGAAGATCTCCGTCGTGAGTTGGGTGGCGCCGCCGATTAGTGACGGCGAGAACAGTGAGGTTCGGCCTTGTGTGTGACGACTTGATGGTTTTGAAATTTTATTATCGCTCGTTTGGGGCTTTTGGATTTTTTCCCTGCGTTTAGGCGTTCAGATATATACTACGACTTCGCACAATTGTACCATTCAAATTACGTGCTTAATTAAATTTAGTACACCGTTAGACATTATGATAAAAAGGTGACACAATCATAAACATATGCTACTTTCTCCGTTCCTAAATGATCGGTACATTTTAATTTTTGTGGTCAAATTTTAAAAAACTTGATCAAGAATTTTCATTAAATGATACTCCCTCCGTTCCTATTTACTTGATCATCTGAAAATATTTTACTTTTTCAAAATAATTGATCGTTTGTATTTCCAATGCAACTTTAAGGTTATTTTCTTCTTTTTACCCTTCAATAAAGTAATAGTATTTCAATATATTTTTTATTTTTGAGGATATATTAGTAAACTCTCCTCATTCCTTAATAAAGTGTTTTTTCTTCAAATGATCAAGTAAATAGGACGGAAGGAGTAATAAATAATATAGTCATGTGAGATCTTGTTAAATTCGTTTCAATATATATTTTTAAAATATCAACTTTTTATATTTTGTTATTTACATTTTAAATCGTGTTTTGTTGACCATGAAAGTCAAAATATGCTAATCATTTAGAGATGGAGGGAGTATTAAATTTATGTATACAAAAAATTGTACATACATTTTGATATATAGTCATAAAAAATCTCCAATTAAAGTCGATGAGATTTCAGACGTACAAACATCCTTCATATTATTAGATTTGACAAAGTTAATTATACCGTAAAGCATTTATATTTTTTAATTAACTTAAAATAAAAATTATTCATGATGATTCTCTATGTTTGTAAGTAATTATTATGTTAAAGATATATAAAGGGAGATTTTGTGTTTTTAATATTTCTCAGCATGGCATGTAGAGATTTCTAAGATTACATGTAGCAACACTCGAGAGAATATTAGAATAAAAAATATCGGAGGGAAAGAAGATAATTTATTTGATTGCATTTTTAAATTTGTAATTTCGATTTGGTTTATTGTTTATGATGATTAAAGTACATGAAGGGTTATTTAGTTTTTGTGAATACTCTAATTTTGTAACAAAATCGCCTCTTTAAATTTATAAGCTAAAAAATTTAGGTGATTTTAGTTTTAATGAAGAAATTGTTGAAATAGTCCCGATAGTGTTACTAAGTCCCTAATGATAGTATCATTATAGTTTAGTCCCTAATACTAATAGGGCTCCTAATAATAGTGACAAAAAGTTGCAGATTGGTCATCAACTTAATTTATCTGTTAATTAACGGAAACACACGATTAGTAGTGACAATTTTTGGGACAAATAAAATAAAATTTAAAGCATCTAATTTACATGACTAAAATACTTGTATTGAGGTACACAAAAACTATACAACAATTCTTCAATTTCAATTCTCGTAATTAAATTGTATTGAGGTATAATGGTATTCTATAAATGGATTAATCCACATTCTTGAATAGCTTACTTGACTAAAATACTTGTCCAATACAATTAAATCTTACTTGTGAAGTTTAAAGCATCTAACTTAGGTGACATAAATTGAGGCACCAAATTGAGGCCGGATTACTTAAGCATCTACTAATTCTCTTTTTGATAACTGACAAGACTAGAATACTACGTAGATAAAGAGCAACGTATATTATTTAAGTCGACAGAAAGTAAATAAATGAAAAGAAAACAAAACAAAAGGTTATTCTTCTTCCTTTATTACTCACCTGCAAATCTGAAATGCCTTTCTTTGCTTTAACTTTTTCAGTTAACAAGTCACCAATTTGCCTATATAATTGGGGTCCATTCAACGAGCTCATTTGGTGCATATCCTAATATTCTATTGTAGTTCCAACTACTATTTTAAATTTTAATGTAACGACTAACGATCATTTTCTAAAGGTGCCATATCCATTTTCAACTTTCTACTATAATAAATTGTATGTGGTTTGCATTTCTTAAGTACATATACAAATCTCTCGGACAACGCTCGTATCATAAATCTAAATGAAAATGATGACATTCATTTTAAGCCACCATTAGTGAAGGACCACATTATTGCTTATGAGACCATACTCCATTTTAAGAAGCAAGATTCAAAAAGCACAACACCAATATATAAGAATCAATGATGATTCACCTGTTCACTTCAGTTATACGATTCCTAAAACTAACCGACAGACCTGTCAAAACCACACTCAAGCGAGCCATTAGAATTGGGTGTAACCATTAAGGTGGAATTTCATAAAAATAATTCCTTCTTTTTTTAAATAGGTATTATATATATTTCTTACTAATCAAAACGATGTCATTTTCGTAATGCCAAAAATACTAATATAAGTTGCGAAGATCCACTAGTTGCCATGCACACATTGTATTGACCCTAGCTCCCCCCTATGGCTCAATGCATATAGGAAATGCCTCTTGAGTAATTCATACTCACAGCTATTATTAGCTTCCACTCAGGCCCCATCATAGTAATCCTACAGATTGTAAACCATACATAAACTAGATGATGAAGTGTGCATGCTCAAAGCAAATTGTTGCTGCCTAACTAAAAATGGTCATCCACTTCAGAGACATGGTGGATCCATGATATTTCGTTGATGGTACACAAAAGTAAAAGAAAAGGCCCCCGGAGAGATGACATGCACAGGTCAATGAAGCAATGCAAATGGTTCTCCCAGGAGATAAGGTGAGGGCAGTAAGGTGGGGCACTTCCCTTGCAACCATGTCATCCTTATTGGGTTGCTACTCAGTGATAGAAACACCTCCCTTATGTTGGCATCTTCAAAAAGATCTAAAGCAGCATAATAGAGGGAGTCATCGATACCTTCCATATCATCCAAGACTCTTATGCAATTAGATATGGTGTAGTAGTTGTCAGACTGAAGAACTTCCTCTGTCATTAACCTTGAAGATGCAATCATATCCAACATCGCGCTGGCCATTGCATCACCTATTTCTTGAGCCTCACTGCCTTGACCAGGAGAAGACTCCTCTAAGGCACGCTTTCTCTTCCTATCAGCAAATATTCTTGCCACATCCAGTTGTACATGTTTCGAAGACGATGGGGTTTCAGGGCATGGATTTCCACTTTCAAGACATGAAGGGTCAGTAATTCCGGAATTCTTCAATCCTTGATAGTGGCTTGATTGAGCATATCTACCCTCAGCACCCGATCCTCCGAAAATAGTGCACAATTGGTCATATATGGGGCATTCTTTCATCTTGCTTACCTCAGGCCTTGATTGTGCCTGTGGAGTGAGGGCTTACAGCATATTAGTATTCTGGAGAAGATAGGAACCAAGGGAGGAAGGATGGTAGAGAAACGATACCCCAATGTCTTCCCAGAGGTCAAATCCAATATAGCAAGGATCATCCATGCTGTTATCATTCTGACAGGGTGCTGATTTTAAATTATTGTATCGGATGCGGAGAACATCCAGATGCTTTCTCAATTGATTGTTATTGAAGTTCGAATTAGTCAAACTATTGAATTCATTTCGTATAAGATTCCAAGTTTTCTTGTCAAAGGCATCATTGGGACGGTTTCCCTGATGAATATGTGCAACTACGAGATCTGCAAATATTTTATCAAGGGATGCAGTCCACCTCGTTCTGTGACGGTCTTGTTTCTGTTGCTCAGCTTCACCATTCATCTGCAGTGCAGTACAATTTTAATTTCAGTTGAATGATGTATAAGCTTGAAACTTATGCATTTTAATTCCAAACTGCATATATGGACTTACTTGAGAATATTACCTTGTTTAACCTCTTCTTGACAGTGAAAGATGCTTTTAATATCCAGTGAAAAAGAGCTAACTCTGTCAAGCCACAACATCTTGTTATGATCAATTCATATGCCACTCCCAATGCAATATGGGAATGGAATTGGCATATCACAAACAAATATTCCATTGCAGTGAGATATGCATTAGGTGACCAGATGAGTAGAAACATTTTCGAGGGTAGAGAGATAAGAGAGAGGATATTGGGGGGCGGGGAAATCAGGTAAGCAAAAACTGCTTTCGACTCCTTGAGTTGAGTAAAAACACAAGGCTAAGCTAACTCATAAGATGTGTAATAAAAATAATTTCCAGTAGTTGACGATTTTGAACTTGCAAGAACATAGGTGCTATCGTACCAATGCAATCATTTGTGAACATTACCAAAAGAACAAGTAGAATCTTTCATTGAAAAAAAAAATGAACGAGTATGTTCGATATAATTTATGTTAATCCGATAGGTTTGAGTCAGTGAAAGTAACGTGCGTCTATTAAGGCCGCAAAATTTGTTAATTTTGACAACTGAAAACCAAACTTAACAATCTTTTACGGATAGGGGTAGTATAATTAAAGAAGAATAAGATTAGTAACGATCAACAAAGCCACCAAATACACAGCCTGCAAACATCAGGGAAAACGGAAGGTTCAACATGAATTTATTTCGAAGAACCTAAAAGGTTGAAAACTTTACGGGCTGGTAAACTCCATATAATTACATCCCTCACAATATTTGACTCTATAGTTAGAGTGTTAGATATATACGCAAAAGAGAGTAAATAAAGCACGTATACAAATTGAGTCGGAACATATTCTTTTATCATCAGTATTCACTCATATGAAGCCTTTTAAGTCACATAATTCAGTCTCTTGAATGGCAGGAATTTTAAAAGGTCAACTTTTTCCCAATAATTTTCATGTGTATCAACCTGTTGTTGGAGATTTACTTGCTTCATCAGTAAGATTGGAAGATTGGTCGGGACTTGTGCAAGTCCCAACCAATCATCCAATTGGGACTTAAAGATCAGTGGGCAGATTGGAAGATTGATCGGGACTTGTGCAAGTCCCAACCAATCATCCGATCAGGACCTAAACGATCTGCAACAGATTGGAAGATTAATCGGGACTTGTGCAAGTTCCAACCAATCTTCCAATCAAGCAGTTTTCTGAGCGGTTATTTGAGAACCATTTGGTATTTTTATATATAAAGGGTGCCTTTCTCAAATGGGTAAGAAGAAGAATATTCATATATTCATCTTCTAAACACAGAAACCTAACACATTCTCCATAATTCTTGATACATTAGTTCTCTTAATTGATTAGTGCATCAACAAGAGGGAGATTCTTAGTATCCCTGAGACATTCGATACACCCGGAGCATTTGTTTAGGGGCGAAATAGTCTTAAGGGCAGAGCATTTGCTCACTTGAGGAATCTGTTTATATGTTGTTTGTCTTATTTGATTGTTTGTGTTTTCCCTCTTGATTACACTTTGTAAGTGCTCGTATTTAAAGTTCTAACACCTGTATCTTCACTTCACATACCTACAAATACCAACCAACCTCCATCTACACTCAAGACAATATCAAAAATTACCCAAGGTGCTACTTTTTTTGCATTTATTGATATCTGTGCTAAAGTAACCCAAAAGAATAGTAAAAGCACTAATCTTGATAAATATGCAGATAATCAATTAGCTTCAAATGATAAACCCTACAACAATTAACAAAAAAATCACATAAAGTAGACTCTTTTTGAACGACCTACATAATTGACCAATTTTTTCAAATTGCTTCAATGAATGGATATTAAGCAAATGGTACATTGTTTTTCTAGTAGCTGAATGCATTTTGACGGAATATTCAGACACAATAATCGAATATAAACTGAAAATAAAATAAAGATGGAAATTACCGAGATGGGGTGGTGATCGGAGGAAAAGGGTAGAGACGGCGGCGAGTAGTGGCGGAGGTCGACAAGTAGCGTATTAATTGTTTAGCTGATGAGTGATGTTATGGAAGGAGACTCAACTCAGGAAATTACGCTCTTTGGGCTAAGCTGTTCGTTCATGTTGGGCTCCAAATAAAGTTAAGAGTAATCGAGATTAGAGCACTTACATCACTCAAAAATCAAAATAATTCTTAAAATATTTTCTATTTAGTAGCTTTATCAATTTTAAGAAGGTATTTTAATAATGATCTTTTTCAATTTTATTCTCTATTCAATAAAAAAATAAAAATCATTGTTAAATCATTTTACTCATATCTAATGTTAATTTTACTCCAACCATCAGGATAAAAAACAAAACCATATTGATGTTAATTTCCAATTAGTGATGAATTTTTATATTAATACAATAAATTAATACTCAACTAAGGAATAGGATGTGCAATTAATAGACTTCATACTAACAAAGTAGGCGGCAAACCATGCCAGTCGGAAAGGGTTGCATAAATATATACTTACATTATAATGACTTAAAATTTACACGTCACAAAACCAAAATTGATGTTCATAAGCAGAGCATTTAATTTTTGGTGGTTCAATTTCCTCCCCCCTTTATCTTCAAATTATATATAAACACAAACTTCAAATTGTAAATTAACATGAGAGTATAAATACAATAATGTGCAAATAACAAACACATAAATTCTTCACTAATAAGCTGTTAGAGTGTGTGCTAACTAATAGACAATTATAATACAATATGAGACAAACATAAATTGAACTGACCTTTTAATTAAAAGCTTACGTCATATGTACCTATATATTGAGCTACCAATAATTCATCCATAAAAACTTGAGTAAATTTGTAAACAAAGTATTGAAATGACATACATGATAAAAATATTTGTCGAAGAGCCCATCACATGTGTATAGTGATTTATTGTTTTTCTTATAACTATATCCCTAAATATGGCCAAATTTGATGTCAAACACCGTCGGTCACTAGATTTGGGCATCCAATTTCCATGCAAATTAACATCTAAACATAACCAAGATATAGTCATTCTCTGCATCGATCGTCTGTTGTTTCTATCCACCCACATCATGATATGACTCTTTAACAATAATTCAAACAAAGAAATAAAAACTTTAATGAATCTGCAACAACATTAATCTTTCACTCATGGTGTGAATAATGATTCGTGTTTCTGTTAACCTCCTCTGCATGTTGTAATAATATTTTCACCTAACTTGTTAACCAATGCTAGCATTTTATCCATTCTCTTTCATCAAAAAGGGCAAAATCAAGAAACCGTAGATTCCATATACGAAAAGGTCATGTCCTTACGTTTTTGTCCTAATTCCTAAAGGCTAAAACCCAAAAAGATCAACTCTTTTTACCACCCCATTTTTGTTTTTTACATATTTATATGTGTAAATTGGTTTCTTAGTTGAGTTTCTAAGTATGGGGAAATCATCAAGGTGTTCTGGATGGTTGGGTTGGCTTCTGGCTATAATAGTAGTAGTATTGGTTGTTGTAGCTTTCGAAGCTGTGATACTAATTAACTTTAAAAATGATGGTAGCTTTCTAGATGCTGCACCTGTTATAGGGAGTCCTGGGGAACTCACCAAGACATATGCTGATGCTCTCAAACTTGCAATGCAGTTCTTTGATATTCAAAAATGTAGGTGATAATGTACTTCGCTACTCCCTCCGTTTATAAAAGATTGTCGAGTTTTGAATATGATGGTTTTGCCTTTTTAAATATTGAGTTCAAATATTTTGTTTGATATTGGGTGAAAATATATGGAAAGATACTATTTTGGACAATTTTACTTACGACATATCATAATTTTGATTTGAATCAAAGTTGTTCGAATCAGTTAAAGGCTTAAAGTAATGCAAGCTTGTTGTTTATTTATCATAAATTAGTTAATTATGAGTGTTGGAAATTAAACTAGAGAATCTAAGTTAGTTTAGTTTGGTATTGTTCTGTTTTTTTCTGTAGGAATTCTACATATATAATTCTTGTTAATGTTCTTGAAATTTGGCTGATCGATCTTGAATGTTTACTTAGTTAACCTCCTTTTCATATTGTTGATTGTGCATCCATTTAATGCCTAACACATTGATAAGCTTGCTCAATAACTCAGTATCTAGCACATGCTTCTCAAGTCTCAAGAATCAAGTGACTGTTTGTGGTCATTTTTGCAAATCCTACAAGGATTCTTTTGCCAAATTTACTATGTGGGCTAAAATGATGAATTGGTTTCCCTTCTATATATTTTGCTCAAAATAATTCTGTGTCGTAATGCGATTATGTCATAATAACAGGTTTAGATGGATGGTGGCGATCTTAGTCAGTCTCTGTTCATTTGACAAGTTTGTTTTTCCCCGTGTTGATGAACCATGACTTCTCTGGATTTTTATTATTGTGACAAAAAAAAGTACAGATGTTTTCTTGCTTTAATGCTCTTAAATATCTTAGTTGTCATCATCTTTAATTATCTCAACTAAGAGTGAAGTTCTGCTTGACAAAATAGCTGGAAAATTGGTGGACAACAAAATACCTTGGAGGGGAGATTCAGCTCTGAAGGATGGAAGTGATGCGAAGTTGGACCTTTCAAAAGGAATGTACGATGCTGGGGATCACATGAAATTTATGTTCCCCTTGGCTTATACTGCCACCGTTCTGTCATGGTCAATCCTTGAATACAGTGACCAAATGAAAGTGGCAGGTCAATTGGCATCTGCTCTAGACTCGCTAAAATGGATCACAGATTTCCTTATCAATGCTCATCCTTCACCAGATGTTCTTTATATTCAGGTTACTCTTGAGCAATACTTTCTCGTCTTTTCCTGGTTTGGTGTTATTACGCTTTGAAACTTCAGAATTTTTCTTTTCCCCTTGGCTGTACGGTGATTTTACCTGTCTCTCTTGGTTATGTTGGATTAGGAATATATGTGTTGCATCTTTGGAAATTTGTGGATCATGAGGCTTACACCGGCAAAGTATCAGCTTCACCACACACAGGCTCACTAGGGGCAAATGCTTGTACTTGAATTTTTACGTACTCAAATAAGTTGTTGAGAAAATAGTAACCGAGGCTAGTACATTGTTCTCTGATGTAGTGTGGTATGAGTGTATGACTGAAGCTATTATCACCTCTCTAGTTTTGCTGTCCAGAATGAGCTTTAGGAGAAGCGGAAAGAACTGTACAGAGGTTAATCCAATCATGGTATATAATTTTGGCAGGTGGGTGATCCTACGTTAGATCACAAGTGTTGGGACAGACCTGAAGACATGAGAGGGAGAAGGCCTCTCTCCAAGGTAAATACAACAGCCCCAGGTTCTGATGTTGCAGCTGAAACAGCAGCTGCAATGGCCTCGGCATCCTTGGTCTTCAAATCATCTGAACCTGCTTATTCAAGTTCACTTCTAGCACATGCAAAAGATTTGTTTGCGTTTGCTGACGAACATAGGGCTTTGTATAGTGTAAGTATCCCTGCAGTCCAGACATATTACAACTCCACAGGGTATGGTGATGAACTCTTGTGGGCAGCTGGTTGGCTTTATCATGCTACTGGCGATCATTCATATTATGATTATGTGACTGGTGAAAATGGGGAAGCCTTTGGAAACTGGGGAAGTCCAACGTGGTTTAGCTGGGATAACAAGCTTGCCGGAGCTCAGGTAATTATTAATCTCTTGCAAAAGGACGGTTTTTCTACATACACATAAACATGTCTCAGAGGCTCCCGCCTAAGCAATGTAAGGGCATTTTGTCTACATCTTACGGAATATTCTATTAGCATATTAAGGTACATACTACTGCGGTTTAACTGCAGGTTCTTTTGTCCCGATTAATCTTTTTTGGGTCGAAAGACATAACAAAAAAGGATATTATCCAGAAGTACAGGGCTTCAGCAGAAGCTGTCATGTGCGGCCTCCTACCTAAATCTCCTACAGCCACATCCAGCAGAACTGAAAGTAATTTCCTTCCGCTGACTTTCTATTTGCATGGGAACGGTCCGACTGTTTCCTCGTGTCTAATACGCTCAACTTCAAGTCAACGAATTTGTAGGACAGGGTTTCAAGAACATGCCTAATTTTGAACATTCAATCTGCTTTCTTTCCTCAACCTTTAAGTGATAGGCCAAACTGAAAGCTAATGTAGTTTGAAAATAATTGCTTTCTCAATTACCTCCATAGTGCAACATGTTTATTCTATTTCATGCTATTACACCAACTTTGCTGATACAAATTTTATGTCATGAAATTATATTGATCTTGTGAATGCTGGGTCGCTGGCAGGTGGTCTTATATGGGTTTCTCAATGGGATTCTCTGCAACATTCCGTTGGAGCTGCATTTTTAGCCGTGTTGTATAGTGATTACATGTTATCATCCCGCACTCCAAAAATAGCCTGTGGTAGTAGCCATTTTTCACCATCCGATCTACGGAACTTTGCCAAGTCACAGGTAGATCTTCTACATTCATCTTTACTGAGATTTCAGGAATGTCACTTTTGTTAGAACGCGTAGAGTGTTTAGCGAATTCCAATTGATTCAGCACTCATTGCACTTTTCTTTCTTCCAGGCTGATTATGTGTTGGGTAACAATCCTCTGAAAATGAGTTTTCTAGTGGGCTATGGAGATAAGTACCCTAAGTTTGTACATCATAGAGGGGCATCAATTCCAGCAGATTCAAACATTAGTTGCCTAGACGGTTTCAAGTACCTTGAATCTACTGAACCTAATCCAAATATTGCATATGGCGCGCTCATCGGTGGACCTTTCCTAAACGAGACATTTATCGATTCAAGAAACAACTCCATGCAAACAGAACCAACCACTTACAACAGTGCACTCATTGTTGGCCTTCTTTCCGGCTTGATAACAACATCGTCAGTTGCCCGATCTCTTGGGCAATAGGCCTTAATCGCACGAAAGTAATTCACTGCAGGATTTATGTGCTAGCAAATTTCTATCAGTCTTGGCTAGTGCAGTATGCGTCGAGTAACTGCGACACTGCTTGAAGTTGGTCATGTTTGCATTACTATCAAATCATAAAAGTTGTGTGCCCTTGTAGCATTAACATCCTTATTATAAACAAAACTCAATGTAATTCAAATGCTTGCAATTGCTTTTCTTATGTTTTAGGTTCAAACCTTCTTAAATTCATGAAAAGTGTGAATATGTCTTATACATGACACTTGTCGTAAGTTCTTAAACTAGTATAAATGAGAGGATAATTAAAAATATAAGAAATTAAACAATCGCATCTTATTTATATAGTACTATTAACCAAAATATCTTCATCGTAGAACATGGCCACATGGGATTTCATAATTGCATTTTAAGAAACAAGACCTATATCGCCTATATGCAATTCGTGGCCCATTATGTTTGTCTTAAGCTAAGATTGCTGAATCTTAAACGATTTCTTTAAAGTGCTGATTGTGACTTAAGATTAGTTACAGTACTTGGAGTACATCATTTGGAATGATCGATTTCTCCAGTTATTTTTCTTTTTACCAGCAGACAACTACTAGTAATCATACAAAATATCTCCATTTTCTCACCAACTTCTACAATTTCTTTAATTTCCCTTAAATTTTCATGTATGCATGTACAAGTACAACTACAAAACCGCTCCCCTAGCCATTGTAGGCAATAACAAACTGAATAAATGAATTATTATTATTCAAATCAAATATGAGAGGACAATAATATATACTTCTCCATCTTATAATATGATCGCTAAGGTCTGTATTTGATAGTCGACGAATATAAATATTGAATTCATCATCAATTAATATCTTACATATGTTTGGAATTAAATTCGAATAGTTGATGAAAAGTGTATCGAATGTTTAGTATTTTTAGTATACTTAACTATTAACATGATATGTGCGACTCAAATCAAAGGTTAAATGTATCAATAATTAAAGTTTCAATGTCTGTTAATTTTGATGATTAAAAATCGAATGACATTGGTCATAAAATGGAGGGGATATGATAATTTAGGGCTCTTATCGAGCCGAATCAAGCCAAACAGTAGAATATTTGAGTTTGGCTTGATTTTATTTTGACCTAAGGTTTGATTTGGTCAAATATCTAAAAGAATAGTTTGGCTTGAGGTTTGAAGGAAATTTTAACAAGATATTTGGCTTGATTTGACTTGATACGAGCCAAACCGTTTGAAAAGGTGCGGCTTGATAATTAAATAGACAACAATTTTCAAACATATAACTAAACCATATAGATAGAAAATATAGCAGACTTCAATAGTTCCAAAAACAAATTACACTCCAAAATATCTTCTAAGTATGATTATAAGCCTATATATAAATATTATATATATAAAAATCTAAAATAAATGGAAAATAATCAATCGAGCCAAGCTTTTTCGCACCGTTTGCCTTGATTTGACGAATATACACTTTTTAGGTTTGGCTTGAGGTTTGACATGTCAAATCGCACTTCGAATCAAGTTTTCTCGAGCCAAATACATCAAACCGTATCAAATCTTAACGTTTGTTCACAGGCCTAAGTGGGGCGAGCTAGGACCATGTCGTATGTGTTGAGGTTATTGCATATATAATGTAACTGAATTATTAGTATTATCGACATTAAATTTGAAAAACAGATAGATAAGGCATGCACCATCTCAGCCTCAGATGTTATAAATAAAGTAGATCGCATAGTCAAGTTGAAGAGATGAGTGTTATAAGTATATGCATGTGTTCACTTCTCAGACCTTATGCATGGCTGCTGCCTGCTTGCCTTCTTGGGACATCTTTATTTTGGTAGGTTCCTCAGGACCATCTCATAAAGTCTTTTAGTGCTGAGGTGGAAATAAAAACAAAAATAAATTAAGTAAGAATTCCAAAAGAGGATCATAAAATATTGTTTTATCAAGAAATTTCCAAAAAGCTCAATAAATCAAATAATAAGTTCATAGTTAACTGACCTTTGATCCGAACTTTCAACCAAGGATAGAAGTAGAAATTCAAATTTGTACAAAAAACATATTACTTCTACTAATCGCAAGTAATAAATATCATAATAATGACTTAAGGAATAGTGGTAAACTGGTAATTAAAAATCTCTCGAATATTTGATTATTCCGTATATATAGTGTATGTGTGTGATGAGAAAAATGTCACAAACCCATCACACAAAATCACCTTTGAGTCGGACCATACATGTCAAATTTGAAATGTCATATAATTAATTGAACACCTAATTGTAATTCTAACACAAATATACACTATTTGAGTATTACATACTTCATGGTGAACAATTACGATGTAGTAAGCTTTTTATATTAAGTAATAATATTAAAAGTATAGAATATACAAAATAGTATAGTTTCTTTTTTTTAATACATTTTAGTTAACAGGAATAATTTCCTAAACAAGAGATTACTTTTATAAACTTCTTTTATATCTTTTAGGTAATCGGCATAAACTTGTTTAATTAATTTTGACACGCATATACTAAATAGATGCACTGAATAATTTCAGTATTTTTGAGATTTTTTAAAATTTATACCACCTTAAAACGGTATATATTATATTACCTATGTCAGTTAGTATGATGACAAACAATATGGTAAAACTTAATTATGCGCTATGTATGTTTATATATATTAATGATATTACCTACGCCAGTTAGTATTTCAAAAAATAATGACTTAACCACATTACATTTTTTAATTACCATCTCATATTTGTTCGATATTATTTTATAAGTGATGTGGACCCTATTATTAATAGGAAAAGAGGAGTCAGACCAGGCCCACAACAGACGGACTTGATCCGCATCAGGGCCCGGCTCCCTAGGGTTGTGGTCAAGGCCAATTAGAGCATGACACATGTCCCTCATTAAATTCAGGAGTTACTCATAGAAACTTCCTATAAATACCAGCCTCATAACCCCACATGAGGTATGTGATTCTTTCTGACTAAAAATACTTTCTCAAACACTTTGGACTGACTTGATCGTCGGAGTGTTTGTGGCCAAATCCCGGCCACACTTTCAGGTTAATGGCTCAAAGAACTTCCTCTCCGCGACAGGGTGGCGGATCGCGCCCTGATCGTCAGGACAGGCGACGAGACCGCGCGTCGGCCCCAGCCGCGCATCCCAGAGACACAAATCGAGACTTACGGAACCGACTCAGTCGGAGTCGTCCAGAGGAGGTTGATGACGCACAGTCCCAGCGAAGGGAACAAGCTTCCCGCGCTGGAGATAATGACGAGAGACTGCACGACTCCTACATGCGCAGACGCAGGGAATTGACTGGTAAATCATTGGCGCCGTCTGTGGGGACTCAAACGAATCAGTCACGAGATCAGCGCATTCCACCGCAGGACATACGTCCTCCTACTCTTGCCCCTTCAGCCTCCTCCCAGCGTCACTTCCCGCTCGACATTGACAAGGAGATTGATCGGCGGGTCGAGGCCATTTTACGTGCGCGTGAAGCGGGTGTCGGCCCTAGCACCCGGCCTCCGCCGCTCGCCGTGGGGGCACCTCCGGCACTTGATGCCCCTGCCCTCCATCTGCCAGCACCCACGCCCCTTGAGGCCACGGTGCCCACCCCGCCTCCACCTCCTCCATTGGCAACTTTGCCATTCGCGCCCGCTCCGGCTGTCCCGGTCCCGCTCCCGGCACCACCTCTTGACCCCAGCATGGCTCGGCTGTTAGCAGAAATGGAAGCTCTCAGAAGACAGGTTGCCACTATTGCAGCCACTCGCACGCCTGCCGTGGTCGTCCACACCCAGATGCCCTTCTCGGACCGTCTCAAAGCCGTTGTCCCACCCCCGGGGTTCGTTCTTCCTCAATTCACCCAGTACGACGGGACAACCGATCCGCAAAAACACTTGAAGGCATTTCTCACTCAAATGACGATGGCTACCAACGAACCTGATTTGTTGGCCAAAGCATTCGCAAACAGCCTTAAGGGCAAAGCGCTGGACTGGTACATGGAGCTGCCCGACAAATCCATCGACACTTACGAAGACACAGCCAAGGCGTTCATCGCTAAGTTTGGTGCGTCCATCCGCGAAGTGTTGGATGAAAAGGTCTTGATGGAGCAGCAGCAGGGGAAAACTGAGTCCCTCCGAGACTTCCACAAGCGGTATAATGATCTCTTGTTGAGCATCCCCAACTGTGATGCGAAGACTGCCTACATGGGTTTCTTCCGCGCTCTCCGTTATGGGCCTCTCAAGAAAAATCTGCTTCTCGAAAAATCCCTGTCCAAAGACGAGTTGACCGCCCGAGTGCGTCAATATATCAATATGGAGGAGTTGAAAACCAGGGAGAAGGGCGGCCTCAAAAAGGAGTCAAGTAAAGATCTGCGTGACACTCTCCTCAAAAAAGAATACACGCCTAAGACACAGATCTGGGACAGGCTACAGAAGGATAAACAGTACAACCGCACCTACTCGCCCCATAAGCGGAAATCTTATTCTTCTGGCGGCGACACTGATCGCCCCGGACCAGCTCCCCAGGAAGGGCCCACCCTACCGCGGACTCCCCTCAATACCTCCATCTCTACGATCTATGCCGCGATTTCGGAACAGAAAATCCTGCCAAAACCGAAACGCCTAAGCACAGCCCCGCACAAGCGGGATCGGGGAAAATACTGTGCGTACCATCGTGAGCATGGTCATGACACCGATGAATGTCGCACCTTACAGGCTGAAATTGAAAAATTAATACAGCGCGGCCACTTGCGCGAATACACTCGCGGCACACAGGCCGCTCCCGTCCCTCCTCCGACCGATAATCGAGATCGTTCCCCTGCCCCTGTCCGCAGGCGCATCGAAACAATCTCAGGGGGCATGGCAGGCGGAGGAGACTCGCGAAACGCGCGTAAAAAGTACGCTCGGAGGGATGTCTTCTCCTCGTACCAAAGCACGGTGGCCAGGAGGGAACCTATATCGTTCGACGATTCCGAATTGGTGGGTATAGAGCTACCCCATGAAGATCCACTGGTAATCATGCCTATTATTGCTAATGCAGATGTCGAAAGAATGTTGGTAGATACAGGCAGTTCTGTGGATGTGTTGTACCTAAGAACGTTTGATAAACTACACTTGCCTAGATCCGCGATACATCCCATTCGTACGCCCCTCACAGGCTTCACGGGGCATTCTATATATCCCCTAGGAGTCGTGGAATTGGACGTAACCATGGGAGCAGGGTCGCAGATTGCCACGAAAAGGGTTTCGTTCACAGTAGTAGACATTAATGACCCCTCATACAATGGCATAATGGGACGACCGTCCTTAACAGAGTTCCAAGCGATAGTCTCCCCGATACACCTAAAACTGAAATTCCCAACAAGCACGGGAGTAGGGGAAATGGCGGGGAAGCAAAAAAATGCGAGAAGGTGCTATCTCTCGTCGGTACCGACTACCCAAGGGGGCAGTGGACGGGAGGAAGCGACGGCTTGTCAGAAGAAAAGGAAAGAAGGCCCTACGGACATACATACTCTCCAGTCGGCGACTGATAACTCGCCCAGAGAGAAGGAAAGTCAGCAAAAGGGCAGCCCGCACGAGGAAACAGAAGAGGTGGAATTCTCTAAGGACGTTCCCACGAAGACATTCCGCATCGGGACTTGCTTGGGCGCAGAACATCGGCACCGCCTAGTGGAGTTAATTCGTAGCTTCGAGGATGTGTTCGCGTGGGGACCGGAGGATATGCCCGGGGTAGACCCAGATATGGCCCTCCATCAGTTGCATACGGATCCCGGAATGCGCCCTGTTAAACAAAAGAAGCGTACCTTTAGTGATGAAAAGAGCATGGCAATCCGAAAGGAAGTCCATACATTGCTGGAAGCAAAGGCGATCAAGGAGCTACAATTTCCCCAATGGATCGCGAATGTTGTGTTAGTAAAAAAACCCAATGGGACGTGGCGAATGTGTACAGATTTCACTAACATTAATAAAGCCTGTCCAAAGGATTTTTACCCGTTACCTTGTTTAAATCGGCTCGTCGATGGAAGTGCGGGACATGAGATGTTCGATTTCATGGACGCATCGCGAGGATACCACCAGATTCAAATGGCGGAGGGAGATGCGCCTAAAACAGCGTTTATCACTGAATATGGATTATACTACTGGACGGTGATGCCCTTCGGTCTTAAGAACGCGGGCGCTACATATCAGCGGATGGTTAACACAATATTCGCAAATCAGATAGGACGGAATATGGAGATCTACGTAGACGACATGCTCGTCAAAAGTAGACGGAAAACCGACCATCTGGATAACCTAAGGGAGTCCCTGAGTCGGCTCCGGGCAACTAAATTGCGCATCAATCCAGAAAAGTGTTCCTTCGGGGTAACATCCGGAAAATTCTTGGGTTATATGATCAGTGAAAAAGGGATCGAGCCAAACCCCGATAAAATACAAGCACTGATAAACATGCCCGAGCCGAAGAGCTACAAGGATGTTCAAAAACTGACAGGATGCCTGGCTGCGCTAAGTCGTTTTATATCCAAATCTGGCGAACGGAACCTCCCGTTTTTCAAAACTCTCCGACAAGCCGCTCCAATGGAAGGCAAATTTGTGTGGAGTGAGGAAAGTGCCAGGGCATTCATGGAATTAAAGGAATATCTAGGCTCCCCGAAACTGCTAAGTCGACCCGAAGCAGGTGAAACGCTATCTCTGTATCTATCCGTGGCCCAAGGCGCAGTGAGTAGCGTGTTAGTTCGGGAAGACGAGAAGGTACAAAGGCCTATTTACTATGTCAGTCATGTCCTTCATGGTCCGGAGGAGAGATATCCGATTATTGATAAGTTTGTCCTCGCACTCATAGTAGCGGCTCGGAAACTCAAAATATATTTTGAGGCACACCCTATACAGGTCTTGACGGACCAGCCTTTGAAAAGAATACTCGCGAAGCCGGCTTTATCAGGACGGCTAACGGCCTGGGCCATCGAACTAAGCGAGTTTGACATCGAATACCTTGCTCGGAATAGCATAAAAGCCCAGGCCATGGCAGATTTCCTGACTGAATGTGCGACGAATGAAGATCCGCCAGCCGAGGTACAACAGAATGAATGGGTCATCCAGGTGGATGGAGCCCGAAACAATCAAGGGTGTGGCGCGGGGGTAGTGTTCCAAGGGCCGCAACACGAACAGATTGGTTACGCTATACGCTTCGATTTTGCTACAACTAACAATGAGGCCGAATATGAAGCTGTAGTCGCAGGGCTGCAACTTGCACGCGCAATAGGTATAAAGCACATGGTCGTAGAGGCGGATTCAAAGTTGGTCGTAGATCAAATCACGGGACGAGCCGATGTACGAAATGAGTTCCTCTTAAAATACGTGGTGTTGGTGCAGCGACTCGCCCAAACATTCGAGGTTATAAGGTTCGAACACATACCGCGTGAACGCAATGAAAAAGCCGATTACCTCTCCCAGTTGGCGACCAATCCAATTACAGAGATACCCCCGAACGTTTACCTGGAGGTCCGGGAAAAACCGGCGTACGAAGAACCTGAGGATAGGGCTATCAGGGATGAGGTCCCTGACTGGAGGACCCCCATAGCTCGATACCTGGAGGAGGATGTGTTGCCACTTGATACGAAGGAAGCCGCCCGAATAAAGGCCCGGAGTTTGAGATTCCATATTCGAGACGGGGAGTTATTCAGGAAATCCTGGGAAGGTCCACTGTTACTATGTGTATCCGAGTCTGATATACCCCGCGTGCTCGCAGAAGTGCACGAAGGATGGTGCGGGTCGCACATTGGGGGAAAGGCTTTGGCCATCAAAATTACCCGAACAGGGTATTATTGGCCCACCATGGTAAGGGACGCTCAGACCTACGTCAAGAAATGTGATGCTTGTCAGAAGCATAGTCCAGTCCCAAAACTCCCAGCAACAACCATGACCCCAGTCGTCAGCCCTCTTCCCTTCGCTATGTGGGGAATAGACCTGGTAGGAAAACTTCCTCGGGCAAAAGGCAATCTGGAATACATCTTGGTGGCCGTCGACTATTTTAGTAAGTGGGTGGAGGCGGTACCTTTATCTCGAATAAGGGGTGAGGAGATCGTACAGTTTCTATGGAAAAACATAATCACACGATATGGCATCCCTAAGGTACTGATCTCAGACAATGGTACCCAGTTTGAAGGTCGGCACGTGCGAGATTTCTGTGAAAAGTATGGCATTGAGCATCGTTTCGCACCAGTATACTATCCCCAGGCAAACGGACAAGTAGAGGTAATGAATAGGGTACTTCTTAACGGGATAAAAAAGAACTTGGCTCAGACCGAGGCATTAGGGGGCACTTGGGCACAGGAATTACCAGGGGTGCTATGGTCTATGCGGACTACCCCCTCGTTCGCCACAGGAGCTACTCCCTTCAGCTTAGTGTATGGGGTGGAGGCAGTTATACCTGCGGAAATCGGGGCTCCTACGTTCCGCCAGATGGGATTCGATGAAGCACTCAACGGACAACGACTGCGGGAAAATCTCGAATTTATCGATGAAGTTCGGGATCAAGCCTTATACAGGATGCAAACCTTTAAACACGCCATGGCACGCGCGTACAATAGGAGAGTTAAAGGGCGCCAGTTCATGGTCGGAGATTTGGTGCTGCGATTACTGTCGGCCAGCCAACCACAGAATCTGTCCAAACTAAGCGCCAAGTGGGAAGGCCCCTACCGCATTCGACGTATTCTGGGACCCGGAACGTACGAGCTAGAAGATACGGAAGGAGCACTAGTTCCCAGGACATGGCATATCACCAAGTTGCGCTTATACTATAGTTAATGTGTAACTTTTGATGAGAAATCAGTTAATGAAATAAAGATACAATATTATTCAGTTCAAACTCCAGATAGTACCAAAATCCTTCGCACATTCACATACGAAGCCATACTTTAGCCAAATTACGGACATAACTCCCGTATTTAGCGATACGGCGAGAGTCCTAATTTGCGAACAAACTCTTCGCATATCTACATGCGAAGTAGTACTATTAGCCAAATTACGGACATAACTCCCGTATTTAGCGATACGGCGAGAGTCCCAATTTGCGAACAAACTCTCCGCATATCTACATGCGAAGTAGTACCTTAGCCAAATTACGGACATAACTCCCGTATTTAGCGATACGGCGAGAGTCCTAATTTGCGAACAAACTCTTCGCATATCTACATGCGAAGTAGTGCCTTAGCCAAATTACGGACATAACTCCCGTATTTAGCGATACGGCGAGAGTCCTAATTTGCGAACAAACTCTTCGCATATCTACATGCGAAGTAGTGCCTTAACCAAATTACGGGCATAACTCCCGTATTTAGCGATACGGCGAGAGTCCTAATTTGCGAACAAACTCTTCGCATATCTACATGCAAAGTAGTACCTTAGCCAAATTACGGACATAACTCCCGTATTTAGCGATACGGCGAGAGTCCTGATTTGCGAACAAACTCTTCGCATATCTATACGCGAAATAATACCTTAGCCAAATTATGGACATAACTCTCGTATCCACCTGTGCCGGATTAAAAATTCATGCTACGCCTTAAATTTTCAAGGGGGCATATAGGACAGGGTGGTAAGATATTCGCATGCAAAATAAAAAGGTGCGAAGAGGAACACATTAAATAAAATGTTATACAGGAAATCCGAATAAAGTTCTGAACAAGTCTGAGAGATATAGCAAAAGAACAACAAAACATCAGTCTTCACGATTCGCTGCCGCCTCGAACCACGCAGGGTTCATCCCGAACTTAGCCTTGAAGGCCTCCAGCTTGGCGGGAAGCTCTGGCATTTCCTCTTCAAAAGTTGAGACAAACTGAGTCAGGGATTCAGCCATGTCCACGCCCGCAGCAAAGGCCGCATCCCCTCCTTCAGCGTACTCCTTCACTGCAGCATCTATCAGGTCCTGTTGGGAATTGCGCAGGGTGGCCAGTTCAGAGCGAGCACGGGCAGCTTCTTCCTGCGCGGCTGCTGTGACCTTCGCAGCATCCTCAACCTGCCGAAGAGCCTCGTCCCGAACTCTTTGAGACTCTGAAATGCTTGCAGCCCAGGTGGCCTGCTCAGACTTAAGCTTCTCGTTTTCAGCTTGCAGATTGGCGGTTAGGGATAACTGGGCCGTGAACTGGTTCGTGGTCGCCTTAAGTTCTTTGTTCATAAGCAGCAGGGTCTTCGTCTGTTCGGTGACCTCGGCAGCAGCTTTCTTATAAAGGAGTCCCTGGTGATGGGCTTCCGCCTCTTTAGCACGGAAGGCGCGTTCCGCCAGGCCTGCGCGCCTCGACAGGCCAAACACCCCGTTTGCAGTCTGCAAAGACTTAAGTGGGTAAGACGTAAACAGACAGGAGGCATCAAAAGAAAAACTAGGAAAACATACCTTTAGCACATGTCCCAGGACAGCCTCGCTGTGCGCCTCCAGACTGCCCGTATCGTAGAACGAGGAGACCTCCCCTTTGGTAAAAAGCGGCTTCAGAACCCTCGTGGCATCGCTAGGGCCATATGTAAAATCGGGCGAGGGAATTTCCAAGCCAGAAGGTTGCAAAACATAGGGGGGACGCACATATCGTAAGCAGTCGGGTAGAGGCTCGGGCATAAAGTCTGGATCAAAGGCCCGGCGAGGAATTGGGAAGGTAGAAGCCTGAACCACCTGTGTCGAAGAGGTAGGGGGAGGCTGACTTATAGCAGAAGCTAAGTCTCTCCTGGGTTCTGGCACTTCTGCTTCGCCGTCCACATGAATCACTTCCAGCGCAGGTGGCCCTCCGCTGGATACCGGCGGGGAAGGAGTTGTCGTAGAAGAGGACGCCGTTGATGCAGCGATCGCTGTGGGGGAAGCGACCTGATCCTTAACCACTTTAGCCCTTTTGAATAAGGACTTTCTCAGGATCACCCCCCCAGCAGAGCGTTTGGCGGGTCGAGGAGCAGATGGAGGCGCAATCACCACGCCCCCCGCAGGTGGAGACCCCAGAGGAATAGTTGAGGGATCCGTCACGACCCGCGTCTCCACTGCGGAAGGATGAAGGGGAGGCCGTTCACCGGACATATCAGCAATCTCCAGTTGAAGAGGGTCGTCGATCAGAGCAGCTCCCGACAGCACGTCGCCTGAACATATAAGTAACAAATCAGCGCGAAAAGAAGCATGAATAAGAAAATAAGGAGGGAATCTGTTAAGTACCCCAAGATGGAATAGGCTCTGCGAAGGTTTTGGTCGGCACCAGCCCAGCTCGTATCAAAACCCCTTCCTCGACAAAGACTTCCCAATCGGCGAGGGGGGTGTAGGCTTTGGTCAGACGTTCGCGCAGAGAAACTTCCACGGCGGACGTAGGAACATGCTCGAGACGGGTAATGCGTTCACGAGGGATTTGGACTAAGGGGATATCTAGGCTCAATCCCCCCCGGATAAGAAACCACTTATTGTGCCATCTTTTATCATACACCTTGTTGGGGCGCAGGGCAATGGCGGCCCCATGATTGTTTACCGAAAAGGTGATAAGAGAGCCAGCCCTATGAACTACATGATAGTTCTCTTTAAACAAGGCGACGGTCGGTTCTATGCGTAACCGGCGACACGCCACCTGGAAGATGGTTAAAAGTAACCACGAGTTGGGGTGAATTTGGATAGGGGCGCAAGGCAGGGCGCGCAAGAGGTTCTCGACAAAGCGGGGTAGGGGTAATCGCATGCCTAAAGAGAAATTTTCTACATATATAGGCGTCCAACCCTCGGGGAAAGAAAAAAGGGTGTCAGAGGGAGAAGGAACCTCCATCTCGACAAAGTCCGGAATCGAGAAGAATTCTCTAAAACCGACCAGATGGTGGGGTTTGATAACAGAAGGCAAAGACTTCTTAATATACTGGGGCCCAGAACCGGATTGCGTACCTTTTCCCCGCGAGCGCGAAGAACCAGCCGCGCTAGACGAGCCGCCTCCAGGATGAATAGGCATCTCGTCTCCCGAAGAAACCTCTGTTACATTTTCTTCCTGAAATATCGAAGGAGGACAAAGTTAGAAATATGTATCTTTCCGAAGACAAGACAAGGGAGATAAGGAGGGCACCTCGGGGTGCGGAGACGTGGTCGGCTCGACATGGGCCAGCTGGTTAATCGGCGTAACAAGGGTCGCAGGGGAAGTTGTTGGTTCGTCAGACATCTTAGGTAATCCTGCGCGGACAAGGAAAAGTTTAAGAGGTGGTGATGGTCAACAGGAAACGTTTCAGTTTCCAACCTTGGGAACTGAATCGACTGACAGGTGTCAGCAAGAACCCAAGCGTTGGGGTTTCCCGCCCTTGGGAACTGAACCGTCATCATCAAAAGAACGGTCCTTTTCCCAAATAAAACCCCTTAGAAATTCCTCCAAGAAGCTTATCGGAGAAAACACCGGCAAGAGGAGAATTCCGGTGACCTATATCCTAACACTACCATACTAAGGGAACAAATTATCTAGGTGTTCAACAAGATTCAAGAACACGGTATGAAATGGGACTTTAGACCCTTCACAGTCGAGGGAGAAAAGAGGAAAGGGACACAAAATGCCTAAATCTTTCACAATAAAAGGGAAAGTAAACCTTACCTGAAGGGAGAAAACTTGGAGGATGATGGATGATGGTGGATAAGCAGAGAAGAAGAGAACCCAGGAAAATGGAAAGAAGGAGCAAATGAAACAGTTGTGGAAGAAGAAGTGAAGAAGAAACGTTTATAAGGATACCTTTTATAGACAGCCATTTTTGGCGCGCATAGGGCTTTGTTGACGCGTAGGGACAGGGGTAGACGTATCGGCGGATATCCCAGCGAGTAGGGTCCAGCTGAGCGTCGAACCAATCCATCCCTCGATCGACTCGCTCGGGACCAGACATCGCCGCCAATCGAGAAATGGTGGGGGCAATGATGTGGACCCTATTATTAATAGGAAAAGAGGAGTCAGACCAGGCCCACAACAGACGGACTTGATCCGCATCAGGGCCCGGCTCCCTAGGGTTGTGGTCAAGGCCAATTAGAGCATGACACATGTCCCTCATTAAATTCAGGAGTTACTCATAGAAACTTCCTATAAATACCAGCCTCATAACCCCACATGAGGTATGTGATTCTTTCTGACTAAAAATACTTTCTCAAACACTTTGGACTGACTTGATCGTCGGAGTGTTTGTGGCCAAATCCCGGCCACACTTTCAGGTTAATGGCTCAAAGAACTTCCTCTCCGCGACAGGGTGGCGGATCGCGCCCTGATCGTCAGGACAGGCGACGAGACCGCGCGTCGGCCCCAGCCGCGCATCCCAGAGACACAAATCGAGACTTACGGAACCGACTCAGTCGGAGTCGTCCAGAGGAGGTTGATGACGCACAGTCCCAGCGAAGGGAACAAGCTTCCCGCGCTGGAGATAATGACGAGAGACTGCACGACTCCTACATGCGCAGACGCAGGGAATTGACTGGTAAATCAATAAGTATATAATTGGATAAAATTTAAAAATAGTCCTCACATCAATTGTGAAGTTTACAGAGTAATGATGATAATTGATAATATGATAAAGAAAATAATTTTAGGTGGTAGGAGATGATTATTTTTTGAGTTATTTCAAAGGTTGGGAACTAGTAAGGTAATCGGTCCTATCCGGTCTGGACCGATAGTTCTATTGGGTAAATTTTTGAAACCGGTATCAATATGATAACTTATCGGGTGGATATCGATCCGAACTGGTTTCGAGTATATCTGATAAAATAAAATTTAATAAAATTTATTTTTAGAAAAACTGAAATCAATAATATAACATCTAAAGATTAACGTATGATTTGTTATCGGATACTCTATCGGGTAACTTATCGGATAACTATCAGTTTTTCTTACCCATTTCCGGATCGTTATCTTACTACAGTAAAACGTCTATAAATTAATACTCTATAAATTAATAATCTCTTTAAGATAATAAATTTGTCCGGTCCCGACTTGGGCTAGTAAAAAAAATTAACGAAATCAATAAAATAATAAGATAATACTTTTAAAAAAAATTCCTTTAAAATATAAGTCCCACAAAAATTATAAATTAATAATCCTTAGAAATTGAAATAATATAATTACAATTTATTTAAAATATGACTCTATGGTAGTTTGTTTTTTTTAAAGTTCAAATCACATTGGAGTTTATCTCTAATTTTTTTTATTGCATCCATTAGTTCCGGTGCTGTGTTTTCGAATTGTAACATAAATTTGTGAAGAGTGTTAGACGCCAAAAGTGCTTCCTTTAAGGTAACAGCTTCCGAAGACACGGTATCATCTTCATCGTCAACATTGTTCTCAATGATAGTAGTAATATCATTAAACTCTACATATATTTATGCAAAAACTTTTCATCTCATGCAAAAACTCTTTAAATTAATAAATTATTAATTTATAGATAAATTAATAACTCTCTAAATTAATAAATTTGGTCGGTCCCAACATTATTAATTTATAGACGCTTAACTGTAATTGGATAAACGGACTAAAAATTTCGGACTGGATGGATCCGGGTTGTCCAATAACATCCCTATTCAAAACCTGGAAGTTTGGTAAAACATTAATATTCAGTACATATCTACAATACGTACAATATTTATATAAAATACTGACTTATTAGTTATTACTAGAAAGAACAGTTTCAACTAATTGGATGTCTAGCCAATTCTAGCATATATATTAGTATAAACCTAGTCAAATAACTTGACAGTTTTTATCCATCTCACCACTACTTTGCTGAGGTACATGATAATGTATATTATTTTCATTATATGAAAATAATCAGCTTTAAATTTTTAATTATAGAATTTGCAAATTTTATATTCTTAATCAACATACATCATTCCTATTCGAATTAAAATTAGAAATTAATAATAAGAGTTAATTGCTAATATATATATTTAGCCAGTCGTAGGCTTATACCATGATCTTGCACCTTGAGGAAATTAGTGGATTCTCTTTGGAGAGTCTCAAACAATTGTAGCCCCCAAATAAGGAAAAATCCAAAATGAATACTTTGTAATTTTTATTTTCATTTATCTAGTTCTTTTTTGGGCAATGCATTATCACCTAATACTTGATCAATAATGATCATTGTAAGAAATTAAACAAAATGAATGATACTCCCTCCGTCCCTAAAAGATTGTCATATTTTGACTTTTGTTAATCAAACATTATAAAATTTGATCATGAATTCCCATTAAACGATAAGAAATAATATAGTCTTGTGGGACCTTGTTAGATTCGTCTCAATATATATTTTAATGTAATATTTGACCAACAAAAGTCAAAATGTGATAATATTTTAGGGACGGAGGGAGTAATTTTTCAAAATATGAAGTGGGAATGAAATTCTATACAGTAGATAGAAATTGGGTTATTTTGTATTTTATATTTTTTCCCAAAGCTGAAAAGCTAGTCAAAACAGTATCCTGTGTTTATTTGATGTAAAAATGAAGTATGAGTTAGTCAGTTACATTGGTCTTTCCATAAGCGAATGCGATGAAATTGACACATATGAATTCATCCACTATAGTTCAATTATCAAATCTGCTACAATTCCAAGAATCACACATCTCATCTTGGAATATATCTATACATTTAAGCATATACGTTAAATGATTGTTTACCTTAAACCAGTAATAAATTCCTAATGTTACGGTACAGTATATATATAGTGGTTCTAGTATGTTCCATGTCAATTATTTTCTGCACTCTCTTATTATTGCTCAGCTTATCATTTACCATATCATTCAAGATTAAATTTTCGAATAGATGATAATGAATAATTAAACGACATTTTAACGAGAAATGGGCAAAGCCTTAAACAGTTGATTGAGATCGATAGATATTATTCGTATATGTTCATTAATCATTAAGCGCAATGTCGACTCGAACCTTAAATGTGGGCAACAGGCGAATCACTTATTAGAATCATAAAACTGTAAACAGAAAGTAGTAAAGTAACTTACTATCAAATTCCAGATTATCATATCATGTATGTACCTCCTCTACAATTCTTCAGCTTTATCTTACCAATAAGTAGACTTGGATAATTATGTAAAAGTTATGCTACTTCTAATATTTGTTTTCCTAAAATTTCTTTAAAGCACTATTATGAAATTTATACTCCCTCCGTCCCTAAAAGATTGTCACATTTTGACTTTTGTTACACAAACATTACAAAATTTGATCATGAATTCCCACTAAAACTATAAGAAATAATATAGTCTTGTGAGACCTTGTTATATTCGTCTCAATATATATTTTTGAAATATTAATTTGTTATAATTTTTTCGCATGTTGAATAATAGATATTTATGTTTTAAATCGTGTTTTGTTGACCACCAAAAGTCAAAATGTGACAAAATTTTAGGAACGGAGATAGTATAAAATTTAAAAACCAAATTGTCAAATTAATGTATTATGAAAAATCTTAAGAGAAAAGTTCTTTTACACGCCTAACATTGCACCAATCATGAAACTACATTATATGACCATATCTATTACTACTTACTATCCTTTCCATCCTTTTTTTAAGAGTCGTTTGAGTTTTCACTCTCAAGAAACACGACGTAAATATCTTTAGTTACTTTTACACGCCTAACATTTATAAAAAAGTAGAATTAATATGGTCCCATAATGGTGTCAAATGATGAAGGAAAAAAAGAATGAATGTGCAACATTTGTCACTTTATAGGATTATATATACACTTTCATGGACCATTTCTACAACAGTGTCATTTCCGAGGACCAAAGTGCACCAGACCCCCACTTACCACGACCATTTTATCAATTAACTCTTAAATTAACAATTATCTCATAAATCATCGGTCATATCTAAAATAAAATACATGTCAAAAATATGGGAAAACAACAAATTAAAATCTCATTTATGAAATAGAGGGGCCTTTGTAAATGAATTAGAAGGGGGTCTAGATGCCTTGTTGAAACCCTACATTGTAGAGCTTATGATTTTGGCCCCTCTTTACATCTCTTGTCATTGAGCTCTCATCACTATAGAAAATCCAAAATTACAAACAATTTCCTCTTTGCCCCCTCCAACTCACATAGCTTTTTATATTATTTTTTCCCTCTCCTCTTTTTCTCTCTCATCAAAACGAACTCTAACCTCCTACTTTAAATACCACCATTTCCCCCTTTCCATTTCTCACCACATTCCCTCCCTTCTTCCCATACAACAATAACTTCCTTTAGCTACCACAACCATAATTTCTTCTAATCATCACTTCATAAAACATGGCCTTTAGAAAATCAAACAAATTGTCACAAACACCAATGATCAAACAACTCTTGAAAAGAAGTTCCAGTAACTTAGGGAAAAAACAAAATTGTGATGATGTCCCAAAAGGCCATTTCGTTGTGTATGTTGGCCTAAATAGAACAAGATACATTGTTCCCATCTCAATTCTGAGCTGCCCAGAATTTCAAAACCTTCTTCAACGTGCCGAGGAGGAATTTGGGTTCGATCATGACATGGGGCTCACTATTCCTTGTGAAGAAGCCGTGTTCGAGTCACTGATAGCGTCATCTTTGTAATAAGGGATAGAGATCGAAGGAGAAGATGATCAAGAAAGTGAAGTCTATGTCTAGTGTATTATATATAGATGGATCGGATGATTGATGGTCTTCTCCCATTTCTTAGATATCGAAATATGTTTAATCAAATACTTATAATTTGATAAATGACCCGGGGCATAATGAATTTTTCCTTACGGAGTTGTTTGATGATGCAATTTGTACCCCGTATGTGAGCGATTTATTATAGTGGAGTCTTATTATACTACGCTAGCTAGCTATTACAAATGGTACTTCGTCGAATATTTTTCACCATCATCATCCATATTTTTTCACCCCTAAAACATCATCCTTTTGAGGGGTGTGCGAGTTTAATATATATACTTTTGTGTGTAGAAAATAAAATGTTGTTAAATCGGTTTGAAAAATGCATTAATATATTCCATCACATATCTAATTTGCCTTCACTCCTTTAATTTGTATGCCAATGTTTTCTATTAATTATTAATATCATTTCTGAAGATCAAACAATGGTAGCTAGTAAATACGTATATGTTTTAATTTCCTGACTCCTGAGTGTCCATTAAATTATGGTGGTCCTAAGGTCCTTCAATTGATCTCTTTTAAAAATGATGAGGCCAAAGATAATCTACGGTTCGTACACTCGCTCTCGTACTGACTCAAGGACGGTCTTAACCGCTTGATGGAGAGACTTCAGTTGATTTGACTATTTTCAGTCTTCGTTTTCTTTGGATTTTAAACAACTTAACTAACGACTTGTCCATTTAAATTGGAAATATTAATACGTAATACTGATGATCTAATGAGAAATAAGTAGTTATCGATGGTGTAGAGGAGCGTCACGTGTCACAATTTCTTTTTTATTTTATTTTAATCTTTCACCTCCTCTCTTAAAAGTTCAAAGGTTAGACTGAATGCCCTACATATATATAGTTGTCGTACACTGGAGAAGATTAACGAAGATTAACGAGATATGAAACCAGGATCAATTCGTACAATATTTAAACAAATCATTTACTACATAGAATTCGAACATGTGATGTCGAGATGATTTAACTCCAATGATCGTACCACCCACTGATTTCTACTGCGCATGTATCACAGTTTCTTGATAACTTAAACAATGTATTGGTACGATGATAATGAGTATTGAATATATATAAGTTTGTGTACGCTGGTTAAAGGCAGCTTAAAATGCAATTAGAATGAATTGGATGGAGATCGAATAGGCGGCATCCGTGACTCAGGAGGAAATTGCAATTGGATTTCGTCCAACTACTCAATTGTGATCCTAGGGTTGATATCTATTGAAAAGGCTATTGGTCGTGATAAGGGTTGATGAAAATGCGTCTTTTGGAGCTCATTTTCGGGCTTCACCTTATGGTATAGTGGTTTACCGGTAATTGATAAACTATTGCTTTTAGAGAAGGTAATGTAATTTTCTATCAATTAAGGATGGAGAAAAAAAAAAGCTTAAGAGTAATTCGAAACTTGTTTTGAATCATTATTAGCGAGAATCTTCTTTTAATGTATTTCACACTTTTAAAATGTGTTTGTCCCACAAGTGCGAATCTGGTCAACGGTAGAGGTACCGAAAACCGATCCCCTAGGTTTTTCAATATTTTTAAATTGAAAGTGTAATCGAATCAAGTGAAAGTCTAGTTTTAGCTGGTTTAAGTACTCTTTTAAAACTTTGAGGTTATGGGTGCAAACCTTCCAAGACATATTTGTGTTTCATTTTATCATAATTTCAAAGTTTTTTGATAGTCAACTATTTTAATTTGTTAAAATTTTGACGATCAAATTGCTGAAATGGTCCCCGATAGTATGATCGAGTTGCACTTTGGTCCCCAATAGTTACACGGTTGCACGTTAGTCCCGAAAATGGCCAAAAAGTTGCACTTTAGTCCCTACGTCAACTTTTCCGTTAACATTTCAGGTTTATGCGTTAAAACTGGGGTAAGAATGTACCTTTTAAGATTTAAAGTTGATTTTTTGCCCTAATTGATGCTAAAATGAAACTCCACAACAGTAATTGGGGTGAAGAAAAAAGGGAATTTTGGCTGGAGGAGGTTGTGGAGTTTCATTTTGGCACCAATTGGAGCAAAACAATTAACTTTAAATATTTAAAATTATATTTTGACCCCAATTTTAACTCATAAACCTGAAATGTTAACGTAAACCTTTACGTAGGGACTAAAGTGTAATTTTTTGGCCGCTTTCGGGGACTAACGTGCAACCGTGTAACTATTGGGGACCAAAGTGCAACTCGGTCATATTATCGGGGACTATTTCATCAATTTGCTCAAATTTTGACACCCCAAATTAATTTTATTCAAAGTTGGCCCAACTTTATTTTTATCCCTATTTTACCCTTGTTGTCCCATAAATCGAAATTTGGGTATTAATTCTGAAACTTTATTAAATATGATGATCAATAAAAATCAAAATATGATAAGACGAAGTAGAATGTAATAATTTTCTCCATCATCATTAACTTTGTCTATCGAGTCAATATATAATCAAAATCTCACTTGAACAATTGCAGAAGCTGAGTGAGGTGAGTAAGTTAAAGTTGATTCCTTCCAAAAATGTCGACATCTCCTTTTAGTGATTAAGATATATAGGGGAAGTTGATCACATGCACTTTACACAATTTCATGAGGAAATATATGATTTATTGGAACTATGAGATCGTATGTGGTCCGTGCTAAATCCTATAGTAATAACATTTGAACTTTTTAGTTGTCTTGTTCATCTTTGGAGTCAGCTCCCAATTAACTTGATGGTGTTTTCTACCCAATTAGATGTTGTACAATTCTTAGCTAGTCCTCTTTCGAAGAGAACCCGATCCCACATTGATAAAAAAAAAATTATATATTTATTTAATTAAATTCACAATATATGTTAAAATTATTGTCTGGCCCTACTGTTAATTGATTTTTTGATGTACAGAGATTTCTCGAACAAGATGACGTTTCACATAATACCAATATATCATATTCGTAGCTTCGTTTATGGTGTATCTACAAGTATTTTTGTCATAAAACAAGATAGAAATAAGTAAATTTAGTTGGGCTATATGGCTTATATATATGGTTGATTACTAGACACAGTTTAACTAATCAATAATTCCATTTTAATATGCCGGGGCTTAAAAGTAGTAAAACTAGTCTATCAAAAGTGGCAATATATTCTAGCATCTGCAGTATTATTACAAGTATTATTTGAGGATATTTTATTGTTGAATCCAAAATATAAGTGGACAATATGGTACTATCACGCAATAGACTGAGAGTCATAATCATATTTATGAATATTGTTTTTCAGGTTAGCATGTCCTATTCAATAACCAATTTTTTTTTTTCAGTCCTGTTGCCCCTATTCAATGAGTAGATATTAATTACAGACTTACAGTTGCCCCCCCCCCCCCCACCCCCCCTTTTTTTCCTTTGGGAGTTCAATTATACTTATCATTTTGGCATCTTGTGAATTGTGATCCAATAATGATTGATCTCATTATTTATACAGAGCTGTAAAAAATGGTGTCACAGAAGTACGTACATTTTGTATAATAATACTCCATCTAAGAAGTCAGAAGAGTACACTTGAATAGTTTTGGAAAACTTCGGTTTTGTGTGATTGTGTATAAATGGACGAACAAAATTAAATCTGTTGCACTTGTGCTGGAAGGTACCATTTCAGAACAAAAACTTGATTTTCAATTAACGCTCACTAAATACTCTCTCCATTTCTTTTTTTTTCTTTTTTTATCATACTTTATGTTTTTCGACAAATAACTTTAATAATTAATTAGTTTATATATACATCATAGAAAATTACAAAAAATAAATATTGTTAAATTTATGAAAAAACACCTATAAAGTCAATCTAATAATTACCTATGAAAAAAATTATAGTTGAATTTGTTATGATGCACATAGACTCTTAACATTGTATCATGAGTCAAGCCCGAGTTAATGAGGCACGTGTAACCCCGCCAATGTTGTTCCTGCAATTACTACCGGCGAGGAAAATTCCGTCGACGATTGGGTTACACGTGAGGGGAGTGTTAAGATGCACATCCCACATCGAAAATCGGTGTCCTCCCGGGTCAACATATAAGATCTTGGGTTACTCCCTCTATTGTCAATTGGTTTTAGAGTGAACCTCATAGACTCTTAACATGGTATCAAAGCCAAGCCCGAGTTAATGAGACAATTGTAACCCCGCCGATATTATTCCGACAATTAATACTGGCGAAGAATAGCCGACGATTGAGTTACACTTGAAGGATCGGAAATTGGTGTCCTCCTGGGTCAACAACTAAGATCCTGGACTACTTTATCGATAGTCAATTGATTTTAGAGTGGAACCCATAAACTCTTAACAGAATTTACGAACAAAAAAAAATTATAGTTGAATTTATGAAAAAACACCTATAAACTCTACTATATTTGTAGTGTATGTTCAAATTATTATTTTAGTTAGTTATTTCTGTATTTATTATTTATAAATTATAATGCTCTTCAATTGCTATATTCAATAATTATAATTCTCATAATTAATTTAAAATACTAAATAAATTTAGGAGTCGTTAATATCGTTTGGGCCCTAAGGTATCTGAGGAAAACTACAAGTAACTGAGTAAGTAGCGATATAAAAGCTATGGGCCCATGGCAGAGCTTGATTGGATTTGAAAGCGTTTGTCGGCAAAATAAAAATAAAAGACAAAAAGAATAAACAGTCGAAACCCATACCGGGCCATTGTCAATTAGCCCACTTAGTCCGATTTCTACGGTTAACCGTTGGATCAAGCCACAATCAAACAAATATGTGAGCTTGATTAAAGGCACCAACACAACTAATGTGGGTCAACTTCAAAAGTAATTGTCAAACCTAATCAGAGATCATTAGGCTTGTGTATGGCCCTTTCTCAGATGTCCTAAATTTCCACATTTTCTTGTATTTTGTATTGGAACTTTTCTTCAGAAAGAAACATCAAAGAATTTGCAAAGGAAAATTCAATTCAGGGGATGATGATAGTGAGTTGTTATGCCCGGTACCCTTCCAATTTTGGCATATTCCATTTTATTCACAAATGTATAAATTTTGTTGTGACTCACCTTATATAATTCAATACATAAAATGACAGGCTCGCCAATATATGATTGATTGGACAGTCATATTAGGCAAGCTTTGTGTGACAGACTTACAGAGACGACCACAAACTGACTTACTCCATCAACTTAGGCATCCTTACGGGGTGTTTCATATTCATGATTTCATTTAATAGGATAATGATTAGTTTAATGTGATTCGGTTTATGACGCAATCTCAATTTGCACAAGACCTCCCAATTGAGCAAATCCAGATGAGTAACCAAGACCAAGAGATTGGTAGGCCAGGCTGTACATTCAACACGGCAGAAATTTGACATGTGAAAATAGTTGAAGAAAGACTAGAATCATCAAGTTTTGTAAGTTACATACGTAGGCATAATCAAATGTCTACTAGACAAATGATCAAGAACCATATAAAATTCATATTGCTTGCGGTGTGAAATAACGTTGCTATTTTTGTCTTGCCCACAGGCTGTTTTGGCATGTAGCTTGATTCTACTAGTAATTTATTCGCATGAGGTTGGAAGGTCAAACTACCCTTTCAATAAAACAAGACAATTCTTCATTACAACAGGAATTTAATAGGTCGGTAGTTGGTTATATGCTTCTTATGCAATAATGGAACATTTTACTCCTTCAACTATCATCATGTACTTCTACGATACATTTTCTTTAGATATTTTATTTGCAGAATTACTATCTTCAAATAGTTCTCAGTAATATGATTCAAGTGTTGGTCGTTTAGGGATAGTGTCCGTGTTAAAAAGAGTGTTATACTTGATTACTTGTACCTAGACTGTTTCGCTTAAGAGCCTCCACGCCAGCCCCCAACGGTATATTGAAAGGTAAATCACGCTACTCATACATGACAACGCGCAGTACCTCGTGTCACAACGAGTGCAGTACCTCGTGTCACAACGAGTCCACCCACCAGAATCAAAACTCTTGCAGAGCAGCTGCCGAGAGACAATGGTGGGGCTGCCCCAATCAATATCAGAGTTGTGTGTTCAAGAGGGAAATTAGTTATAATTCAAGATCAGCAACTTCATTGAAAGAATCTAAATGTCAACGAACACAAGAACGTACAAATTTTACCATGTAGTATGAATTTCATTGGTTAAATTGAAAACCATTTCGGAAATAGAATCAAGGGAAACAAGATTGACTGATAAAAAGATAATTTACAGCCACATTATACAAAATAGTAAGAAAGTTACTTCGACGCATGAGGGTGGCGTCGTAAGAAAAACTCTATGCATACCATATCAGGCCAGCAAGTCTCTCCAAAAGGCTTCTTGCTGCCTCCAAGACCACATAACATGCTATCTTGACCTGAAATTTCTCCGGGAAGTAACTGTTGCTCATCTGCCAGAGTATTATCTATAGTAATAGATAGATTCAAGCATGCAATGCTTCCAACTATTAACAGTTGGTCTTCAGAGGTGCATCATGAATTTCCGGATTTCCCTTTCGAGGAAAAAAATCTGCTGAAGCCACGCGAATGTTTTTCTGGTGTTAGTGTTGAAGATATTATTGAAGTGCTTGACTTGGTTGGACGGTGTCTCTGATTCTTCGAACTAGTAGGTGATCTTGACATATTATTTGCTTCAGGATCCGAAGGGCTAATTTGAGCATTGTATATATCACTCGGGGACCCACTGCTAAGTCTATGCAGATCGTCAGAAACTGCAGTATCTGTATCAGCCGCATCAGCTTCTTGGATGTGCAAGCCGCTGGTTGTAGGATCTTCTCCACCCTGTTGACTCCTCTCGACAATTGGAGATCCTGTCACCTCAGTTTGAGGACGTAGATTTTTCAATTGCTTGCTAAGAAGATAAATGGTATCCTGACATTCTGCAAGCTTCTCCACTGCTGCTGTTAACTCCCTCTCCTAAAATAATGGAAAGATAATCAAAATTAAACCAAACAGTCAAAATAATGTACCAACAATCACATAATGGCTACATGTTTCTTTCTGCAAACTCAAATATAGAAAAACATAGGCCTTTTGTACAATCTACATAGGTTTCTTCTTCACATGCTACTTGAGGTTAAAAGAACATTCAAGTAAAAGATGTAGTTTGGAGATTCAGTTCTCCGAAATGAGCGCATACCGCACAGCAATGGCTTTAGACATCAAATGATAAGTTGAAATCGCCATTTCCGAGAAACATGCAAGACTATAATGTCGGGCAGAGAGTTTATGCACTTTGGAATTTGGACTGCTTTCCCATTAATTTATATAAAGAAAATGATGATGATGGATTTTTATCAGCATGTAAATTAATCAGTTTATGGGTCTTGATGTTTATCTAACCTGGCTAGTCTTTAAATCATTTTCTGCTGCTAATCTCTCAAACCTGAAAAAACAGCATGCATGTATCACATGAGTTAAAGATTCAGAGATTATAATATATGACCAGGAAATATCTCAGACCAATAAGTTCACTGAAATTTGAACATAATTTAATAAGATTTCATCGAACAAAGACGAGTCAAATTTGTTCCTGATCATTGCCATGTAAATAATATACAAGAGTCTAGCATCAGTATAAAGTTTGGCCATTTTTAGTACCTGACTCAGTTGTGGATTAAGTGCCGTATGAGAAAGGCATGCATAAACTAAATAATACCTAGATCAAAGCGTAAAAGAACTTGCCTGTGTGCCTACTACTCATGTTTCTCTTTTTATCAGTACAAAAAACCAATGGGTCTAGGTATACAACTATAGATGCACCATTCAGTTGCAAATGTAATGAGAATGAACTGAGAAGTTTTATGCAATCAAATTCAAAAACAAATCAACCATTCATTACGAAAAAATATGCTCCTTACCTTTGTAGTTGCTCTTCGAAATCATTGCACTTGACTAATGTATCCTGGTAGCTTCTTCTTTCCACTTGAAGCTCATCTTCTAGAGTCTCTGTCTTGGCTCGGAGAAGGTCAACTTCCTTTTGCAGTTCCTCAGCACGGGTCTCAAGAGATTTATATGACTCTGCCATACATTTAAGCTGTGTCTCTGCCAAACCATTCATTCTTTGTGCTGTAGTCAACTGTGACTTAACCTCATCCATAAGCTTCTCTGTGTCCAGTAACTGAGATTTCGTATTATCGAGATCTTCAGTACATCTAGCTAGTTCAGCGGCCATATTATCTTTCTCTTGCTTCAATTGTTCATATTCCTCAAAGGAACATCTCCATGGGGTGGATTTTAAATCAGATGTGGGAACAGGATTCCCCTCGTGGGAAATGTCATGATCAGAAGATGAATCAGAAAATTGGGCACATCCAATTTCATATTTACCTCCTGACAATTCTTGGGTATCACTGTTCTCAGGCAAAGCAACTTTGTCTATACAATCGGAACTACCAGTTTCAGCTCCAGAATCCTTATAACCAAGTACATTAAACTTCAGGTCACTGGCATTTGATAGCACAGCAGAAAGGTCAAGGACAAGATCAATTAGATTCACACGGCTGCTCACCACAGCATTATAAGTGGCCAAGAATTTCTCTAAGTTCTGGTTCAATTCATCTCCATCTGGAGATGTGCCCTGAATAGTCTTAACCTCCTTGTCCAGAAACATGACAAAGTCATATATCTGAGAAATAGCAGAAACTGCTTCATGAGGAATGGACTTAAGAGATTCAGTACGTGAGGTACTTTCTTGAGGCAAAGATACTTCCTTTTGCTCTATCACCTCAGCATTATCATTGCTACTCGGATGGTCGTAGTTGATGTCCAACTTTTGAGATGTCTCAACATTAGCATTTGAAGGCTGGTAATCCAGGTTATTACTGATATCCTGCAACATATATTTGGCATCCTCCAGGAGTTGAAACTTGTCTGCATCCTTTGACATAGATTCCAGAATTAGAGAAATTACAGACTGGAGCTTCATGAGGGGAGGTTGATTGGCATCAGGTTGAGTATCCAAGGCTTGACCCTCACCTCCTGAGGATTCTTGTTTTGCCATTGGATTTGGCTCCTGATTAGATTTGGATGGGAAAACTTCACTGTGACTGGCACATTCATTTTCAGATTCTAACTTGATTGAAATGTCTGGTATACCAACAGCTCCATCTGATTCATTTGAGTTATAAGCCAATTTCTCCATCTCTAGAAAGTCATCCATGAGACCCAGTTGGCTTGCATTTTCCACCTTGCGGAGACTGTCAATGCTTTTCTCTCTTCTGATATGAGAAAGCTCAGACTTCACTGCAGTAGTCCAAGATCCAGAACAACTAGCAGCATCATCGTTTCCGTCTTCAGACAGGGAAGTCAAGCTTGGGGGATTGCTTGCATTCTGACTGAGCATAGAGCCATACTGGGGCTTTGGCGGACTATTATGTTCACCTGGACATACCAACTGAGCTTCTAAGCTTTGAAGTTTGCAGGCTGTCCTAGCATAGATACTTCTTGAGGTTTGTAATTCATTGTTACGATTAGCTAAAGCCTCTTTAAGCATCTTTGTTTCTTCCTCCATTGCCATTAGACGGTCTGTGAGTAACTCATTTTCTTTCTGGTACTTTTGTATGCCATCAAGAGAAAAATCAGGAAAAGTAGACATGTGTGGAGTACTAGGCTTTATGGGGGACCTCCTCAAACGAGTTTCTCCATAATCTCTGCCCAAACTCTCGACTTCAAGTTTCATTTGTGCCAATGCTGCTGGACCAGGCAACTTCTTCCGAACAAGACCACGTAATCTTTGACACTCTGCTTCTAACTTAGCAATTTTCTTTACACCTTCAAGGTGCTGTTTATTTGAAACTTCTGCAGATCGTGCAATCATGTTTTTTTCCTCATTACGGATTTCCAACTCCTTTGTGACCACGTGGACTTCATATTTGAGTGAATTTATCTCCTTCTCGCAGGATGTAATATTATTCTTCAAAAGTTCTATCTCGGCCTCAGCTTGTGATTTTTCTTCACTCAAGTTTATGAGCATGTTAGACCTCTCTTGCAAAGACCTCGAGAGTGCAGCATTTTCAGCAGCAGATCTTAGCAATTTTTGGTCTAAGCCACCTATCTTAGCTTCAAGATCATGCTTCATCTTGTCATATTGCTTTGTTTTGTTAAGAGCAAGTTCATGCATCTTTTGTTCATGTTCTTCCTTTAAATTTCTTATCTGCTTCATGCACTCCTTGAGAGCACCATCTAGATGTGATGCCCGATCTTCAGCAGTGAGTTTAAGTAGCGTGACAGACTCTAAATGAGTTTTCAACGCTGCAGCTTCTGCCTCAGCCTTTTCCCAACCTGTACAAAATAATACAATAGGTGAAACCATTTCTCCAAACTAATTTTAAGTCAAAACCATCTAGCACAGCCTCAGTCTCATTCAATATTTGGAGAATGTGTAAGCGATAACAAACCTGAGACTGCTTCTTCAGCAACTTTAGCATGCTGCTTCACCAGGTTCTCTTTGTTGGTCATCTCTGTTTGGGCATCAGAGAGCTTTTCATTTAATTCGTTGACCTCTTCTTCAAAAGTCTTCATTTGCTCCTCATAAGATTTCACCTGATCCTCCAATCCTGTGAGATGTGAATATGACTCCACCGAAATTTGGACATACTTTGGTTTTTTAACACTTTCCTGTTTAGCCTGGAAGGTGAAGTAACAGAGATGCATAAGAAGATGAATTTATTAAGTGCAAGACAGTATGGCAGAACCATGGAGGTACCCTTTTATGCTTCTGAATTCTATACAGTATTGATTAGTGAAGTAAATTTGCTTTGCAAAAGATTTCTCTTAAACAAGACAGTCAAGACTGGTTTCTCAAGAAACAAAAGAAATAAATGCGTTTAAGTAACCTCATGGTAGATCTAAATATTTTATTTGCATGAAATGCACAGTGTTCAACAAGAAAGAGAGCAGAAAACAATGAGATCAAGCAAAAACTTGAGAATGCAAGCTAAAGATTGAATGTGTGCCAATTTATTCTTCAATATAGATAAAATAATATGTCGTTGGCATTGAACCAACCTGATCGACCAGTGAACTAGCTGAATCTGCTGAGACAGTGGTCGAGTCTGCAGCTGTTGCAGTCTTGTCAGAAGATTTTTTCTTCCATGGCCAACTCCTTCTGTCCATTGCTCTTTTTACGACCAAAAGTTACCTGCAATAGTCAACTGCTGTTATTGACGAAGAATATATAAACAAACGAAAATTGTTCAATTGTAAAGGACACTGACAATTTCACACGTACAGCAATAACAACTGCAACTAGCTTTAACATGAAACGTTACGCTTATTATTTAGTAGAAAAGTTATCATGTGAAAGGTGCAGGGTGTTCTAAAGAACACTAAAGAAACAAACATAACTCTGGCATATACTTGTTTTAATAATCAAGAATAAGAAGAAGCGGAAACCTTATTTTCTTAGAAAACGAAAATCATTTTCATTTGTCTAGCCAGAATAGAAGCTACATTTTTTTTAAAAGAGAAGTCCTACTCCACAAGACTTTCAGGAAGCTATAAATTCTATAAGAAATGGAAATGTCAACAAAATAAAAAAGTAAGGAACGGTTCAACACCAACTGACAAAACATAATAAGATGAATAATTAACCATAAATCATAAGAACTCCGAGATCAATATTCAAACAATGCACCATACACATAATACAGAAATACCATGAAGCTTGAATTGTTTGCTATCAAAACACACACATCATATATTCCAAATCAGAGAATTTTTTTAGTCCGATCTTGGTCCCCCTTATAATCTAGAAGCTATAAGGTGTACCATAAGCAATAAATCCCAAGACAAACGTAACACGGCCTCAATTCTGATTATGTACATCGATAAAGAAGGTAAGATAACAAAACCTATAAGGCCGAGCTTAGATAGTTAAATAAGTATAACACAAATTGTCAATAAAGAGAATGAAAATCCACCACCAACCGAAGGAAAATCTTACCATGGATGTCAGTTACTCAACATTTAGAAAACACCATAAAGAGTCATCATAAGCTGAATAAATTTTCATATCCAAAATAAATTTTGATATGATCAATCAGCTGAATGCATTTTCATATTAGACATCATGATCAATAAAAGGGGGGAGGGGGTCAATTACCAAATGAGACATTCACAATTTAAAGAAATACATTCACAAATGTTACAGTCACTCATCAGATAACACAAATCTACATCACATACTGATACTAAGAGTAACACTGCAAGAACATATTTTTCATCAATACAATAAAAAAACTATGTTGCAACCTAAAAAAGAAGAATTAAATCAGTAGAGCTCGTTGAATTCATTTTTCAGTACAATCAAAATTATCTAAAATACCAATGAATCAGAGAACCCTTACTATTTAAACAACCAGATATCAATAAATCATCCAAAAGATAAGCTAAAAATGCCTGGAAATCTGTGAAGGAAAGAGTAGAAATCAGAAAAGAAGATAAAAATGGAGTCTTTACTGAATTAATACTCTAGTACATAAAAACATGGGCCTAGAAATGAGGAAACAAGCAATACCCATTAAAGTAGATTTGGTGATGCATACAATGAAAGCATTTCATTGGAAGAACTCACTTACCAATGGCAATGCAGCTTGAGTAAAGATGAAGATATGTACACAACTACACAAGTTTTTTAGCTTATCTAACAAAGTATGTATGTTTATCTTTGTCTTAATAATAATAATATTATTATGATTTAGAAGGGAATGATATGGTGGAGCTGTGGTGGTGGTGGTGGGGGGGGGGAGGTGGAGGAGTGGTGGTTTGAACTTAGTAGTATGTTAATGAGTATAATGTGTAGTGATGGTAAAAAGAGATGGAGATATGTTCTATGTTTAGGTGTCACTTATAATAGATGGCAAATCATGTTCAAAGGCTCTAAAGTCTCAACATTACCTTATTTAATTTTTTGATTTTTTATCTTCTAAAATAATATATATTAATTACAAAATGAATTAGTTATTTAACTAACGTATCTGTATATATTTGTTATTATGATTTTAAAAAATAATTAATTTTCATTATACAAGTTCATCAAGTAAATTAAAATCACAATCTATTGCATATGTCTAATATAATTTGATGTGATTTGAGACATACTTGTTATAAAATGTGTGATAAATTATCTAGAATACAAAATTAATTCTTTTTTAAGATAATGGGAAACCAAAAAATTGATAAGTATAAATTTAAGAAGTGGGCTATATGACTTGAATTAAATATGTTATTGATGAGGTTTGTATTTTAATTAAATTAATTGAACTGGAAATGTAAAATAATGAAAGGGAATAATCTTCCTTAAATAAATTATGTAGGATCTTTAAAAAAATTGACAAAAAATATCACTTTTGTGTAGGTGATATGTATCAAGAACAATATAATTCAACATTTGTAGTGTGTTTGTTGTGAGGATGACAATGTGTGGTTAAGGTTAAAAACAAATGTATATCATTAAATTTTAAATTACATTTATCTTGTCTTTACATGATTGAAGAACAAATTAGGTGGTGATTTCATGGCGTTTTGCCCACTTTGTTAATATACATGATTGAGAAATCTGGATATTTGTAATTGATATTTGTGTTTAATTGACCAAATCAAATGTTAGCAACTAGTATATATATATTTATAATAGTCCTGAAGTATGATATTAGAAGCAAGCTAAGATATATAAAAATGAATATTGTAATGATGCTTAGCTGTATTTATGTTTATAGATGGACCACCGTCACTAAGAAAGCTGATTAAGAGACAGCACATATCACATAACCATAACTTCCAATTGTACAGTGTCTACACTTTCGCATGTGCACCCCATTCTCTCTCTCATTCCATATTCTTAACCATTCATTTTCTTCTCCCTTTAGTCGGATTGGATGTATTGTCTAATTTCTACAAATCACCCTTTAAATAAACGTTATCATCTATCATATTTTCTTTCTGAGAAATATCGTATTGTCTGACAACAATCTACCTTATTTATAAAGATTTGAAAAATATTATTATTTTTATTTCATTTAATTTTATGTTTTTGAATTATAATAAGATAAGTTAAAATTGATGTATTGAAAGTTGAAAAATCAATAAAAGATTATTATTTTATTAAGTATAAAATATAAAATGTGGAGAGCTAACTGGGAAAATGGAACTATAGACTAGTACTTTACAAACGAAAACCAGAAAATGATACATGCGAGAATGAAACAAAACAGAATGTAGAACGATTACAAACAGTCAAATCGTGTGCATCACACTTTTCTTAAAACAGTTTCGGCCTCTTCCCTTTGGAAATCGTGAAACTTACTGTCTCCCAAGATAAAATGAATAGCAACTGGCGGAACAACCACTGCAACCCAATTGACGAACCTTTGACGAACTTGTTAAACCACCGAACAAAAGCGATCAAAAAATTAGAAAAGTTGGGAACTCTCTGTTTTGGTGTATGTTGTGCAATTTTTGTTCTCTCAAATGGAGGACTGATTGGATCATTATATAGAGTTGATCAGTTGTAATCCCGTGATTAAGACGCAATAATCGTCCTTTAATCACATAACGGTTTAGTAACGGCTACAACATTAATACTCCAATTTAGTTCCAAATCAAAACTGTTAAGCTTTTGGATTTTGAGTTTGAAGTTTAAACCGAGCTTGATTGGGTGCAAAACTCGGCTCGCACGAGGCCAGTTTCTCGAAATTACATTCGTGCCCGCAGATCGCGCACACACACCTGAGCTCAAAAAAGTTTCCAATCTCATCTCAAAATTTAAACAACTCTTTAACAATCCTAAAGATTGCCAAATTTTGATTCAAACCTCTAATTATCCAACAGAAAATTATAGGACAAAGATACATTAAAAATAATAAATACAATGATAAAAAATTACAAACATTCTAATCTAAACAATATATAAAAAAACCAAAAGAATTATAATACACCCAACAAACCATATGTTAAAAGGAATTCGTTAGGCAAACATACACTTTCGTACTCTTATTTGTGACACATTACAACATGTATTACGTTTTTTTAAAGATATATAGATGAGAAATTCTCCATATGTCACCTATTGTAGAATTGCTCTGGTCCAATTTATGTACTCATCATTTTTTATTCTTCTGTCTATAGAAAAGCATGATCATTATGTTTAAACAGTCAAAAACGACATGCATTAGATTTCATCACTGGCTAGCACCAAGCAAATAGTCGTATATGAGCCTACAGTTTACGAATCATATTTCCCTCTTCAACCAAACACCATATTTATACTCCTAAATGTTGAATGCAACTCACATTAACAGCATTCACACTAAATTTCTTATAAGTTTTCTCTAAAATCAATTATTTATATCACTTTATCAAATTTATAAGCTACTTTTAAATTTTACACAAAAACAGATTCCTTATTTTTATTCCTCAAATCAATTCTTTTTGTATTTTTAGATATAAGTCCTAAACAAATTCAAATTACTTAAATGTTAACGACAAACTCAAATTATTTTAATATGAGATGAAAATAATAACATTTGAAATCAATTAATATATAATATTTTATTTAGGAAAAGAATTATGAAAATAATAAAAATTTGAAATGAATTTATATTTTAAGATCCAATATAAATTTTTAGATCCAATATGAAATGAGTTAGTAATTAATATAACTTTATTTCAAAGAAATTATAAAATTTGAAATAAAAAAAATAAAAATTGATGCAATAAAGGGAAATAGGAAAGTCGGAGGGAGTCCATATCTTTAGGATTTATTATAGAAATCCTTAAAATTCTGATGTGGGCCATGTTAGGATAGAGCTACTGAAAAAGCTCCACTTTATTAAATCTCACCCTATTTTAAATATAAGAATTTATTTTTGACATCTAGTGTGAATGCTCTAATTACTTCTTCCCTAGTATAAATAAATTGTTTAGTCTATTAATATAAACATTACATAAAAAAACCAAAAGAATTATAATTCTCCCAACAAACCATATGTTAAAGGGTATGCCGTCAAGACATCTTGTCCTAGTGGCAAGCATGCCGACACCTCTAGCGGAGATCTCGGGTTCGAGCCCTCTTGCTAGCAAGGAAATTGGTTAGAGAGATGGTTTCTCTCATTAGGTTGATGCTAGTCGCCTATTTCCTTGAATTTACGAGTTTACGATTTGTATTGATGTGTCATGATTGTAATGTACTATTCGTATTAATAAAATTAAAGGGTACTTCCTTTAAAAAAAAAAAAAAAAAAGGGTATGCCGATTAATTGAGGACAATGTTATATATTTTAAATTTGTAAGGGTAATGATAAATGGAAAGGTATATGATGGACATGAATAAAGTTATGGCTTAAATTGTGATAGTCCCCTGAACTTTGGTCATTTGATCAGTTTGTTCCCTCAATTTTTTTACCTGTCAGTTTGTCATTCGAATTATCTGAACTGATCATTTTATTTTACCAATGTTTAGGGGGCAAATTGATAGATTTTAAGTTTTAGTGATGGGCAAAGTAGAAATTTAATATATAACAAACATTTTGAGGTTAGTTCGAATATAGAAAATATATTGGGATCTTTTAAAAGAAAAGAAAATTATTAGAAAAGAAAATTAAATTTTGATTTTTTATAAATTTTTATTTATTCAATTCTAATAATTTAATTTTGATTTTCTTTACAAATTTTTATTTTCTATTTAATAAATTAATTTTAATTTTAAATTACTTTTTAATTTTTATTACTAGTATATTATTTTCTAATTTTTTTATTACTTCCATATTATAAATTGACCCGTTATTTTATATTATATATTGAATACCTATTTTGTCCTTCATTTTAAGTCAAAAATCCTTAAAATCAAAATTCGGAGGGTAAAATAACTAGATAAACAAAGTCGAGAAAGTAAACTGATGAGATGAGCAAAGTTGAGAGGACCCGCACAATTTAAGCCTAGAGTTATGAAGATAATGATGAGAGAATGAATAATGAAATGATTGGAGTGATGGCACTGTAACATCACTCATGTAGTGGAATGTTGGCAATGTGCTAGTCTAGATCTCATTCTCAGACTCACCACCGACTGTGTGGTGAATGATATTATGTTTTCATCATTACCAGTTTACCACTCCCTCTATTTGTGGTAAACAACAAATGGTGGATTAGCATATCATATTTCAATGGCTATTGATGTTACTAGACCGACACCCCCTCCATGTCTCGCCGTCTCGGTACAAATTCATAATTTGATACTTAGATGATTAATCGAATCGGATTGAAGGAGTCATTTTTTTCGATAAATTATATGATAACTCAAATTCGTTTGAATAATTATCTGGAATATATTTAAGATAAAATATAATACTTTCTCCGTTCCAAAAAGATCGTCACATTTTAAGTTTTGTTAGTCAGTCATTACAAAATTTGATCATAAATTATCATCAAAAGATAAGAAATAATATAGTCTTGTGTGATCTTGTTAGATTCGTCTCAATATTTATTTTTAAAATATTAACTTTTTATAATTTTTTCGCATGTAATATAAGAGTATATATACATTTTGATTCTTATTTTGTTAACCATAAAAAATTAAAATGTGACAATTATTTAGGATGGAGTCATGAAAGAAGTAGTATGTTTAAGAAGAATAAAAATAAAATTTTGTTTGAGATTTTCAGTAGAGACGCATATTTGATGATCTAAAACTTGTTATAACCTCTATATATTACTAGCTTAGTTGATAATAGTAGCAACTAGGTGCAACCATTATCGTCGCTAATATTATGAAGAAATTGGATCATTTGACAACCCATCCGAATTAGTATCATATAAGATATTCCCTCTGTTTTAATATGTTTGATTGTTTAGAAATATTGTCATATTTTAAAATGTTTGATTGTTTATATTTTTTAATGAATTTTTAAGCGTATTTTTTTTTACCCCTATATATAAAATATTTTTTGTCCATAATAAAGTAACATTATAACATTTTTATTTGAGGACATATTAATAATATTATAATATTCCTTAATAAAATATTTTTTTCCAAATAATCCAACATAGCGAAACGAAGAGTATATATTTGATGCTTGAAATGGTTACATAAGTATTAAATTAAACAAAAATACTACTCCAAGTATTTATTTGGTGAAAAGATTGGGTGCATCAATACTTTCATGCATCAGACGCATCAAGTACCCATTTAAATATTTCACGTGGGTACTGTACCCACTTAAAACTTTATCATTGGTACTTGTACCCAAATTGTACTATAACAATGGTACAATACCACATATTTATCAATCCAAAATAAATATGTGGTATTGTACCATTGTTATAGTACAATTTGGGTACAAGTACCAATGATGAAGTTTCAAGTGGGTCTAGTACCCACGTAAAACCTTTAGATAGGTACCTGATGCACCGAATTATTGATGCACCGAAACCAGACTCATTTATTTGGTACTAATTTCATTTTGCTTTTGGAGTTGACATGCCAATCTATTGACAAATTTCCTTTGATCCAAAAATTGAAGAGAGTTATGTTATAGCATGTACATCAGTTCCCCTAAATTTTTCTCTATAATTTACTCTTAGTTGCCATTTTTTTATTTTTGGGACTAGTTGTTCTTTAGCAGATCCCCTATTATTCACAACTAATTAAACCATAGTAATTATAACTAAAGAATAGGGAGAGTACAAATTTGAGGGTGAGTGAATAATTTATAGGGAGCCAAGCTATTTTAGGAGAACTGAAAAAGTGTCAATTTTAGTAAATTGAACCCTTGTTATAACTTATAAGGGAGCTGATGCACATGCTCTTAGGACTCAATAATACTCCAGTACTAGTAGATAGGAAAAAGAGTAAAAGTAGTAAGATGAAAGTAATTCTTAAAAAGCCTAGCTAGGAGAAACATAGATGATAGGTGAGGAGCCTATATAGGCCATAGCTATCAAATCCAAATCTCATGAGAAGGCTCCTAAATAGCTTTCTTTACAAATTAAACTCAACAATCTCACTTTTCATTCAGACCCATTCCACAACCAACATTTCCGTTCCACCTCTTCTTTTTCACTTTTTTTCTTCTTACTCCACTTTACTTGTTTTTGCTTATTCAAAATTTTTTCCAATAGTAGGACATTGTGTTGAGGTATCTAGATCTCAAAGTCTAAATATACACTAACCTTTTCACTGTACAAATAATTGCTGATCAAATCAAGTACAATGTATAGTACAAACAAACTACTATTACTCTTTTCGTTTCTTAATCTTAAAGTCATTTTTTCTAACATGAAGATCCATTTTCTAGTATACATTTTACCCATTTAAGTATGAAAAGTAAGGAAAAATTAAATTTCTAAGAGGAGTTTCAATTTTTCTTAAAATTTGTACAAAAATAAATAGTTACTCCATTCACTACAGATTCGACTAGGTGACCACTTGTCTAGACATCTTGTTTTAGTGGCAAGCATGCTAACACATCTAGTGGAGGTTTCGGGTTCGAGTCATCTTGCTAAAAAGGAAAGTGGTTAGAGAGATGATTTCTCTCACTAATTTGATGCTAGTCGCCTCTTTCCTTGAATTTACGAATTTACGAATTGTAACGATATTCGATGATTGTAATGATTATATTAATAAAAATTAAAGGGTACCTCTTAAAAAAAAAACTAGGTGATCAAAGTGTAACAATACGTCACTTACTAGAATCATTTTAGCAATTACCTCATTTTAAATGCATCAACTAACTATCAAAAAAATATAGAGCATGTTGAAAATACAATAATAGGTCACTTCAAAAAAAAACTTAATGGAGTATAGTACTATAAATTAGAAATCTAACAAAAATGAGCAGGACAGTTGCTTAGGTGAGGGAAAAGTTGATTTGGCCACACAATTTGTGTTAAGGTATTTAATAGGGAGTACTAAGTTGTAGGCTTGGATGGTTGTTGGGGCCTGGCTAAGGGAAATATGGTAGGGTTGGTTGGAGACCACGGCCAGCTTCTTGGCTGAGCGTGCTGACCCCAACTATTAATTTCCGGAGAAGAACTCAACACTGCACCTCTTAATCTCTATCACATCAGACTAGTTTTCAATCTTAGATGGAGCCCCTCCTCCAACAGACTTTGTTTACTATTAAGTTAATTGCTGAAATGGTCCAAGTAAGAGGGGATCTGATGTACTTTGGTCCCCGAAATAAACACTGTTGCGGAAATGGTCCATGAAAATGTGTCAAATGATGCAATTTAGTCCCTATTCCGTTATATCCATCAAATTTTAGTGTGAATAGTGATTTTGGGGCAAAATCAATTTTCTTTTTAACGTAATAGCCCCATTTGGGCCTAAAATGTAAATAAAAAAAAGTTATACGTAAAAATAACTTCTCCATTTCCAATTCAATTTTTATGGGATTCGATGTTATTTACATTTTAGGCCCCAAATGGGCTATTAAGTTATAAAAAATTTCGATTTTGCCCCCAAAATCACTATTCACTCTAAAATTTGACTGATGTAACGGAATAGGGACTAAATTGCACCATTTGACACACTTGCAGGAACCATTTCCGCAACAGTGCCACTTTCGGGGACCAAAGTGCAACAGACCCCCACTTACTGAGACCATTTCAGCAATTAACTCAATTTCTCTTCATCAAATTTAATGCCACCTTCAAATTTTTGTACTACTAAAACCTAGTAGTAATTTAAGTTATAGATTTGGCGAGTTAATCAAATAGTTTAATGAGAAAAAAGTTTTTGTTAGTAACAAATAATTTCTATGTCAAAATTCACTTGATTGTAAATTATAAAGGGTGGGGGTGGAGTGTGTTGAAGAAGAAGGAGTTGGGTTTAATTATTTAAAATATGTTAATATTGTTCACTATACTTTGTAATAGTAACAGGGGTACCATAGTCATTTTATCTTTTAAAATTGGAAAAAATGATCCAGGGGACAATCTGAAACGATTAATAATACAAGAGACAATCTGAAACGATTAATAGTACAGAGGACAATCTGAAATGAAAACAATACTATAGGGGCCAAAAAGCGAATAAGCCAAAAAGTTAGTGTATAAGTTTATCCGGTAATGTATTTTGTTGTTGTTCATCATTTTATTTTGTTTTGATCGTTGTTGGACAAGTATAAAATGTGCAAGCTAGCGCCTAGCAGGTAGCAGTTAGCAGTGTTTTAGTTAGTGGGGATCGAAACCCACACGTCTCACTGAATCAACAACATCACAAAAGCCTTTTCTTAATTTATTTTTTTCTCCTCCAAGTCAAGATGTCTCATGTACTCAAGCTACATAAAAACGACATCTTCGTAAAACCCGTGTTTTATGGCCCCAAATGCACTTATCGTCGGTCACATATTATACATCACATCACATAAACGAATATTCACTATTTCCTTTATCGCGTAAAAAATTAATTTGACTTTTTTCAAGAATTTAAAGATAACTTAAAATTTATTTTGTTTTTAATTTAAATTGTTGAGCGAATATGGCAAAAACGAAAAAAAAATCTCGTTGATAATAAGTTGTTCATATTAAATAAAAAACAATATAGATATAGATACTTATAATTCATTAGTAGGAGGAAAAGTTTTATGTTCAAGAAGGAAAAAAACAAAAATGTATACATATAAAAGTTAGTTAAATAAAACAACTTATGGGATATGAAAAAAAATATAAAAGGTAGATAATGAATTGTATTAGAGTCAAGTTATAGCCGCCAATTGGCTATTATATATATATACTTATTAGTTCATTCTTTACAAGATAACAATAGTTTGATTTAAATTACAAATAAAATTTTAAATTAAAGGATATATTCAATATATAGTTATGTAATAATTGAAGGACACTTGTTATTACACTTGCTACAACGAAAGAATTGTTGAAAAGTGTAAGAATGTAGGGCAGTGCGATTGACTTCTCAGTCTAACATATTCATAACTATTATATGGATCTAGACACATTAGCAATTGTTAAATATTAATGCAAAAGGGATGAAATCATCAAATTTCATTGTCAAGTTAGCTAATAGCATCAGAAAATAGTGGATTACACTCATTTCGAACATCAATCATACATAAAACATCAATGAAAATATTTACAGAAGTCATCATTTTATTCGGGGATCAACTTTTCAAGTTTGCTTTCTTCATACGAAAGCATAATATATTAGCACAATATTGTATACAAATATTAACTGGGACCTTAGTAAAAAAACAGGAATAATTTAATTAGTCCTCCATTTATTTGCCTCTCGATTTGGTAATTTTTACATTGGATGCTATTCGATTTGGTACTTTACCAAAGTTATCAATAATAACTTGACTTCACCTAACAAGCCAATCCAATATAATGCCAAGTTATTAATAAGTTGTCTTTAAGCTAAGTTCCAACTTCCAGCAAGCTACTATTTCTAGATTATTTTGACACGTTAACTAATGGCTCATAAAATCAGTCCCTTTCATCTCCGAGAATACATGCACAACCTACGACCTTTGTCATTAAGCTAAGCTTATTTTACTACTGTAACAATTATTATTGGATGCATGATATGACGGGTTATAAATTTTGATGTTTGGTTGATTCACATTAATGTCATAAACTCTTTTCTAGGACCCTCTTTATAAAAAGGAAAAAGATAGCCACCTTATTATTACTAGTATAAACAGCCCCGTTTCGCAACGGGGCCTAAAGCCTAAATCTTGACACCTGAACTAACTAAAAGCATGTTCTAAAAATTTGAGATAATTTAGATTTTAGACATCAAATTTATAAGAATGTCGAAATTGTGAACCCACATTTAACTGTATTACTGTCTGTACATATCTATTTAGTATTATTATCATATTCATAATCCTGTTAATCGGGCTATAAGCAAAAATAAGAACGGAGCCGATCCACTCAATATAATCTTACATATAATTCTTGTAACTCTACCGGAATGCAATTTGAAGAAAGCACTCGTGTTTGATATTTACATAAATAGATGAATTATTACTTTAAAAAAAATTGGGTGGCATATTGTAAAAGATGTTGTGATTATTTAGGCAAACTGAGACATCGTTACAGTCTTACAGATACATGTGCAATTTCTAGGACTTCAAACTCAAATCTCTATATAATAGCTCTCTAACATTATTCTGTAAATCAACTTTTTAGATTAAATTTGATGTATGAATCCCTCTGTTAGTACAAACTATACATATATATATACATTTTCATAGAGCTAGACGTATATTAATCCCAATAACTCAAATCCTACAAATCGACATTTATGATTAAAGTTGGTTTCTAAACTCCTGTCAACTGAGTCATTAATTCATATACACATGCAATTCAATAGGCCTTAAACTTGCATCCAATGATTACTTAAAGAGGCTATTTAACTTTAAGAAAAATAGTGATGATTACTGGAAGTGGTTTGCTGTTAACCTTGATTCTGGTGGTGCTGCTGGTGCTTCTTCTTTGATGTTTGTCTACTCTTTGGGCTATGCCCATAATCGTATCACTATGTATAACGGAACTCTGACTATGACGACACTAAAAAGATTAGGCCACTTGAATTACAACAAAGGCATTTGTTCATGTTATGTCGAGATTAGACCACCTTTTGCTCATGTTACATAATAGTACCAAGATTAATAATACATGCCAGTATGCCACAAGCCCACAACATTCAAAGAATTAGATGTTGCACAACAAGAATGTGCCCAAGCCAATGGCATGAGAGCGCAAAAGAATAATTTTGCTAGTTCCCATATTTTGTGATCATGCAAAACGGCCAATGTCTCAACAACGCAATTGTGCGCAAAAAGAAAATTATACCTTCAATCTTAAGCACAAAAATTAAAACAAAAAAGAAGAGGAAGGCCAATGGGATTCTCCTCTTTGCCAAACCATTTTCAACAACCACTATCATAAATGAAATTGTTGTTGATATACTTCAACTGAACTGTAATATTCTAAGGCTCCTAAAACAATGTAAAAGATCAATATTGACTCCCATTGATCTCTCATATGAATTTCTAATTAAATATTAGCATACAAAGATCAACAACACACTTATAAAGACGCTACTAACTTATTTTTGCCTTTCCACGTCAAAGTGAAGCACAGGATTATCTGGTCATCATCAAGCTTCTAACAAAGCGAATGCAGTTTACACTTGTCCCCTGGACTGGGAACCTGGAAATCAACATAAGTTCAATTGTCTGTTGGAAACAACCTGTATTGATATGACTGATCAAAGTGACAGCAAGTAGGAGCATAAAATGGAAACACCAGCTCATGGATATTTGTCGTCCTCCAGTAACTGAAGTACAAACAACAGTTTGGTAGTAGTGATATTAGTCACTTTCACAACATCAGCTACCGGAGCAACAACAAAGTTAATGGCATTCCAAGGATGAAGAACATGTTTCAATATTCTTTGAGCGATGTGGATTATCATCAAGCTATGCAAGGGGAACCATCTTTACACAAATTTCGTTTGAAGCAAATCATACAATACTTACGTGCTTATCATTTATCATTAGTAGAGAATTTGGAAACAAAATTTTGTATTTCTTGATGTTTTATAAAGTTTCCTAAAGTTGAAGCTATATACATATGGATGAGAAAAAATAGCTCGAAACCAACACATACATATCCTTAGGTTTCCCTCCATACAGACCAGTATGTTCAACCATATAGCTCATACCATTAGCTCAATCTCGACCCAAATGAAACAAAAAGGAGAAGAAATCTATGCTTAGATGTATCATCATTAGCCTTCGCAGATAAAACTAAATAGACATATATACATAATATGAAATCATATGGTAATCACCATGCAGCTACCTTTCAAGATAAGCAGGACCTAACTACATTAATGCATTATTCAGCAAGAAACATTCATACCTTTAAAATAAGCAGGATCTAACTATATATGGATTTACTAATATCAAGATACCTTTAAAATAAGAATTTAGAAACACTACTACATGACTGCAACCAAACCATTTCCATCCAATTAAGCATTCATACCTTGCATTCTTCTTAAAGAACCCCAGAAAACATCGCCTCATTGAACCTAAAACACGAATCACAAATTTAGTCAAATAAACAGAGCTTCAAAAAATTAGAATGAGAAAGAAGACATATAAGCACTAAAATATTGGTTTCTCATCAAGGAATATGAATATTTAATCCATAAATATTCAAAACAGTAGAGCAATAGTGATAAGAAGTATGGAGGAATTCCGAGAACAACAAATATATGAAAATGAAACCCCCACACCCTTAAATACTACCCCCATCCACGAACACTTACACCCACTTGAAATGCCTCCATTAATGCAATCAATATTCAAAACAGTTGTTTGAAGGACAATTGAAAAGCAATATAATAATTGATTATCTAACTTTATTCAAAATAAGGCTAAAAGGTCAATGTGAAACCCCTAAAACGCTCCCCACCACACATGACTATACCATCCGCCGATTGTTGTAGAAGAATGATACAATATCAGACGGCTTACATGGAATCAGAATGGAGGAACGGCTTAGATGAATGTCAATGACAAAAATGCAATAAATGCCCATCAACTCACCACCGTAAATTTGGGTATGTAGGCCACATCCATCTGACGGCTTGGAAGAAATAAGGAACATCGGACGGCTGGCAGCAATAATGGAACAAAAAAGAGTTGCAGAGGAAGAAATCCAACGGCTGAGAATGAATTTATGAAGAAAAAATCTAATGGCTGAGAATCCAATGGAAGTGGACGACGTTGATGCTACAGTGAGGGGGAAATTTAAGCCTCTTTATATATTGAGTCTAATTATTATTAGCTTCACTTTGCACCGTCATTTTCTCCTTGATTCCTTTTATTATTCCTTTCTTCTTGCTTTTATCCATCTAACCTACTTTTTATAAGCTATTCTACATTGTGGTCAAACAATTCATTTTATTCAATAATATCCATTGGTGTTATGTCCACGCATACGACATAACTAATACTCCCTCCGTCCCTAAAAGATTGTCACATTTTGACTTTTGTTGGTCATACATTACAAAATTTGATCATGAATTCCCATTAAACGATAAGAAATAATATAGTCTTGTGGGACCTTGTTAGATTCGTCTCAATATAAATTTTTGAAATATTAACTTTTTATAATTTTTTCGCATGTAGAATAATAGATATTTATGTTTTAAATCGTGTTTTGTTGACCATCAAAAGTCAAAATGTGACAATCTTTTAGGGACGGAGGGAGTATTAGTCTGGTGATATCTGATCTTAATAAGTTTTATTAGGAGGTTTCGAGTTCAATTCTTCATAGTATCGTCGTTGTATCAATCTTCATTATTTGTAACAAAGCTCTTGTAATATTTTGTAATTATAATTCTCATGACTAATTTATTGAAAAAGATCCACTGAAAACGTTCACTTTATTGCATAATACAGACTACAGTAATATTTGTTTGACTGATCAGTTAGGTAGAAAAATAGGTAGAATACAAATTTCATCGGACCATATCATAATCTTTATGTGGTGGATAACATTTCAATGCATAACATATACCTGGAAAAGAGGGTTTTTTCACTTATCGAGTGTGGCGTGCTTTTGGAAAACTTCAAATCCTGCATGAGAATCCAAAGAATTGTGAATTTCTATGTGTCGGAAGTTACAAGAGAAAAACAATCCTTATTTTTAGATCTCCTGAAAAATGATTTACTACTAATGGATCATATAGACTGACAATAGTACCAAATGTCACAAATTGCTTCAATTATTTATTACCAAGTACAAAATTGGTCAATTAGGTGGTTTTCTTGTTTTACTGATGAATTAGGTACGTACTTTGAGGTGCGGCTTCAGTTTTCTAATAAAAATTGAACACACAAAATACAATAGAAGTATGTAACCAACAAATTAAGCATCGTACGTAATATTAATGTGTTTCCACTTGTATATTGTTTTGTTATTGAGAGGAAGACAATATAATATGTGGGCCAAATTTGGCAAAGCTGTAATGCTGTGGACATGAGCAGGAAAAAAGGACCACATAAATATCATTATATTTTGTATCATCTCTTACATTTATGGAATCTATTTGGTGTTCAAGGCTACATCAAACATCAACTTAATACCTGCAATTTTTTTTAAATGTAAGAAAATGAAAAGTAGGCAGTAAAGTGAATTTACCTTCACGTGTGTTCCCATTAGATTAATAGAGCAACATGCTCAACCTCTACAAAATGCTGCACCCAAATTGATTATTAGCTTTGTTGGATTTCCGACTGAAGCCAAATGGACAGGCCCATAGTTACAAACATATCGGGCTTTCCTACTTATTTAAGGCCAATAAGGATGGACTTTTCCTCAAATGGCTAGGGCCTAGGAATAATGAACAAATCCTAGTCTCACCCTCTACCAAATTCTGCACCCAGCCAGGTAGTTATAGTGAAAGAGCTCCATGAATCTCACCGTGATGGCCACACCACACGTATCCGGTATCCCATTCTAATTGGGCATGTGTATCTTAAAGCAAACGGTCCGTCTTGATGGAAATGGATCTGGCAGCCATGGGCCTCCTCTTTCCCTATGGGCTATGGACTTACGAGCCCATTTTACATAAATAAGGGTCCATATCAGCGTGGACCGTATTGTGAAAGATGATGCCAATTTTGTCTCTTGCTACCGGATCCATTTAAACCCTTGAGGGCTGAGGCACAGAAATGTAAAACAAATCAGTTTCAGATAAATAGGACTGCCTTCAAGGTCTCCAAGTTCTTGTGTCAAACAGGACAATTGTGAATCAAACAGTATCAACTCCTTGGAGAAGGTTATTTATTTTTTTAGATAGCGCTTCTATGGCCTCAAAATAGTTTGCGACAAATAGAAAGGTGAATCGAGTTATATGTTTAATTCGAATTTTCAGTATAACACTCTGGCACTTGTTTTAGAACCCAAAATGCGTGTAAGCATTACATATTCAGATACATGATGTAAAAGGCTTGAAAGCACATAGTAATTTACATTGTAAGTGAAATGGGTTGCCATTGTTTTACTTGCTTGTTTAAAAAAATTACATTATGTGTGTTAGAAATAAGAAGAATCAAACAAACGATGTCTAAAGGCTTTTCACATGGCTGGTTTGGTTACAACAGTTATTGCACGTTACACCCAATCATCATCAAACTAAACAATTCAATTTTTTACTACAAACTCTAATTATGCATGGTGTAATATAAATATTCAAGTATGATACTCCCTCCATCCCAAATTAATGGTCCTATTTTGACTAACGCGGTCTTCGAGACACAATTTAAATCGTAAATATCTCTAATTTTACAAGCGTAAAAATTATAAAAAGTTGATATTTCAAAAGTATACATTGAGACGAATCTAACAAGATCTAATATGACTATATTATCTTTTATCGGCTAATGAGAATTCATGGTCAAAATTTATCGAATTTGACTCCCAAAATAGAAATGAGCCAAACAATTTGGGATGGAGGGAGTATATAAATTATGTGGTAGAAATGGACAAAGTGACAAACATGCATGCACGTTTCATGTTTGAAATGAACACTTCAATTATAAACTACTACTGTACCAAGTTTTCATACATCAATTATATATGAAAATCATATGAATCCAATTTACAAAAGCTGACCAAACTATTTTCAACTGTGTCCGTTACTTTCCTGTTTCTTCAGATGCAACTTGCAATTCAATATTGCAGTTTATTTCTTGGCTCCTCTATTTCTGATCCGATTCGAACCCGGGACGACTGGGGGCAACTCAATCCCACCTACTTGCCATCTCCATCAAATGTCTCCGCGGAAGTAGCCTTGCCTCGCGACTCGAATGGAACTTTGTATGTCCATGTCGAGATGAACTATAAGAACTCGAAAATGAAACTAAAAATGAATCACTACTAATTCGTAGGAAATGTGCTACTCCTGATCTTCCTACTTCAACTTTTCCTCCAAGCCGAGCCTTGTCGAGTTGTTAATCTTCAGGTGAAATTTCAAACGAGTCGAACCAGATTAAAAGCAAAATGCAACCTTTATTTCCTCAATTTATGTCACCTTTCTACCAGATGGCCTTATCTGACACACCATTCAACAGAGGCCGTGACTCGGCCCAAAACTCGAGATTGCTTCTGAATCCTACGTGGCAGTACCTTTGGAAGTCCTCAAAAGTCACGAAGCGGCCGGAATTCTTCCCATACGACTCCTTTCGGGCCAAATACTTGATCATTTGTTCAAAGACGAATTCGTCACAAGGAATGCTCAAAGGGCCCGAATTAGCGAAGCCGAATTCTTCCTCAGCTTGCATCAACAGCTTCTTGAACAAGGGATGGTTCAAGTAAGAAGCCCGAATAACAAACCTCTTACAGCTTGTCCCAACTGTGACTGCCATGTGTCCAGCTGGCACGTCGGAGGAAATGCGTCCGGCAGTCATCGCTGCCTTCTTCCGCCACCTACGGAGCATGTGGCGAAGACTCACAATGTAGCGGATTTTGCTGCAGCTAGACATTTTTGTTCGAGATTTTTGTTGTAGAAATGTTGAAGGTGTTGTTTTTGTTGTTTGAAGAAGAGTTGAATGATTGAAAGTGAGGGGAGGTCTAACTGGTGGGAAGTCATGGGAGTTATATAAGAAAGTGGACAAATAATTACCCTTGAGTTTTGGGACTAATTACGATAATGTTGCAACGGGATGTAGACCCATTTTCTTTATGGCAGGGGTACTGTTGCATTAGACAGAGTATTTTATTTTCTAGAATAAAGTGTCACCTATTGTTTTTTCTTTATGGACAAATTGCATTCAAATTGATAGTGAACTTTTTTTTAATTACAATACAATTATATCGGAATATACTTAACTGAAAGATTTCTTTTATCTGTTTTTCTTATTATAAGAGATTATCACGAATTATTGTATAAGTCAATAACATAATAATCGTAAAAGATGGTGGTGCCTCAAACTAACCTACATGATCTTTTATTTTCTCCCAACATAAACACATACAATATCAAATTATGAATCATTTACGAAATGGCTAAAACAACATAGATCAATGGATCACATGCTGTGTTCTATTGATTTAAACAAGTCGATGAGCAATGAAATCTTGTTGAATCTGGTATTTTGTTGTTATTATGACATAAAAGCAAACATGCATGCATGTTATATTACTGAATCTCATTGATTATGTTTTTGTTACTTGATCGAGGCAAGTATAATTGATTTGGGAATAGTTTGTTGGCCAAGATATACAGTCTATATCTTGGAGCCATCATTGTGCTACAATACGGCGCATGATTCAAAGACTGGCGTTATTTGGCGTGAGAATTAAAATTTTATGAAAAAATAGGGGATTGGAAATTTTATATAGGAATAAATAACTTATAGAGAGTATTATATAAATAAAAAGCATATACTACCTCCATCCCTAAATGATTGTCACATTTGACTTTTGGTGGTCAATAAAACACGATTTAAAACATAAATATCTCTTATTCTACATGCGAAAAAATTATAATAAGTTGATATTTCAAAAATATATATTGAGACGAATCTAACGAGGTCCCACAAGACTATATTATTTCTTATCGTTTAATGAGAATTCAAGATCAAATTTTATTGTAATTGACCACAAAAGTCAAAATGTGACAATCTTTTAGGGACGGAGGGAGTATTAAATATAGAAGGACGTCGAACGTTTAATATTAAGAGTCTAGGGGTTCCATCCAAAAAATTAATGGGTGATCGGAGTAAGTAGTGCGCATGATATTATATTCTCCCTTCTTCCCTAAATGATTGGTACATTTTGACTTTTATGACTAAAATTTAAAATATTTGATCTAGAATTCTCATTAAACGACAAGATATAATATATAGTCATGTGAGATCTTGTTAGATTTATCTCAATATATATTTTTGAAATAGTGACTTGTTATAACTTTTTCGTATGTAAATGAGAGATATTTATGTTTTAAATCTTGTTTTATTGACATAATTACATGCGGTCTTAAATCTTTACAATACAATTGACTCATAATATCACGTTAAGAATCCATGGTATATTGGTATATATATGTGTGTGTGTGTGTGTGTGTGTCTGTGTATGTGTGTTCGGATAGTCTTAATCTAAAAATGTAAAACTGATTTTTCTTACATGGAAATTGTTTAATTTTCTATAATAAATTAATAATAATACTCATTTTCTTCTGAATAATAGATCATAATTATTTTTCAAAACATTAGTACGAACGATAACTGTTTCCTACGGGCTACGGATCCCTTAATTCTTTGACTTAGCTGAATTGAAGCTGGTAGTAGGACGCCGAAGTTGTTCGTAGAGCCACAAAAAGGCAGCTGATGCACACACTTGCATTTGGCAGAGCCTCTGACCTGTGTGTGCGCCATCCTTCAAGTTGGACCAACATCGAATTTACTTCTACTATTTATAATTTATATTTTGACCTTCAAATTACTCCATTTTAATTTTTTTCTAAGTAGCGACAGTAATATTATTGAAGTCGATAATTCAATAGGTTGGTATTATCTCACTCAATCTTTTTCATATGAAATATTGAGTTTAATTTTTGTTGGAGACAGTCATACTACATCGTCAATGTCTAGTAGTTAACATCCACTTTAATAGTCTATTATTTAATAATTGATGTATTCATTATTTGTAATACTATTACAGTCATACTTTAAGCTTAACTCTTATAGGAAACTACCAACACGGGATGAGGGGTTAACTTCGGATCGCGGGATGAGAGGTTAGCTATGGGACAAAAAATGAGTTTAAGTCTTATAAAAACCCGTTTTAGCCACAAATTTAAGCTTGCACTGCTTGTTGGTGTTAAAAAATTAAGTGAATAGTTAATGCGAGGACAATTACAACTTCTTGGCCACTTTCGATAACTAAACTGCAATAACACTTCTATTGAAGATTAAACTTTGGTGATATTATGAGGGATTATTTATACCTTAGCTTTTTCATCAAGCTCAACCGAAGAAATCGCTTAGTATGACTCGACTTACAAAAATCTTTATTTGTCACTTTTCAACGGCGCTAATATACATTCCTTAGAGCACTCACATCAGTCCCCCTATAACTTTTCTTAAAATATACTTCTATCTAACTGTCACTTTTTATTTTGGGGGTTTGGCCCCTGAAAGTGTGTATAATGGTCCCCAAAAGTGGCACTGAATGGTCCCTGAAAGTGTGTATAATGATGCATTTTGGTCCCTGATCCGTTAACATTGACGATTTTCAGTGTGAATAGTGAAGTTTTAGGGCAAAAACGAAACTTTTGAAAAGTTGGTTACCTTAATGAAACAAGGGGAGGGACATAGTGACTAAATTACCCACTGATACACTTTTTTTTTTCTTTTTTCGATTTTGTTCAAATTCTTTTTTCAAATTTTTTCGATTGTTTTTCCTAGTAAAAAAGTTCGATTTTGGTAGTTGTTTTAGCACAAAGTTTCGGTTTTTGGCAAAAATGTTCGAAATAGAAAAGGTTTGGTTTTCTTACTTTTTTGGTATCTAACTATCAAAATTAAAAATCGAACCTTTTATCTAAAGCAACTACCAAAATTGAACTATTTTTACTAGGAAAAAAATAAAATATCAATCCCGAAAAAAAGAATTTTACAAAAAAAAGAAAAAAAGAAAGAAAAAAAAGTGTGTCAAAATATTGGGGGTAATTTAGTTATTTTGCCCCTCCAAGTTTCATTAAGGTAACAAAATTCTCAAAAGTTTCATTTTTGCCCCCAAACTTCACTATTCACTCCGAAAACCGTTAATGTTAACGAATCAGGGCCAAAATGCACCATTATACATACTTTCAGAGACTATTTTCGTAATAGTGCCACTTTCATAAACCAAACTGCACCAAACTTACTGAGACCATTTCAACAATTAGCTCTTACTTCTTACCAAATAAAATTATCTTTGATTCATTTGTAATCTAATACTCCGTATATAATCACACAAGTAGAAAGTGATTGTGAATAAACTAAAATACAATGTAGCTCAAATAAACCAACTGCTCTGGGGTTCCAAACCAACTATATGTCTATATACACTTGAAGATATTCCTACATATTTATTTTCATTGCAACAAATTAAAATATATATTGGCACATAAGAATCTTTGTATATTGTCTGATTGGGTGGCTTTTGGCTTATTAGGTTCGCTGTAATAATGATTGATGATGGATGACATTCTTAAAAAACCATTGTAGCTGGCACAACAAAGAACCTACATTAGCTCATCAATAAAGAATAAAATGCAAGCTCATCATAAATTAGCCACCTAATTAATTTTACCAATTATTCCTAAATATTCATTTGTTTTTTTGCTAAGCATCATCCAGAAGGCGCCACGTATAATTTACGATCAACAATGATCTGATTAAAAAAATTATTGTCTTTAATGACTTCTGATAATTAAAGTATATATCATTATAATTTAGTGTGTTTTCAAATATTTTTATATGTATATTGATAAGTTTATTTTTTTCTTATATTCAACAGCAGTTAACACCATAGACGTGCGTAGGGGCTCAGATATAGATGATTAATCAGATTATTATTCGTCCTTTTAGTTTACCTCTGACGATGATTATTGGATCCTCACATGGCTCGATCAAATTTTTATAGAATGAGATAATATATACCTCATTTTTTAACATATATTTCGATATATAAACAGCATTACATACTTTGCATTCAATAAATATGATTAGCAGAAGTTTAATCTTCTAAATTCATTGAATAGGCCAGAGATGATGAATTAGCTTATTAATTTGGATAAATAATAATGGATAGTGAATTCAATTGAATAATTTGACTTATCAAATTGCTTGCAGGATTGCACATGCAGTTACGTTTTTTCTAAATGGCTTCGATCAATCACCTCATACATATATGCATGCATTTAAAGATTTTTTTCTTATGTATATATGTATTCTTATTATCTTACCTGAGTTGATGTTTATGTTTAATTGGATGATGATGTTCGTGTTAATCTGATCTGTAAGTAAACAGCACATCATCAGCACATGGTGAAAGACAGTAAAAAACCTGGGATTTGCTTACCCACGCGATAAATTTTATTTTTCAAGATTCACTATAACCACCTCATTACCTTTTTATGAGGTTTAGTTAGTAATAACAAATGTGTTGATTTATTTTGTACGTACTAGATAGTATTAGGAAACATATATGTGTTTTTCGGGAGTATTATTTTTGAGATAATCAATGTAATGGTTTTAGTAAAACAGAACGAGAATTTGAGTTTATTTTGGGATCACTTACACATGCAATATCATTTACCAGAATCATTTACATGGATCATTTACAAATTACAATTATTTTGAAAAAATTTAAAACTAAATATGCTTTTAGTTTTATTAGAATTGTGAAAATAACTCAAAAATAGATATAACAATTAATTTTTAATAAATTAATTAATTTAGGGATAATCTGGGCACATGCATAATCATATAACTGATATAAATGGACGGAGTGAGTGAGTAAAAGTACGTAGGCCGTACGTACTATAAGATTGCGATTAGGTGATGAGGAGGCGCATGGTCGTCTAACCGAAAGCTTGTTGATATTCTTGCAGCAAGCTTTCCAGTAGAGCATATGCATCAATCTCTTTATCTGTCAACGAATCTATACCTTCCTCATGGGAGCAACCCATAAAACCGACACTGCACCATCGGATCGGTTACGTTCAACCCACTTTATTATTATTTATTTGCATGGATTTAGTATTCACCCTTTCTCGACCTTGGATTCAAAGCTGTTCCTTGCTTTAATGTCAACACTATAATTTTATTATATTCACAACGTCACATACACTACAGTTCAATTAAATATACTGAATTATTACAAATTCGTAATTAAACTTAGGTAATCGAAATCATAATTGAACTTTTGTAACGTAAAAGTTACAGATTCATCTCCGACTCAACTTTTCCTGCAAAATGTCATGAGTTCACTTTTGTTTAGAGACAAATTTGTCTCATTTATACTCTAACTCTATATTAGTTAAGAATTTATGTATTCGTGGTTTGAAATACATTTGTATTCACAATTCATCGCTAATTTACAAAAAAAAAAAATAGTAACAAAAAAATTACAGATTGGTCTCCAACTTAACTTCTTTAGTAAAACTTAACAACCACATACACACAATTATATTAATGAGCAATTTTGGTGCAAAAAACGAAATAAAATATATATATCATATTTGATGTCAACAAAAAATAATTTACGAACCCCTTTCCATCTGATGGTCAAGGTTTTTAGATCATTGTGAGAGAGCAAAAAAAATTTAAGCACCAGATATGAGTTCAAATTTTTAAAATTAATTTTTGCCCCAAAAAGTATTCACCAATCAAATGTTTTCGCTAATTATTAACGAAAAGCTAAGTTGAGGACTAATCTAGAATTTTTTATCACTATTAAGGACTAAACACAACTTGATGCCATTATCGAAAATTATTTTAAGAATTTGCTCTTTCAAGTAACCGGCCAGTACATTACGAATAATCTATAAATCTATGATTAACGAGTAATTTGTCCAACCACTTTTGGGTTCTGATATCTGAAGTAATCAATCTTAGAAGTTATTAGTTGATCTAAATAATAAAAAATATTGAGGTCCTGTGTATGAACAAGTTGAATCGTATTATACTATGCATGATAATTTATTTGAAAAATATATATCCGTAGTACTTTAAGATGAAATGGAGAGAGCAGATCCATACCTGTTGAATGAGCATCGTTCATTTGCCTTACAATTTAATAAGCTTATGTACTGACAAGCACAGAGGATATATAGGATTATTATACATGCGTACACAATTGCTCTCACTTCAAACGAATAACTTCACGCCCAACTACTTTTTATTTTGTTTCAACTTACACAAATCGATTAGGGACTCGCATAAAGAATAACGATTGCGGGTCATACTACGTTCATTTCAAAAAAAAATTAAGAGTGAAGATTAAAAGAAAAATTTATTGAATTCCACCCTAAACCAGTTTACAATATTGTTGCAATATCATTCATTTGCCTTACAAATTACAATCAAAAGAAAGTTGTAAGTCTCCATAAAGCAAATACTTCCTCCGTCCCTAAATGATTGTCACATTTGATTTTTGGTGGTAAATAAAACACGATTTAAAATACAAATATCTCTTATTCTAAATGCAAAAAAATTATAATAAGTTGATATTTCAAAAATATATATTGAGACGAATCTAACGAGGTCCCACAAGACTATATTATTTCTTTTCGTTTAGTGAGAATTCGTGATCAAATTTTGTTGTAATTGACCACAAAAGTCAAAATGTGACAATCTTTTAGGGACGGAGGGAGTATTTTATGCAATTGGACTAAGCAGATACAGTGAATCCGCCGTATATTTGATATCTACATCAAATCGTAGAGATATATTGGCCGGTCAAAAATAAATGTACTAGTATTACAACTACTACAAGTATTATTACAAGTGGAGAGTGGGTCAACTTATGGAAGTTTGCTAACTTGGACCAAACAATCATTCGCTGCTAACGACTACAATAGATAATCTTGAAGCAGGACATTAGGTCTGATACAAATAATATTTCCTCCACTCATTTTCACTTCTAGTCTTAATAGATATTTTTTTAAAATACTTATCTTTTCTACATTAAAAATTGTGCTCATACATCCTCAATAAATTTTTAACTATTTTTTCTTATAAAAATATCAGCCAATTAATTATTATATATATTGAAATAATTGTGCTTTTATATTTTAAATATGTACTTTAATATTTTACCAGAGGGAGTATAATTATCAACTAACCAACGAATATTGTATCTTCACATTCTCAACATATTTTTATATTTATTAATTTATGTGTAAATAAATAAAAAGGCAAGTAAAAAAATAAAAGAGAATACTACTTCCTCCGTTCTCTTTTTCTTATCTTTTTAGTCTTAAATTTTTGTTTCCAAATATTTGTGTTTCTAGCATAATTAAATATAAATTTATATTTTAATGTACTTTTTCGTTACTTTTTATTATGAATTTATCAACCAACCAATTATATAGTTTCAATTGATTGTCATTTTATATTTTTAATATATTCTTTTACTATTTTTAATTTTTTCTTAATCAACATGTAAACGGCTCGAAAGAGGATAGAGAAAGAAGGAAGCATGTTCCGAATCCGCAATACAAGGGCGTCTTAATAATAAAAATGAATGAAATTCTGTATTTTTCTGAATAAAAGTCCAGGCTGCACATGGGTGGAAGTTGGTGCATCATTATTATTTTACCAACCTCAATCTCACCTCTCTACTCACTCATCAGTTAGTTGTATCATTAGGTAAAGATAATCTCAATATTCTATTTTATTTATCAATGGAAACTTCTCTTTCTCACCTTTCATTTTCATTTGGATCTGTTCATATGGTGTGCTATATTAAAAAAGTTCTTTAACTATTTTTTGTTGTTGTAAAAATACAACAATTATTAGAAAGTCGATCATAAATCCGCTTATGCAAATTAGTGCACCATAACTGTTAAGACATTCCACATCGAAAATCGATATCCTCCCAGATTAATATATAAAATCTTGGGCTATTTGCTCTATTGTCAATTGGTTTTAGAGTGGAACCCATAGACTATTAAAAATAACTGGTGTCGGATTCCTGTTAACACGACATAATCATCATTGTTACCTTTTGCACTAACTATTCCATCACCAGCAATCCACCATCCACTTCCTCTGCCCTCTCCACCGCCATCACGACAACCACAGTCAACTGTAGACCACCTCTAGCAGGGGTGGATTATTGTATTTTGAATCGGTTGTTCGAAATTGATATAAATTGTGGACTTGTTCAAATACTTCAAGCTGAGAATTTGATCAGTTTGATCCATTTCGGGTAAGTCTACTAGGTCTCTAGAGTCCAGGACTCTAGGAGCAGAACCAAGCTGAGAATTTCAACTTAAAGATTATTTGCCGAAATAACCCATTCAAGGAGGAGCCCATTGCTATAGTAGACCTTGGGTTCCATTAATAAGTTTGATCTCATATAGTCATCTCATCTCACACTATCGACTCTCGAGCGAAACATTCACACTATCACTGGTGTGAGTGTGACCACCTAATCAACACCAAACACCTACCTCATCCCAAAAAAGGAAGGGGTGTTGGCATAATGGCATGGGGCAGTGAAACCATGGATTCTTCTGCATTTGTGATGCATGAATACATTACATTAGTAGCCATAACTGTATAAGAAATCATATATGATATATTCTCTAGTGTATATCAAATGACAGAAAGAGTTGTTAAGAAAAGCCAAGCAGATAATCGAAGATGACCAAACAGGAAGCTGATGTAACAATATGCAAGTCTAGCTTGGTTAATCCTACAGCATACATACACCATCACTGAAACAAACAACGAGAGAAACAACATTTAGTTGAAAGAAAACGAAAAATTTCTTTCGAGGTTAAGGTTAGTACTGAGACTCAATCTCTTGACTAGCACTCCAGCCTCATTTTTCCCTGATCTATTCACTAACATTTGCTAACTACCAAATTATGCTCCTATATGTAGAATGGTACTTCCATTTCTTCCTTGATATTTATACACAAGCATATGGAGAGGCGAAAGACCAAATAAACTACTTAGGTAGACAACATTGTATGTTTCGACTACGTTGTGAGTACTCTACTCTAAATTTCAGATAGTTTTTTATGGAACTAAGAGTTTATAGTTGCGGTGCAGTATCAAGATAGATGAACATAGTAAAACATAAGGAAGTTGTTAAATATTGTCTCTGTAAAATGACTATTAGAAGAGATGAGTTTAAGGCTTCAAGCTTTTCAACACAAATTGAGATTTAGAAGCAATACTTAACTCAAACTTAAGCCCTCGTAAAATCTAAAAGGAAGTATGATGTTTCAATTTACTGAAATTCTACAATGAATGAAAGTGAAATATATGACAAAAGTATATAAATAACATCTTGGAATTGTGAAGATGTACTCTTACGCCATGGCTCAAAAAACAAGAAGAGTTCATCCCCATTCTCGTTCTTTCATTGCTAACAAATTCACGAGCATGTTAGATATCTACTCATCCGTATATGAATATCTTTTGAGTTTGAGCTAAAGCTACTGTACTCTTACTGGCTTTTCCAGAACAGCAGACAAATGAACCTCGGACTTCCCTGCCCCGTTTATCTTCTCCCCTACAACCCATTTCAGTTTCTTGTATCCAAATTTTTCGATCAATCGGGTAATAGCCATTTTCTTATCATCACTAGAGCAATAGAAGTTATCCAACCACAACAATCCCCCTGCTCTCAGTATTCGATCAATATCAAACATCAAGAACTCCAACTTCTCAGGGCGACCTCCAACATCCAATCCATTCGCAGCATGTACTATATCGAAGATACTATCATAAAAGGGGAACCTATGATTCAAACTCGAATACAAAGGCAAAAGCCCTCTTGCGGCAATGAATTCATTAAACGGTGCATCAACATTCAATGTTGCAGTAACTACAGACACACCTCTCTCAAACATTCTAGCAGCAAAAGTTCCTGACCCTCCACCAATATCAAATCCAATCCTTACACCACCGTTTCCCATTTCCAACACATCATCAATCAAGAAATCATTTTTACCCCTAGGATTTCTAACATACTTTTGAGTCTCATAGCCTTTCACAGTATCAAAACAACCAGCACAGTCTCTATTCAATTTCTTAGCATTCAAACAAGCCAAATTCTTGCATCCTAAACCACTCCAAGAATAAATCTTTTCACTTACATTTTTCCAAAGTGAAGTAGGCAAAGGTTGTAACCCCACTTTAGGCATTGTTTTAGCAAAACATCTCCTTCTAGGCAATGGCTCACAACCTCTCAAAATCAAATTTTGCCCAAGACTCCAATCATCAGGACAAGGCCCATCAACCTTATATCTCATATATTCAGACAACAAGTCCCATGATTTCTCACAAGTATGTCCCACAGATGACACCATTTCAGTGATCCCAGTTCTTGAATCTTTCCCTAAAGGTAACATATGATGTTCCAAGAACACTTTCAGCTCATTTGCTATATTGGGTCTTGAAAGATCAATGCTTTCATACCCAAGAAGCTCTTGTTCCATTTGGGCAAGTTTCTTTTGGGACAAATCTATCTCTCTAAGGATCAACTTGACATGTTCCGAGATCAAAGACATGTTCTTATGTGATTGGTAATGTACAGATTGGTTTTTTGGTGAAGATGTGAAAGCATACAAAGCAAAAAGATTAGTTGTGATTACTGAAAAAAGCATGAGTAGATTAAGAGCTGAAGAGTAATGAGATGATCTCTTGAACCTTGCAGTTCCATCACCTACTTTTAGAGAAACTGAACCCATTTTCTTTGCTCAATTGAGAGCTGAGTAAAGATCTTGGAGTGAGCAAGTTGACCAGAAAGTCTTCAAAAAGATTAGGACATTAGTCTTCAAGATCTAATGCTTGTGAACCTGTCGGTTAATTATTACAGCTTGTTGAACTGAAAAGTGTACAATGTAATGATATCGAAATAATGATACAAAAAAATAAAGTACGAGTAGAAAGTAAAAAATTAAGATACGAATTGGCCACATTTTTCAATATTAAACATTTACATTTTGTAAAATCATTCTCCTTTTAATTCGAAAATCTTATGTTGGACAAAAAAAGTCACTTTTAACTAATATTACCACCAATTTAAAATATTATGAGGTTTTTACGGGGAAATTGGACGGGAGTAGCAGAGTGATGATTTTTCTAACGTTGATGACCGAATTAAGCTAAAGTAATCGAACCAACACTTTTCTATAACACTTTTCTATAAACGTGAGCAATTCTTTAAGCCATTTGCCCTAGTCAAATAACAATGAGATTGATTTGCTCATACCTTGTTTTAGCAACCTATTTATAGAGACGATCTATTATTAAATTAACAACATAGATAGGGAGAAATTATTTCTATTGATTGAGTTGACAAGAAACTTATAGACAGATAGTTCACTTCTAGTTCTAGTGTCAAAGATGATTTGGTAATCTGATAGATTTCCTATAGAATTAAAAGAACCTAATCTGGCATTACACATTTACATGCCCGGCTTAACCCCACTAATCCTGTGTATGCACAGAAAAACCACGACACAAAGACATGCCCTCTTCAGCTTGACAACCTAGAAGCAGTCTCCCAAGTCGACCTCTCCAGGCACGACCTCGCATCATCCTACCTCTCAACGACGTAGTTTCGTGTCATTGAAGTGATAGGCGAGCTTCAATTATAGGATCTTGCAACATTGCTCAAATACCCACACCACTTTCTAATTTGCACAAGATTACTTCGAAGCTGAAAAAAAGTTAAACCAAACACCCTGTAAAGTCGTTGAGAAAAGAAGACAACCTTATACAATCACTCACAGAAGATCACAGAAGCTGAAGAAAAAATCAAATATTCAAGAAATGTACCATAATATCGAGTTCCACGTCTCAGTCCTCTATGATTATTGTATACCCAACATTAAGATATGACTATATCACATACAGTATAATACTAACTTACATATCAGACACCTCCAACTATATTTGAATCAATCTGCTGACGAAGGCAAATGAATAATATCCTCTAATAGTATGGAGGCCTCTCACCGACATTCCAATTGTGAACTATGCCGAAGTTGGTGTGGTTGACCCTGTGCCTGTTGTGGATGTTGCAACAGATGATTGATTCCGTTGGCTGGGTTGCTCATGCTCCACTTGAAACATATGTTGCTTATTTAAGTTATGCTGGGGCAAATAGATAGATGATCTGCCCTGTTCTCTAAGTTCCATGGTTGCAAGCTTCAAACGCTGCACTTCTGCAGTCAATGCTTCGTGCAGAGCTGTCAATCATGGTAAACAAGAAACTGTAAAAAAGACCATCTGGTGTGATGTAAATATGCATTCCAATGCTTATATGTTTCTTGATATGTAAGGATTAATGAGGTAGATAAAAATAGCAAGCTTATGGCACCAGGATAGTAAGATCAAGATATCAATGAAGCGCAGGATCTGTAATTTTTTGTTCATCTGAGATGAACATAAGTCCAACGGCATTATACTTTAAATGCAGTCTCTTAGTGTGAAGACAAGAATAACTTCAATATACATTTAGATGATAGCATCAAGGTTGAATTAAAATTATAATCTGATAGAAAATCATGATACTATTGGTTGCATATACATTCTGGAAAATGTCGCAGTTCCATAAACATCACGTCATGGACGTCAAAGGTTTATTTGAGACCTTATTCAGCTGAATCTCTTCTATCAATGGTTATTTGGTTATATCGACATCATGGGAGAAGAGTTGTTCAGAGGATATATCGAAGGACCTAGAGTTTATGTGCTTAATGGAGAACGTGAGCCAACATAGAGCTGGATAGCGCAGTTGTATTCGTATAACCGACCCTATCTAATAGGAAGTAATTCTAATACTCTAGTTAAACTTTTTGTTGTGAGTCTCACAACAGATCATTTACATCTGAAGAAACAAGCTTAGCCTCAGAGTAAAATCAAGCGATATTTAGTGCCATTAATGATCCTATAGCTATCGCAAAAGTATACATATAATCCTTTATGAGTTTATCGAATCCCAAATAATGCCATAATATTTAAATGACTAAAAGTTTTCATCCAAAAAATAACAAATGAAGAGTAGCATTGACAGAAAACAAATACCATCTCTGAGATGTGCCTGTTGTTCCATTGCTTGAAGACGAAATTTCAATTCATTATTCTGGTTTGTGAGCTCAGTAAAATCTTTCTGCAGGATGAAAATAGTACACAGATGTTAAAATTAATGATAGTGCACATTCAGCAATTTACAATCACAAGCAGTCATAAGATACCTGTAAAACTCTATGTTGGGTAGCCAAAGTGGTTGTCTCTGTTTGCAGAGTTTGAACCTTGTGTTCCAATTCTGAGATGTACCGCATCTTCCTCTCTTTAGAACGAGCAGCAGACTGTCGATTAGCCAATATCCTATTATGACAACAAGGAAAGATAATAATGCAATAAACGTCAAATACTTGGGGAATAAAATGTTTAATATAACACACAAAGGATAACCTTTTAGCACGCTTGGGATCTGATATTGCAACCTCAGCAAGTCTGTCATCTGACATTATCTTTTTCAACTCAGCTTCACTAAATTCACCATTCCCAAACTCCAAGTTGCATGCAGCCGGATTTTCTGACACTGAATTGCCTGGTGAGAGTTGATTCACATTAATCCCAAGAGAAACCTGTAGTTTAGATGGTTCATCATCTAAGTTCAAGCCTCCAAAAGCACTATCCATAGATCGACTCCTAAAGTGTCGAGTAGATGGAGCTATATCCGCAGCAGCGCTTCTCTTGGCTCCTTCCCTTGCGCTTGTTCCATGAATGCTGGTAATATTGCCTCTGGAGACAATTTCTGTTTCTGTGTTGCTGCTCTCATCACCACTAGATTTGGTGGCAGTAACCTTGTTCTCCGTAACTTTACGCTCACTAAGAGAAGATTTCCATTCGTCCATGATATCCAAATTCATATATGAATTGAACAACTCGTCCATAACCTCTCCATCCGACTTCCTTTCACCCATTCCCTCGGCGTTACTCTTAAAATCACATTTCACATCCATTTCCTTCCTCTGCAGAAGGATAGGCATATCCTTCACTGAACCATCATCTCTTGCATACTGAACTCCCCTCTGCCCACTAATTGGAACCAACTGAGGTGATGACTGAATAATAGCAGAGAAGGCCAAAGGAACACTATCACTACTAGATCGCCTATGCCCTCTCCGAGGAGGAAGACTTTCATTACCCCGGAACACATTATTGTCCCTTGTATATACTGGAGCATAAGCTGGTGCCCCTTGCGAAGACGCATCAATTTCCTCCAAAGATACATCTTTGAAACATGAGTTCAAGGACTCGCTATGAGGTGCAGGACTCAATGGGGGCAAACAATTATTGGAGGAAAAAGGCGACTGAGACATGGACCTTGAGTGAGACCCTCCCGCTCCAAAATTGTGAAGAACTGGTTGCTTAGAATTTGGTTGTGCCATTCAAAATCTATACAAAATCAAATTCATTATAAATATATAATACTCCCTCCATCCCAAAAATATTTTCAGTTGAAACGGCAAAATTAACACACTTCACCGTCTTAGTTGACACGCATAACTCTAATTTGAATCACATTAATGCAGAAGTTCGTCAAAGTTAGTATTTTTCATATATCTCACCAAATATTAGACAAAATACACAACAACATTTCAGTCCAACCAAGGAAATTCTAAACTTGAACATCTTCAGGCATGGAGGTACTAAAACAAAACAAAAAGTAATTGCTTCAAAATCTGAACTTTAACATCAAAAATCATCCAGCAGGACACTCGAAAGCAATTAAATTACTAAACCAATGAAAATGCACCATTACATTTTAATCTAACCAAAACCCTAAATATTCCAATACTCAAAAACTAATTAAACCCAACAATTAAAACTCACAACATATAACTAATCATACCCAATTTACCTCATTTTATCATTCTACAAAAGAACCCATCAAAAAATAATTAATAATTAAATTAAAACTTTGAAAAGACTAGAACTTGGTGATACCTGAGCTATTTCAGCTAAAAAAAGCTTCCATAAAATGTGAAAGTCAAAATCAGCGTATTGACTAATTGGTTTATGATTTTTGAAGAATTGGAAGAGATTAATTGAATATAGTGAAGACAATTAATTAACGGCGTTGATTACGTAAATTAAGGTGGTAATGAAAGAGACAAAAACTTTGGATTACATAAAAAATGACGAAAATCGGATATGGAAAGGGAGGACGTGTCGTTTTGGATTTTGTATGAATATTTTATGTCGTTGATTAGGTTTGACTGAATTAGTGCAGGCACCCAAAAAATGGTAACGTGGTGGACTTATGTTTTTCACAAAATGAATTTGCTGGTGAAATTGTCATATACATAATAAGTCCATAGGATCAAAATGTTGATGAATTAATGATTTCTCTAGTCTAAAGATTGTATTGTTTGCTTTCTCAAATCTCAATATTCATAATCATAACTAATGCTAACTTAATACTTCAGTTTTGTAGATTTAAGGATTTTTAAGACTTTGGATCTCTCATTGTTGGTTATAATCTCATGGCCTTCTTGGATCTTATAAATTTGTAGGTTTCTATTACATGGACTTTCTATGATATTCAAGTGAAAATGAAGATGATATATTAGAATTAAGAAAGAATATGAAGCAGTTGTTTAGTTGCGATGTCAGACTTCTTATACTATTTGAACTTCGTATCATATTGTATTTCATAAATAAACGTTGTAGTATCGATTGAGATATACAATTAAATATGAAATTATCTTGTTAATAAAAAATTAGAGTTAATGTTAAAGATTTATTCATAACAAACTCAATTTGAGTTATATTTTAGAGAGGAAGGGAATAGTTTGATTCCATCTTAGTTCATCAACGTGCCATATCATGTCGCTTTGGTGGTCATGTGCCATATCATGCCAATTTTGTGGTCAGGAAATTGTTAAGATTGTTCTTATAAAGTCTAAAATTTCACATCTGATAGTTCACATTGAAAAATAGGAGATAATTCACAACTTAATAATACAAGAAGTTATTCCACGTAAAATCAATTAATTTTAGAGATGATACTTCCTATAGGCATAGTCGATCCCCATCCAATAATATTCATAAATATTTTCAATTGATTTTGGGAATGTCTTTTAATTTAATTGCTTTTCCAATTTTCCTACTTGACACCTATTTAATACAAATAATATTGTAGTAGTATTAGTCTAGTGATCACCAATAATGTTGACTATTATACAATTATGTAGCACTAGACTAATAGCTAGATAACTCTATATGACCTATGCTGCTGATGTAATTATATATTTATATATATGACCCAATCTTGATGAATTAATTATGTTCCAAACCTAAATGTATAATTCTATTTTGGATGGAGTGTTAGTCCTTTGCTGAGGTAAACGGTTCATCTAATCATTACCCTGATGTGAGTAGCACTACTCTTATTCTTGTTTATACTAGGTCGTACCCAAAAAAATCATATTTTTATATATTCAACAATTATTCCAATACCATTTCCAAACAAATCATATTTTTATTGTAACAAAACATATTAACATCATAAATTACATTACATCTTGATTCATGTCAATCCAAGGACCATTATATTACAACTTGAAATTAAAAAAATTATTACACACAATTGACCATTTAATGTGAAGTGAAAATTGAAGTATTATTATTGAATGAGTTATGTCGAAATGGTCACTGTAACTTCACCCAAATGCCTACACTTGGAATTTCTTGATGAACCACAAAGAGAAGATAGTATGAAGGTGGGGCAAGATTAGCATATCCTGGTGCTATCACCTTAATATCATAGCTAGCTTTACCAGCAATGGTGGCCTTTTCACTAGTTAGCACCAATGACCTTTGGTTCATCGAAAACGAGTGTGTCGAAAATGCTGGAAGCACCATTGTCACCTTCACCAGGTTAAAGTTTAGTTTACCCGGAAGGGTGAACCGAATATTGAACCTTTGTCCATATTTGACGCCCACTTGTGAGGCGGGGTAGATGATTTTGGGGCGTATACCTGCAACTCCTGCATCCAAATATGATGGAGAGAACGCTTCCAGGCTCAATTCGGTTGGGAAAGCAACACCTTTGAATTGGTAAGTACCGCGAGGGTTACTACCACCAACAAGTACACGTCCATCGCGAAGTAATGTAGCCGAGGAGTGGTACATCCTTGGTGTCTTGGTCGGGTTTTGAACTTCAAATCTTTTCCCGGGTTGGTTATCAGGCTTGTAGATAACTGGGTTAAGAACCGGGTTTCGGCCCAATTCATACCCGGCTGTTCCCGTACCCGCACCGTTAATTATACAAACGTGACCATTCGGTAAAGTGACCATATCACCCATGACCCTAGCCAAGGGCATGGTCTCCAAAGTCCATTGAGCCAAGGGAGCATTTATATTCATCCTGGCACATGTCTTAAGTGCCCCAACAAATTTACCATTTGCAGCACTTATATACCCTCCTTTTGGCGCACCCCCACAAACCAACACATCAGCTTGCACTACTTTGTTTTGCAAATTCTTCAATGGAAGCAAAACAGCCGAACCAGTACTCGGGTAACATCTCGGGTCGCCCCCGGGAATTTGCGGGTAATTTTTCACCACAGCCTTAGTCTTGTAATTGTACAAAATTGCACGGTTATTAGCAAAAATAAACAAGTTACCATCAGTATTCAAAAATACAAATGGATACAAATTATTCTCTTGTCTTGGATCATTTGTTTGGGCAAGAAAAGGCAAAGCATATGCCTTATCAAAACCAGGAGATTTTGGGTAAAATTCCAAATTAAATTGGGCACGTCCACCAATAATTACTTGCCTACCCTCGGGCAATAAATGGTTGGTTGCGTACCATCTTCTATTAATCAAAACATTTGGGATTTCTTTCCAATCACAACCATTGCATGGCTGGAATTGTCTAGCAACTTTATCTCCATCGTTGAATCCACCCGTTTGGATCAAGCTCCCGTCGGGCATGGCAGTGCCCGACGAGCACCATACGTTGGATTGGACCATGAGCGGCCGAATAGTGTTTTTTCCAACGTCGTATTCGACTGAATGAGCTGTGCAATCAACTTTGAGTACCAACTCAAGTGGGTTCCTTCTGCATTTACCATTTGGTAATAAAATGTTGGACTTTCCAAAATCCGTACGATCCAATATGATAACTTTGTCGTTATGGAGAAGTTGCATGTGCATGGCAACTATTCCACCGCTTTTAACTAGGAGGTTCCATTTTCCTCCGGCCGCCTCGGCCTGCATGCTCCCCCGGAAGGGAAGGGGACATAATATTTGAAACAAGAACAAGAAAATAAGTAGATTTTGCCTACTCATGTTGCTGTTTTTTGGTCTTTCTTATTATTTGAAATGTTGTAATAATAAATGGTGTTTGGGATGTGTTATGGTGTGGATGTTGTAGGGTTTTATATAATTAGGTAAAGGCTTGGGTTGAAGAGTATGAAGACAGCTAATACAAGCAACCAAACTAACGCGTATGCAATTTGTTATTTGTGAATAGTGAGACTTTATATGTTTATTTGTTTTTAATTAGCCAATGGTAATTAATATATATACTTGAGTTAAGGTTTTAATTTTGGGTTTGGATAAAATTAGATATATCATCATATGTTGATAGAGAATTGAAGAAGCCGTGGTTGGTTTGGTTTCAATAGTTTATATATTACTCAATTGATGTTTAAGCTTAGAAATATTAAATACTAACGATGTGATGGTTGAATTATCATTAGTAGTCTATATTATTATACTCTCTTCAATTTAAAACATTACATTTCTTTTTGTATTTCACTCTAATTAATCATAACTAATTAGTTATATTATAAAGAATTATACAAAGTTACTTTAATGAAAATAATCTTATTAATATAAATTAAATTTATCGATATAATTTTTATATTTTTGAATTACAAAATAATAAATAATTGACGATCAAAGTTAAACATGTAAAAATGAAAATGACATATGATTTAAATTAAATTGGAGGGAGTATACTCTACAATATGTCTTTTAATGGGGAGGAACACAACTTATTGTTAGCTTCCTTAAGGATGCACGACACTATTCCTCAAGTATTAAGTAAATAACCAAACACGATTGAGAAGGAAAAATTAACTTGAAGTAAAAATTAAAGGGGAAATCATCAATTCATTATTTAATTTGTCCTAAGTTTGTCATAAGTATTGAAAAGGGAAATTTACTTTGTTTGTCAACAAGAGAATGAATAAGGAAATATTTTAGAACTAAACTTTTTTAATTACATACACGAGACATTGCATCATTGGGACTATAAAATCCACGAGGATCATAAGTATTATATGTGCGAAACTATAAATTCGTAATTAATTAGGGTGTATTTTCAATGAAAAATTCGTTGGGTACATAATAAGTATTAGTCTCATTATTACTAGACTACCAAGACCTTACCACAATAGTCGTCAAATTCGAGCTTCTACTAGAAGCTAGATCAAATACCATCATTCTATCAAGCAATAAGTAGTTATCGATACAAATTTTATTTTTAAAAACAATTTTAAAGGTTACTCCCTCCGTTCTCTTTTACTTGTCGTTCTAGCCTCAAATTTTTGTTTTTAAATACTTGTCGTTTTAGCTTAATTAATTACAAATTTATATTTTCAATGTACCTTTTAGTTACTTTTTACTTTGAATTTGTCAAACAACCAATTATATAGTCTCAATTGATTGTAATTTTACATTTCCAAGGATTTTTTGACTCTCTTTTACTTTTTCTTAATCTATGTGCAAATGGCTAGAACGACAAGTAAAAGAGAACGGAGGGAGTATTATTTAGGAATTGCGGGCTCCAGTCCACTTAGTTATCCACTCTATCCGTTGATATGATTCTTCGATATATAACCTACCTCTCTCTCTGTCTCTCATAATAACCGATCATATAATAATAAGTGATAGGTTCAACTGGAATTAGAAGAAATTAGTCATGAGCTAGGTATAGTTAAATAATACCCCTATTGATTTACTAATTGCTTGATCCGGTGCTACTTCAGATAAACATAAAGAATTTACAAATGATAATTATTTGAGTAGTTTAGATTCTTTATGAGCTAAGTCTACATCAGACACAATTAACCATTCATAAATTGCATTGTCAATCTATATATACAAATCAAGCATACTACGTATGCGTGCAGAAATATGCTAACTAATGGTTCCCATATTCAATACTTTTATTACAATAATAGCCCTCGATAACTACCTATTCATATGTTTAAAGGTAGAGTCTAAATAAATAATGAGCAATAGAATTTTCTCAAAATGGGGTTTATTTTATCAAAGATTGAATTTCTTATGGTAAGTTGTTTTCGTTGAGATGGTGTATTATACGTATATCATAAGTCTAAGAATGTCGTAAAAGGAACCTTAGCTACAAAGCTTTCACTAATAAATAGTACTAATAACCTTATTAGGTTGATGGTGTATTTAGAGGGTGAATTCCAAATAATAGTGGCCACGCAGTCACGCTTTGAAGGAGTGAGAGCAAATTGATGTAATAGTTCTCGCTCCTTAATATATTATCACGTTGTAGTTTAGCAATAGTAATATTATTATAGTTTAATCCTTTATAATAAAAAATAAGTAGATATTTAATTTTTAATTTAACTTTTATGTTAATAATTAACGCCCACAAGACAATTAATGAGTTTTTGGGACAAAAGACGAATTTTAAAAATTTAAACATATATTTGGTGTCTAAAAATATTTTACCAATCCCCTCCAAAAACTTTCATATTTGGGTAGGGACCTGGCCTGTGGTGGTGTGGTGGGGAGGGTTCTTTTTTTTCTATAATACTTTTATTTTGTCTATTAAAATTGATTCCAAATGCTCAATATATGTTGAAGTTTTTTTTCTTCTCCTGAAACTTTAAATATGTTAAATTTAACTTTAGAAAGTGGATGGAATTTTTTAAATGACCAGTTCGGAAGCACACTGGCCAATTTTAAAATTTTAGAAGGTAAACTGACCAAATTGACATAGTTTAGGGGTATAAATAATTTAAGCCTTTATAATATTGTGATTTATTCTAACTAATAAAATTAATTGATTTTTAGAATGTAACTTCATGGATAATTCCTGACCATATATACGATTAGGTTCAATAATTAGGACTAAGTGAAGGATAACAAATTGTCTTGCATTATAGTAGTATATATGTTAAATAAGTCATAAAAGTTAATAATACACGGAACCCAAATTGTATGAAATTCCAAAGTAGAGTCTTATTAACTTATCGAAGGTTATAGAAAGAGAACAAAATGTGACTCGTGATAGTAATTTGAATTTTTGTAAAATTTAGTAAAATAATTAGGACGGATAGAATTTGATTTATAGTAGTTAATAATAAGCACGAAAATGTGGTCCTCGTCGAACATAACAACTTTTATTTAGGGAAGCAAATAGAAACGGATAAAATATTGTTTGTGACCACAACAAGCTATGCTATTCATCTTGTTCTATATTTCTTAATTTATTCTAGCTATATTCCGTACTCAACTAACTGACAATGACGTACGCGAATAATATAAATTTGTGGGATATTAGTATATTACCATCTTTTTAATTAATTTTGGTAATGAATAATGAGAATTTAGCCAGCTAAATCACAGTATATAAAGAATTAACGCAACTCGCTCGGTCTTATATATTTCCTGACTCGTTCTGATGTTTTAATTAATTAAAGGGTTTGGTGTCTGGTTGGCAAGTTGTGCTTATTTGACTGCCTCTAAACTAATATGTTCTCGAATCTTTTATTAAGACATGCTGTTTTAACAAGCAACAGCAAGGTGGTCTCTTTATAACCATAAATATATATATATCGATCGATTTTAAATTTTGATAGCTGAACAATTTTATTTTGAACTCAAACAAAGTATTCATCAAAAAAATTATTATTTTTTTTTTTGATAATTAGCGATGAATTGTGACTACAAAGATATTACAAACATGAATACAGAAATTGCTAACTAATAGAAAGTTAGAGTATAATATGAGACAAATATGTCTCCAACAAGGTTCGAACCCATGACCTCTTACATGAAAGGTTGGGCCGGATGCCACTAGGCTATTGAGCCATCGGCCAAAAAAATTATTTTTAAGTTGATGTTTTATAGTATTCAATTTACTGTTATGTGTATCAATTACTAATATCAAGTTATATATACTTTAATTATTGAAAATCAAGATTAAATTGGAGATGATGCAAAGTCAATATTATATGATTGAAGAGTGGAAAGATATGAAGTAGTGATAGTAAAATATATGTCTAAAACATTATTGGGTGAGGTTATATATATACTATGATGTTTTACCAATCGAACAACTACTGACTGCTATCGAACCTACCTTAAATTATGTCTCTTCCTTTATGTCAATGTTCACTTTGTGTTGCTAATAATCGAGATTAATTAGTTAAACAATGAACATCAGCAAGCTTAAATACTCCGTTAATTATATTATCCGTTTTTAAGGCCCTTTGACTCCTATTTAATAATTACTCCAAATTAAACAAATGAAAATGAAAAATATTAAAGACACAATCAAGTACGTTACACAATAAGGAATAAAAGTCATGGGATGGAATATAGGATTTGGTAGTTGGTACCACGTCAATTTATGCTCAACAACTGAAAACCATGTTCTCAATATAAAACATACTCATAATAATTGGAAAAATGAAAAACTAGCTGTCTATCTAGCTCCCTAGGGAGTAATAGATAGTTTAATTATGAGTCAAATGTATTTTAAGTGAATCAGAGATTTGATACATATATTCTCGATATCTGCCTTCTTAAAGTGTCTAATTAATCGCATTTTGGTAGCTATATATATTATGCTTAATAAAAATCCATTTTCTAAAATATTGTGTATATTGGTTATACATTGCATGAATCTACTAAAATTACTCTCTATAAACTAATTCAGTTTTCAATAGTCATGGTTTATATTTCTTGATGTGAAACTTTGACTATAAATAATCTGTTAGTTATTTTGTAAATTCACATAAAGCATTATAAAATTAGTTTGAATACAAATTCAAAAATTTCAATTACTATATATCAATTTAAACGCATTAGAGAAAATTTCAATTACTATAAAATTAGTTATTTTTCTAAAGTATCGTCCAAATAGGTGTAGTCCAAGTGCAATTTTGTAGTAGTGTAGGGTCGTTAGCGACAAAATTATTGAATTGGTCGTCCCAGATAATATGAGCAAGTTACCTTGCACTAGTTTATAGTCGTGTAAATAGTACCCGGAACTATTTTCATGATTATGTCTTTGTTAGCAGATGAAGACTAGGAAATATAACAATTTTAGTTAAACAAAAATGATTTGACATAATAAAGAATTGACAAACATGCATGGACAACTAAATGCTTCGTGTGTATATTATTACATGGATGCATGTAATGACAAATGAGAATTATTTGGGTTGTTCATTGTTGTTTAGATGAAGCTAAGACGCAAGCACGATGAGATGAACAAAACCAATGAAACACACTTTATATCATTGATGAGAAGTAAGAAAGTAATATTGCTAAACAGAGTAGTATTTAGTAGTATCATATATAATCCAAATGCCAGCTTGTTCATTTAGTTATACAAGAAACGAGTTTGTGAACACCCCAAATAAGAATGAAATAATAGTAATTGGTGTACATCAATTTAATTAAAACACAAAAAGTTTGTTGGATTACAACTTTATGGGTGCTATGTTATGCTATTAGAAGAACGAAAGGAGACGGGGCAAATGTAGACCTCAACCTTAATTTTTATTAGCTCGAGAGTGGTTCAAAATAAACTTTAGAAGACTAAAATGTGGTTCAAAATATACTTTAGCAGTCTAAAATTTGGAATAACACTATTCGATGTGAAGGTTCAACAAATTTTAGTGCCAAACTTCAAATCATCAGATGACGCCTACTTATAATTGGTATAACTTGTTGGATGGGGAAGACGCTTTGACTTGATGAAGATATCCTAATTAGAGTTGACATCCGGCTTAGTAATTCATTATCCGCTCGAGTATCCGATTTAAATATTTGATTCGTTAAAAACGCTTGATATATAGTTAACGAGAGTAGGGTACGAGCTAATTAAGGTGTTGCTATTGCGGGAAACTTGCAGCTCGCTCAATATTTACTTGGTCTATTAATAAATTATTGTATAAACTAATGAATTTGATATTTGTTAAAATGAATTATCTGTAACTAAGGTTAAGTTATATTATCAATATTTCAAATAAATAAAGGTTCATGTAAATTATTTATGTTCCAAATGTACCAAGGTATTTTCTGTTTGTGTCGATGGCTCAATAGCCTAATAGCATTCGACCCAACCTTTCATGCAAGAGTTTATGTGTTTGAACTTTGTTCGAGACAAATTTGTCTCATATTACGCTATCTTATCGAGTTTAGTCGGATATTGAAGTTGAGCCCATTACTTTAACTATTAAGGTACGATCCGACTCGTTATCTTATCAAGTTAAGTCGGGTATTTTAATATTCGACTCGACTAGTTTCCAACATTAATATTTCTAATGTTGCAATTTCTAGGGAGTTTTCGAGATTTGTAGGCTTGAATTTCTGATTTGGTTTCAACCAGTGAGCTTTTGCAACCAATAAATGTACAGTTTATGATTGTTTATTTTGTGTACTCAATACTGTAATCATATAGAAAAAAGTCACCTTCTCCGGCGACTTTGTTAGAATCGGTCCAGCAGGGTGACCGAATGATTAAAAAGACTGTTGGTGAGAGGTGGGGTATGAGGGTGGGATGGAGTGTGAGGAAGATGGAGGAGTTAATTTGTAATGTATAGTTTTGTCAATATTAAAAAGTGCTCAAAAAATTAATAAGTGTGTTATTAGTGAATCCCCATATTTAATTATTACAAATCTTACCTCAAAATCTAATTTTACGTGTGCTTTCGATTTTGCCCTTATCTCAATTCATCTTTTGACGAAAAAACGCAAAATAGGGGGTAAATTGAAAAGAAGGATAGTTCGGTTCCTTATTTGAAAACTAAAATACTTCAGGGACGAAACGAAAGAGTCTCGATAGTGCAGGGGGCCAAAAGAAAATAAGCCAAAAAACAATTGTTAATAATGTTTCTCGTAAAAGTATTTATTCAAATTTATATTTAAACTAATTTATAAAAACGTCATTTTGAATAAATTTTTGTTTATATCTTTTCCTATAATTAAGAAAACATGGAGATCATGAGGGTTCATTAAAAAATAACTAATTCTCCATTTCCCCAATTAGATATAATATAGATTTAGATACATAAATCAACAAAATTTAAAATGTATTGGTGTAACTCATGGCCCATGGGTCATATAAAATGAACTATGGACCCCAATCTTAATGGTCTTACAATGAACCGAATCTCGTGTTGGACTTCTCATTTTCCGATAAAACTCCCAAGAAAATTTTAAACCCTTCATAGCTGAGTTAGGGAATTGGACATCTTCTGAGTTATGATGTAAATTTTGTCCATGTTCTCAAGTGAGATCGAGACTTAAACATTAGTGATACAAGTCTCGACCAAGTAATGATCCTCCCCCGAAACAAACATACATAAGCAAAAAACACTCAAAAATAACAAAAGTGAAAATCTAGCCTAATAACAGTATCAGCTCCCAAAAAACAGAACATACCACAATCATAATGTCATATGTAACATAATAACATGTGACATGCTTCACAATTTAATAGATTAAACAAACAATATTATAAAAAGCATTGCACGAAAAGATTTAAATAAATAAAAAATGAATTCTGAATACATGCACGTAGTGTAAGCTGCCTATGCGATAGATTTGGAGAGGTGGTAATTTTCAAACATTTCATGCAGATTGAGCCTTAAATCTCTCTTCATTTTCGATAAAACCCAGAAAAACTCGTAGTTTCTTTGTTTATATATTACATAGCATTTGATAATTGATTGGCACCATGTGTGTGATCAATCCAGCAAATATATCTCAAAGCTCTGTTATCTAGTGTGGATTCTAGTAGGTTGTTAACTCCCTTTAACTCCTCTCTTACTTTTATTATTTCACATATTTCCAATTCTTGATATATACACATCAACTATCACTTGATTTTCAAGAATTTCAAGGCCATCTGAAAATGTCCCAAATTGATAGTCTTGGATGCAAGAAGAGGAGGAGAAGTGAAAGGGTATTCAAGTTCAAGAAATTCGGCGAAAGGGGTTATCCTGTCGACTTCCATGGATCGTTTCTTGAAAATGTGAGAGCTCTTTTGGAATTTGGTCAGATTGAGAATGGTTTATGTGGTGAAATGGCAAGTTGGTCATTTCAGCTTGAAGTTCATCGTCACCCTTCTCTACATATTTTCCTATTTGTTGTTGAGGAACCAATTGAATTATCGCTCAATCGTCACTGTAAACATTGCCAATATATAGGTATAAGTATATTAATACTCTTAATGTCCCAATTTAGTTGTCATGTTTAGGTGAGTTCTTGGTACATAAATAAGAACAGAACAGATAGATTGGTCTGTTTTGTTATCATGAACTAATTGATCAATATTTATGAATTACTAAGTAATATCTTTATGATAGTTCAGGTTGGGGACATCATTTGATTTGCAACAGGAAGTACCATTTTTTCTTACCCTCCATGGATACCATATTACCTTGTCTGAACTATGAAGGAAACTCGTGCTTATCAAGAATCGGTGTCTCAGAAAGTAAGTCCACTTTGATTGAATTAGAAGGTCATACAATGCATGGTGTCTTTCACTCTAATGGTTTTGGGCATTTGCTTTGTGTTAATGGAATCGAGGCAAGCTCGAATTTGGCTGGATTTCAACTCATGGACTTCTGGGATCGTCTCTGCACAGGCTTGGGTGCCAGGCATGTCACATGCAACTCATTCATAAGGACTATCAATCGTCTATTTTTTTAAGTTCAACGCTTGTGTTATTTAAGCTATTTTTTGACTAATTACACTTCACAAAACTGTCTCGTTTAAGCTAATTTTAGTCTCAATAGACTTCTGACTCCACTTAGATAGCGATGGAGGAGATGTTTTCTACTCAAAAGTTCAAAATTTATTGCAGAAAGGTGAGTTTGAGAGATGTTTCAGTGAAGAGGGGAATGGATCTAAGGCTAATCCATGCAGTGGCTTTTGGAAAGCCATGGTTTGGTCGTTGGGGATATACGTTTAGCAATGGAAGTTATGGTTTCAATCAACAAACGTACAATGCTGCAGTAACCACAATTCAGAAACTTCCTCTCAGCATACTCATCAATCACCTTGGAATTTCGAATAACAAAGATATCTTAATAACTCTATCAAGATATCAAGTCCTATCAGGTCACACCTTGATGACACTTGGTGACATGTTTCATTTCATGCTAGAGCTCAAATTACGGTTACCCAGAGAAAGTGGCTGCAACTATCAACACCGAGATTTGGGAATTTTCATGGATAGTTCGTGCAGATGGTCACCCAAGCGCGTTGAGATGGCCATAAGGGTAATTATAGATGCACTGAAGAGAGCTGAATGCAGGTGGATATCTAGGCAACAAGTTAGAGATATTGCCCGAAACTATATAGGAGACACGGGCTTGTTGGATTTTGTGCTGAAATCGTTGGGGAATCAGGTTGTAGGGAGGTACTTTGTGAGGAGATGTTTAAATCCTGTGACAAAAGTTTTGGAATATAGCTTGGAAGATATCTCTGACATTTTCCCTATGCAAACAGAGAGCATGCAAAGAATGGATCATAGAATTCAACAAAATACTCAATGCAAAGTCACCAAGGTTCAATTAATGAAAGACGTATACTTCTTGTACAAGCAGATTCTTCAACAACAGCACAAGTTTCAAACCAACTCTGACATGCCTGGTACTATATCAGCAGCATCAAGAATCATCCTAGATTCGAAGAGGTTGGTTAAGGAATTCAGCAGCGATGAAACAATTTCCGAAAGAGAAGTTGAGAAACTTAAACTGGAAATCATTCTTTCTGGAGATGAACGTGACAGAAGTGAAATGAAAAAAACTGTGATTGATTGTGTTTGTGGAGTCGAGGTGGAGGCTGGAGAAAGGATGGTTTCTTGTGATATATGTGAGATTTGGCAGCATACAAGATGTGTCAACATTCCAAGTAGTGAAGATATTCCTAGTATATTTATTTGCTGCAAGTGTGAACAAGCTTTGTTAGGATTTCCTTCTTTTCCATAGAAAGAATGGACACTGAAATCATAGTGTAATACCTATTAATGAAAAGTATATGGCATATTAGCATTGGAATTTTGAATATATATATATATATATATGAAGCTGAATAAATAGAGTTTGTAACCCATCTAATAGACTGATCTCAATTCGGCATAGGGAAAAAGTTGGTGCACATAAATGGAAGGCAAATATTGGATTTTCTTGATTACCTTGTAGGTCATTTTCTTGCCTCCCCTGGACTGTCTCTAGAAGAGCCATAAACATTGAGTTTATGATAACTTCGAGGAGGATGTAACGCTGCTAAAATGAAAGGCCTTCGCCTTTTTTGAAGAGGGCTGAGAGCCCTTAGGATGTGAGCTAGTCTCACCTTCCCAGTAACAATATTGGAGTCAGAGCAGATGAAGTGTACTATTCATTATCGAGGGCTCTAGGCAATAAAAACCTGATACACAAGATAATGAACAATTATTAACTATAGGTCTGCCCGCTACTCCTCCAACCAATGTTGTGTCACTATACTTGAAAACTGCGAGATTTTGCAAAAAGGTCGACATTTATTTATGTCTTACATTCTAGCTGTTACATGGCCTTATAGTTTCCCATGAAACTGAAAGAATATCTCGTAGTTAAACAAAAGTGACACATATCTAACTTTACTACAGAGGCTTATGGAGTATTAAGTAAATATCTAGCCTGCTTTTGTACATACATATATACATCAAAGTTTTTCTGACATATCAATCACACAAGGGTGTATCAGTTGATCTTTTTCTATTAGTCAAAGTAGCCTGAAAGATGGCCGGCTACGTATCCAACCATGAGACTTAATTTTTGAAAATTGAGGCATGCTGAGTCCAAAGATTTCCTCTGGGGTCCCTTTCTGTTCATCTAATCCTACAAGTTTTGCAACAAGAGCAGCACTTTCTTTAATGTGTTCAATGTCTTGAGAATACTTCCAGAGGCGACAACACAACTGAAATCTTCTCTTCTTTGTATCTAGTTTGATTCCCCATTTCTGGTACAACTCTCTTCTTTCATGTCGAGAGAATTTCTTCTGGATTTGTCTGCTTAATTTATCTCTCTCGTGATGAAGTGCCCTTTAAAAAACAGTTTTCATTAAGTATATGTTGCAGAAAAAAGGTACAAAATGATGAGACACATCCATAACAAATTGAGTCTCGTTTCCATGAGGGTAAGTAATGAACAACTATAGATCATTTTTATTAAAAAGGCACGTCACTAGTGAAACAAGATTAAGAGTAACAGGAGTTGACAAGTAACATATACCTAGAAGCTTGTCTAGCGGCTGATCGATTCAACGTGCTCTTAAGAAATGACAACCTTCTTTGTTCTACCTCCATGTAGACAGCATCTGCTGGATCTCCTTTGAAGAGTAGGAAGAAATAGGTCCTATGTACAAGCGGAACATAACAAGTATCCCAAAGTCCAATTATTTCTCTCCTTCGATTCTCAAATTCCATTAACCATGTTGAAGATGATTCCTGGGAACCACCAACCACATTAAAACCATGGCTGGGAAGTTTGGCCAGCTTCATTGAAGTTTGGTCCACTCCAGGGTCCTAACCAGAAGAAACATCAATAAGCTACTAGTAAAAAACTTCAAATGTCAACTTACACTTTAGTAGTTTTATTATACAAATTTGCAAAAACAGCCAAACACCTAACTAATAAATAATCATTGCAGCAACAACGATAAATTTGTTATAAGAAAATAATACTCACAACTCTATCTGTTGACGGGTTTTGGCAAGCGCTGGTGTCATCTTTGCAAGGGGAAAGATTACTGTTAGGATTTTTCCCTATATAGTAGTCATCTTCAGAAGAAGAGGTTGAACCACCCCAAGAACTATATCCAAGAGAATATTCTACTACGAGTTTATTGTCTTCTTGGCTTCCTCTGTCATAACCATGTCGGTGAGCATCAATGCATTCTTTAAAATGCACCTTCATATTTTTATACTCTTCTTCTTGAATTTGAGAGACCTTGAGTGCTATATCATCATTAACCCCTTCTTGAGTTTCTTTAGTTAGAGAAACATTATCACTCTCATTTGCTAACTTCCTAGTAAGAGGTGGCCAATTAGAAGTTGTCATTGTCGCTTTACAGCTATTACACCTTGATACGCTAAGGCTTCTAGCCACGGTCAATTCTGAATCAGACGAGCAAGGGGAAGGGCACATTTGCCTATCCAAAATCATTTGATCGCATTCATTTTTAATCTCTTGAATATCTAGGTTTGAAATTTTGACTTCATCTTCTGCTCCCAAAGGAGATGAATCTAGACTCTCGTTCATCTGGGAAGACAAATGTTCATCATGCTCACAATTTTGTTTGATATCCTCAACTTCAATACGTTGGACTTCCACGGCACCATCTTCTGTGTTTTCATCAGATGTAGAAATCATATTTTCCCAACCTTGACTTGGATCCGGTCCAAAGTACTTATCAATGAACACGGTTGGTGTTTCAGCAGATAGCAATTGATCATCACATTCAAATACCTCGAGTTTGTATGAAGGGAATTTTTTAAATCTATTCAGTGAACGAAATTTGGTGACTGCCCTACCAACATGAGGATTATCAACTCTATCTGAAGCCCCTAATGGTAGATTGTCATCCAACCGAACTCCTTTATCGAAAGAATTATCTGAAAAGCTACTACTTACGGCCTACAAAGATACAGAGAAGAAGCATCACATATATATAAATAATACCCTTTATGTAACTCATTGTTAGTAAGTGAGTTATTTTATAATTCTTTTACGTTATTGTCTTACATATACCATAATAAAGTCCCATCGTAAATATAAATAAGGCAGTAGAAGTACATGTTATTTATGGAGGAATAGAATGAGTAATGTACCAAAAGTCTAGAACTTTGAGACTCTCCGCCTGCTTCTAATAAACGCCGAACATAAGATTGAGCTTCATCACGCTGCTCTGTTAAAGCTCTTATTTCTTTAGCCATCTGTTCAATAAGGAGTTCCTTGTCCTTTATATTTGAATTAGAATCAGAAGTATTAGAGACTGATGCCAATTCTCTTAGCTCATTTCGCATTCTTGCTAAATCTTTTTCCAACCTCTTCACTAATTCCTTATCTGACGACACTACATTGACTTTCACACTGCTACTGACTTTCTTCGCACAACTAGCAAACAAGAGAGTGTTTCTTGATTGTTCAACGTGACTTTGTGCAGGGCTCAACGTGCAAATTATGGCGGTTCTTGCATTGCCTCCCAGCGAGTTTTGCAAAATACGAGTAAGCTTGGAGTCTCTATATGGAATGTGCCCATGTTTACCTTTGCTGCTTATTCATAACAGGAAACCAATCACATTGATAACTTAACTTCATTAATAGATATTGTTTTCAAACTAATAAGATGATTAATAAAATAAGAAATCTGAAATTCCAACCTCAATCTTCGCATAACAGTCCCCAGAGTTAGTAGGCTGCTATTAATATGGCAACCTTCCTTCAGCTGAGCACCTACGCTCATCGTTTGAGAAGATCGTTCACTTCCCGCAAGATCCACAAAATTCTGTATCAATATATCAATAGATAGATATTTAATCAACTAAAAGAAATAACAGAACAATAATAAACCTAACAAATTCCATAGATTGAAAATGGAATATTAGTCTAAACAAGAGAATTTTTTATTTACCACTGTAGCTGCTAAAGTTTTTGAGCTTTTAGAACCTAAACCTTTATGAGCTGAATTCACAACAGTCTGTGGAAAGTAAAATTGGTCAATATAAGCTGATATAATTATCAAACAGTAAACATCATCCAGAAAGACATACCAAACGCAAAATCTGGTGAGACCTAGAGCTCACTTCATTCATGGAGGTTTCTGTTATTTGCCTCTGAGCTGCAGAATGCACAAGTTGAGCAAGTTTTATGATAATATAAAAAGCTCAAATCATTAACATTACTATTAATTCTGATCTTACCCTGACAAGTGGCTAATAACTCTTGCAGGTGGCTCCAATCTCTTAATTTCACCTCTGTAAGTTTGTCAACTGTAATCCCTTTCTGGATTTACGATTACAAAGAACTATGAGTTATTAACTTTCTAAAGTAATTTGGAAATAGTAAGATAGTCATTGATACAATCATGCACCTCTGGATCATCTAGAACTCGAAGTGGAGTTTGGTCCGAGCTCAGAAGATCTCTTACAGATTCATTGTAAATCTCCATGGCCGCGAATTTCAGCTCAAATTGTCTATCTTCGTGCTGTCTCATTATTATAATCATCATGTTAGAGAATCTTGAAATAGATAATGAAGTAGACCACTAAATCTGAAAAGTTAAAGCAGCTTCAAATACCTTGTTCACATAATCAAAAATATCCAACATAGAGTATTCAGTAACTCCTGCCATGGTATAGGTCTTTCCACTACTCGTTTGCCCATATGCAAGGATGCTCGCTAGGAATTCAAGATCATATACAATTAGTTTCTTTCTTTTTTATGTGTAAATACGCACGAAAAAATAAAAAGAAATGTACAAGAAAACTGCATACCATTAATTCCCTTAACAACAGAAAGAGCAATCTTTTTTGCTGCCTCCTCATACACTTGTCTTGTAGAGCAATCACTGCCAAATACCCTGTCTATTTCCAGGAGGCAGCACCATATATAAAAGAAATTATCAGCGATAAGATGAACAGAAAATTAAATGAGTATAATTGTGAGATGGCAAATACATTTATCCGAACACAATTCATTTGTCTCCAAATTTTTCATAACAAACACTAGAAGCAGTGGCGGAGCCAAAACTTTTATAAACCGCTGGCCAAACAATGAACACAAACAAAAAACAAAATAAACTAGGAGGCGAACCAAATAGTTCTGAAAAAATATGTTTTAAAATCTTATTTTTAAATACGCCTCCCCCTAGTTCTACCACCGACTAGAAGCTATATCATGTAGCAAGAAGTTAGAATCAAGTCCAGGCTTCTTACCATATGTGTAGGCAATTGGGAACATTGATCTTTCTTGGGGAATATTTTTTGATACAATAGTGGTGTTGTCGGTACATTCCCAATCAGACAGATCATTCTTCACAAGTTCCTTTTCATTCAAAGGCCTGATTCTCACCGAGACAAGAATCTTCTCTTCCTTTGGGCCTGACTTGTTGGTATCCGAACTTGAATCCTCACCACTAACTGACCCCATTGTTGTTCTTGCCTAAACCTTCAATGAGGTCTATACTTCAACATTCCATTTATCCTCTAATGAGGTTTATATAGATTTCAAGAATCCTTTTATCATTTATCACTTCCCTTCTATTGAAAGTGAATGCCCATATTAACATATCCCGATGCTTCTAAACAAACGAACTTATGTCCAAGTGGGATAACAGGGTCGAATAACACATAACCACTTTATTGAAACTTAATGAATATCTCCAAATTCGCTTTATTTCCTGCAATAAAACAAAATCATGATGATTATTTTGTTGTTTAAAGCTTTCATCCATTTTCATGCGTTAATTGCACAACATAATCCACTTCCTCCAAAGAAGCTTCCACATAATCGGGACACGAGGATCCAATTATATTTAAATATGAAGGTGGTTTTCGAATTAACACGAGATGGTGCAGGCAAAGAGTGTCTTACGTACATGAAATGAGCCATGTTTTGTTCAAGGAATGCTAATTGCTAAATAACCCTTATTACAATAGGGAGACTAACCTTAAAGAACGATTCTTTTGTGCTTTTTGGCCTGCATTACAAACATCAACATTGACAATTTGACATGCAACTACATATAGTATTCATTAAATTATTACAATTACATTTTCTTAATGTGTAATATATGAGAATCAAAAGATGATAATGATATTAAAGATGTTCTAACATCAAAGAAAATTTAGACAAAAACGATAAGAAGTTGCAGCGTTGAAGGGTGTGTGAGAGAAAAATACGGATAAAAAGATCATGTGGATATTATCCAATGAAAATGGGAAGAAAAGGGTAAAGCTCGAGGATGATAAAGCTGGAAAAAATTGAGAGCCTGCATTGATTTCCGGAGGGCTTTTTCTACTTCTTGATTTCATCAACACTTCAGGGTTAGTATTGTTAAAAGGACATCTACTCTATATATAATTGGGGAAGGGGGAATTAGAAGTTACATTTACAAAAAAATGAAGCCCATGTTCTCATATGGCCAATCATGAAGTGACATGTGTTGATATTAAAAAAAACTTCCATTTAACTATTTATCAAGTAATTTAAAATTGTTTATTTTTGTATGTAATACTAATGTATTTATGTTCCTTCAAATTCTGTTTTGAAATTGTATATATGATCTTTATATATATATATATATATATTTTTTTCATATATGTGTTATAAAGTTTGTATCAAATATGTAAAAAATGATGTTACTAACAAACAAATATAAGAGAAAATAGGACATACAAGACAAAGCTTCTTCGATTACCGCCTCTGATGAAGATGAACATTTGCATAGAGTAGAATCAGACAAAGTAACTATAACAAATAAACTTTGTCCTAGGAGTTTCTTCTCTTTCATATAAGGATCAACGGCAACTTAAACAATTTAATCTGAGTTACTCTCCTCTGCGTAATATACCGCGCCAGCAGATTCCAAGACTAACCAACATTATGAAAGAGAAAACTAGAGAACTACTAAAAAGTAAAACCTGAAACCCCGATATTGCTCCCTTCTGTAAGGAGCGGGAGCATCACGGTAAGTGTTGCCTTTCAATCATACAACACAAAAATACAGAGGCGTTCACGTATAATAGAGAATAAACTATATTTTGAATTTTGAATATATAATTTTATATAAATACTTTGTTTATCTTACCATATATAATATAGGAAGGCATGAATTAGTTATTAAAAGACGTTCCTTTATTATTAATGCTAAAAAATATATTAACAGTGCTAAACAAAAAAGAAATTATTAGTCACAAAATGTTGAAATTTTATGAGGGATTCTTGGTTGATAGAATAAGCAAAACAAAGGAAACGTGAAATCATGAAATTAGCTAAAAGGAAAAAATAAAAAATAAAATGTATAAAAGCAAAAAATCCAAGAAACCGTTAGTTGCAATTTGCAAATAACTGTACCCATAATTGGCGAGGTGTGAGGTATAATTTCAACTAGTTATTTGTACACATTTGTGCAATTCGTTTATTAATGTCATACTCCCTCCATTTCTTTTATTTGATTGTTTAGAGCTTTTTTCTTGTTTCAAAATATTTGATTGTTTACAATTTCAATGCAATTTTTTACTCCCTCCGTTCCTATTTACTTGATCATTTGGAGAAAAAACACTTTATTAAGGAATGAGGAGAGTTTACTAATATATCCTCAAAAAGTAAAAAATGTGTTGAAGTACAATTACTTTATTGAAGGGTAAAAAGAAGAAAATGACTTTAAAGTTGCATTGGAAATACAAACGATCAAGTATTTTGAAAAAGTAAAAAATTTTCAAATGATCAAGTAAATAGGAACGGATGGAGTACAATTCTAATGCACCTTTTTACAACTTCAATGCACCTTTTTACAATTTCAATGCACCTTTTTACAAACCCAATGTAATTTTTCACAATCTCTTAATAAAGTACTTTTTTCCCATACAATCAAATATAAAGAAACGGAGGGAGTAGTATATAATTTTCGGTTAACTTTTACAAGAACTTATAATGTCAAAACATTATTTGTAAATTACAAAAATTTAAGTCCAATTCCTTGACAAAACATAAAATTCAGAGAGTAAATTGAAAAAAATAAAATTATGAAGTATAATTGAAAAGATAAAAAAAATTGTAGGAAATAACTTGTAAAGATAACATTAGTTATGAGAATAAAATAAAAATACTTCCTATAGTATAGAAAATATAAGAACATGGGGCTTCAATTGTAACTACTAATTACCCCCTTCCCCAATTATATATAGTGTAGATTATAAGAGGATAATTGATAAAGTAATTATCATGAGATATGCCGAAATAGTTTCATTAAGTGGGTCGGTCACTATTACATTTTAGTCTCGTTAAATGACATTGATGTGTAAATGGTTTCTATAAGTGTGTAACTGGGACGGAAATGATAGTCCCTAAATTAACGGTCTCAAATACATACTATAATATAGTGGTGTTCCTATTTTACCCTTCATTAAAACCTAAAAGCTATCAATTTTATAGCGAAAATTCCTAAATTGATCCGTTCGTCATAATTCATGGAGCAAATTGACCTATTTAAAAGTTTAGGGGTACTTTGACCGACTCAGAAGTTCAGTCTCTTATTTGATCAGTTGACAACAATTCAGGGGCATTGTGAAATTTAACCAACCGTCTAATTGCCTACGATTTAACTTTCAAACTCATTTCTAATTCGAACAAAGCCCAATTTCAAATCGAACAGGTGAGGCAGAGTAAGAGTAGGATCCAACAAACTCAATAAGTCTAAAGGAGGATAGCGCTTCATTCATTTATCCTTAGCAGCAGACACAGTAAAAGGTATCTATCGTTCTTCAACCTCTACATTCTTAAATACTCGAATCTTTTTTCTCCTAATTCGACAATTTATATTCAAACAATTAATCTTATATTCGTATAAGGTGATTTATATGCTTCAATCGATAATTTGTTTGAATAAATTTCCACAATTATTGTTCTAGGGTTACCTTTAACATTTGTATATTTTCTTCCCAGCTTGTTAATTAGTCAGATTCGTATTCGTCTTTGCGAAAAATCTAGATTGTTACATATTTAGAAGCCATTGTAAGTAGAGTAGGTGGATTCCTTAACGAATTTTATTATGGTTCGTCTTTGGTATATGATAGATTTAGACTAATTGAGCTGATAATTGTTGTAATACTATTGAGTAAGAGAAAGGGATGAATTGAATTGAGGTTGTTGGATCTGAGGATTTTACCTGAAGAGATCGAGTGTATCTTTCAGATGGGGTTGACATTCTACTGTATTGCTATGCTTTAGTTAGAGTGGAAATTTGGGGTTTAGTTTATGAGACTGATTGAATCAAAATGTTGGTGGAATCGCCTATTTAGGCTTGAAATTGTCATGTTTACACTTCAATTTGTTTTTTATCGTCTATTGCCATTTCGATTTACTAATCTAATGAAGTCTTTCGATTTAATTTGCTTTTTATCATCCATTGCCACTTCTGTTTGCTCTCCGTTGTCTGTCTTCACCCGATGCGTGTCCATGCTGGCAAGGATGATGTTTTTGCTATTTCTGATATGTAGTTTTGTTAATCACAAGTTCTTAGCCCTTAAAACTTTTTTTGTTTTGTGAATGAGATTTTTTATAAAGTGATGAATAGGAAAAATTTGCTTCTATTTCACACAATTGTAAACAGATAGTTTCCTAGTTAAAGCTTATGAGATCCCTATGTGTATAAGACATAATTTAGAGTTCATTTTGTTATGCGTTATCGGATACCGGATTTGACAATCTATAATACGGTGCCATGTTGATGAGAATTTGGTGTTTAGTTGAAGGAAGATAGTAGTGTGGAGTGGGTTTATGGAGGTTATTTAGATGCCTGGTTGATTTTGACAGGAAGTTGCAGAAGCAGAAGTTGTGTTGTCAGGTGGCTGTCTGGGTTAGAGTAGAAGGTCTGAATATGAGTTTAAGGAGCAGAAGCAGGAGCAGAAGCTGGAGTCGAAGTCGGAGTCGGAGCAGGAGCCCTCGAGGTCGTAGGGTTCGACCCGAACGGTCATCTTACCGTGATGCTCCCGCTCCTTACAGAAGGGAGCAATATCGGGGTTTCAGGTTTTACTTTTTAGTAGTTCTCTAGTTTTCTCTTTCATAATGCTGGTTAGTCTTGGAATCTGCTGGCGCGGTATATTACGCAGAGGAGAGTAACTCAGATTAAATTGTTTAAGTTGCCGTTGATCCTTATATGAAAGAGAAGAAACTCCTAGGACAAAGTTTATTTGTTATAGTTACTTTGTCTGATTCTACTCTATGCAAATGTTCATCTTCATCAGAGGCGGTAATCGAAGAAGCTTTGTCTTGTATGTCCTATTTTCTCTTATATTTGTTTGTTAGTAACATCAATTTTTACATATTTGCAGTCAAAATAGCTTGTGCAATAATTGCAAGCGTCCAGGGCACTTTGCTCGAGAATGCCCTAATGCAGCTATTTGTAACAATTGTGGACTACCTGGGTAATAAAATTATTCATATCACGGACAGTTTTTTGTTCATGTCTAGGTAATTCTTGTACAAGTTTGTTTTAATTATGCTCACAGTGCTCTGTTTTACTAGGCACATTGCGGCAGAGTGCAGTTCAAAAGCTCTTTGTTATAATTGCCGCGAACCAGGGCATACAGCAAGCAGTTGTCCCAATGAAGGACTCTGTCACACATGTGGAAAGGCTGGTCACCGTGCCAGAGATTGTTCAAATCCTGCGTTCTCACCAGGTGATGTAAGACTGTGTAACAATTGCTATAAGCCTGGCCACCTGGCTGCTGACTGCACAAATGAGAAGGCATGCAAGAACTGTAGGAAAACCGGTCATATTGCTCGTGAATGTCCAAATGAACCTGTATGCAACTCGTGCAATGTGACTGGGCATGTGGCTAGAAACTGTCCCAAGGGAGATGGTGGAGGAGATAGAGGTATTGGGTTTCGTTATGGTGGTGGTCCTCGTGATGGGTTTCGTGACAGCTATCGAGACAGTTACCGTGATGTGGTATGCAGAAGCTGCAACCAAATTGGACATATGAGTAGGGATTGCATGGAGATTCTCATTTGCCACAACTGCGGTGGACGTGGACACATGGCTTTTGAATGTCCTTCAGGCAGGTTGGTAGACCGATGGCCTCGCAGGTACTGAGGTTGATGCAAGTATACGTTTTGGCTAGAGCTTGTTACTCGGGATTTATATAGCCAAAAAATATTATACTACTTCATTATGTTGGATGTTTTGTAGTAGTTCTCCATTATTCCCCAGTTCTGTCGACTGCATATTTGACATGGTTTATGCTTGGTAGTGTTGTTGGTTGTGTACTTGAGTGGTAACCTGTTATTGTATCAACAGTGATTGTTTTGCCATCTATTACACTATTCCATTCTGTTCAACTATGTAACTCTAAATTCTAACGTGTAGGATCACAGAACACTCAAATGATCAACTTTGAGGGGTGTATTATAAATATTAATACTTTGAGGGGCCAATTGATATAGATCGATAGTACGAAAACGAATAGTGATCCTTTTCTTGTACATGCTATATAAGTTCATAGAACTCAAGATGTCCCTCTTTATAATTTCTCCTTAAATAATCATTAAAGCTCATAATGATAACTAGAAAAAGTTTGGTTAATGACATTGTTTATTACCGTTTCACAATATAATGTTAATGTACTTCATTCATCACTCAACAATAGAACATTTTGAATTATGTAAAATGAAGCTATGAGTTGAGTCAAATTTAACAAACAATGTCTTTTAAACCATAAAGTCTGGGAAAACAACCTGAAAAGGTCAAACTATTTGAAGAAGTGAAAAGAGTTCATGAAAAGTCCCCCAACCACAAACCCAAAATAGTTGTCTGCCAGGTGCAATTCAAACAAAGTGGAGCAAAACTCAATATTATACTCCAAACTCCAACGAATTTATATCATACTTTATGTAACACTTTTATTAGTAGTTATTCATTTTTTTTCAATCTCTTTTTTTAATTAATTATAATGATGCATGTTTTTTATAATTAGCAATGAAATAAATTTCGAACTATGATTTGATAATCAACAAGTGTTTTTTTCGGATTCATATTCGATTAACTCAATTGTAACGATTTAACTTGTCCAGAGGGTCCCTATCAAGAACTCCAATAACTCACGAACTGGCAACACTATACGCACAACACAACTCAGCTCATGAGATAATCCAAAGTTTTCTTCCACTTTTCACACAAAATTCAAACAAGTGCAACAACCTGAAACTCATAGGCTGTTCTAATGGAAGCCATCAGAAAACAAGCAACCAAACTCAGAGAACAAGTTGCCAAGCAACAACAGGTGTTTCATATGCATAAAGCCTCAATTTTTTTGTCCTATTTTTGTTCAAGTTCTTCAACAAATAAATGATGTCGTCGTTGCTAGCTATCTTTTAGCATTTAAATTTCATCTTAAAGAAATATGGAACTGATTAGTAGCTTAAGTTGTACACAATCTATCTCAAAAAGATTCTCTAGTCTGTAGTTTTGATTGTTCACTTTTTATATATTGGACTGGAATATAATATGTATATGTTGTATAATCAACATCGACATACCCAATATCTATGAAGAGCCTCCCGTCTAAACTTCGTGAAGGGGGTTGGATAGTATGTAACCTTACCCTTACCCTTACCCTTACCCTGTCATACAAGGGAAGTTTCGAAATTGGCGCAGGAGTAAAGGGTCAAGTGAAACACTATCTAGTAGTAGTACTTTACAATAAATAAGAAGGTAGCTAGTCTAATGAGCCATTTTGATTAATTATATTATATCTTAGAGACAGATAATATAAAGTCTTTCATTATGTATTTATGTAGGAATGAAAAAATGTATATGGTGTCTAATGTTTGCTTAAAATATGTCAAAGATAGTATTTTTTGTATGATAGCTTTAAATCAACTCAAGTAGTGCGTGTTAATTAAGGCTACAAAATTTGTTAATTATGACTACTGTGTAGTGAAAATCAAACTAGACGGGATGGAGGTAGTAATTTCTATTTTTTTAATTTTTTGGGGTCTAGTCTTTTTTGTTGTTTGGCGTTTTGGTATCCGCCAAGAAAAAAAATGGGGAAGTTTAGTTTTGTTCTGTTTGAAGAATGAATGTGAAAAGAAAAGAATAAATGTGGGAAAATGACGGTGGGTGAAAAAATATAGTAAGTGTGGGACATGATGGTGATTTACATAAAAAGGATCTTATTTTTATGAATTATATATATGAATTACACAAAAAGATCTTGTCTCTAACTCTTGGATATAATGGAGTAAATCAATATGACTCATTAGACTCCCTACGCTTCTTTTATATGAAGTAGTAGATGGTATTTGCACGTCACTCTTGGGTCAATTTGGAAACATGCATGCTGCTTTTGTTGTTGTTGTTTATATGAAGTCCATACAGATAGTACAAAAGTTTGAGGATGAATATTAATTGCAGTCTGAACTTCGAAAGATTATTGTCATGAAAGATAGGGATGAAATGTAGATATCACTAATGAACTGGGGTAGTCATGATTTTGTTTTTCCATTTCTGTATAGGCTGTCTTCAAACAGTTTGGTGGAGGTTCAGAGAATGCAGGGACCGATGAAGGGGAAATGAAGCAGCATAAAAAGCTTGAGAAGCTATATACCTCTACTCGCACGGCCAAGGTTACTTCCATGATTCTCCTTCTAATTGCTTCTGTAATGCAGCTTATATGATAAGATCAAATCATTTTAGTGACAATTCGTAGAGCTCAGGTTTGACTCTCACTGGGTGCATAAGTTTCATGTTTTCAATGTTTATTTGCATCTTTTCAGCACTTCCAAAGGGATATTGTTCGTGGCGTGGAAGGTTATATAGTTACTGTATCTAAGCAGGTCGAAATTGGTGAGCCTCTTACAGTTTCCATACGCCATTTACAGCACTCTCTAGTCTTTATTTAATTATGCTTCTCTATAGGTACTAAGCTATCTGAAGATAGCAGAAAGTATGGTGCAGAAAATACGTGCACCAGCAGTAAACTAGCCAAAATTGCTTTAAGTTTTAGTAAAGCGTGTGGTCAGATAGAAAGCGAACGTGGAATTCTATTGAAAGCACTTGGCACACAGGTTTCCAGAATTTTTTGCCCTCTCATTTGCCTCTATTTCTCTCCTTTCGAGTGTTCATTTTTTGATGTCCTTTTCCACACTAAAGAGAGTGAGAGTAAAAAAGAGAGAGAAAAACTCACCAAAAAATTGATTTATCTTTCTTTTTTGTATGTTCCCTGCTAATTAGTTGTGTTATCTTTCACCAAGAAGCTCCTCGGCTGGCAAGGTCTTGTTAAATTTGGCGACTAGACGAGCCTTTATTTCTAATATGGAAATAAATATTCTATTGACAATTTTTTCTGCGGCAATTTCTATTTTAAAATGGAAGCTAAATGCAAAGTTAACTGCGTATAATTTATGAAACTTGTAAGCATTCTTTATGTTACTTTAGTGTCCTCTTTTCTTTTCCACAAAAAGATTCTGAATTAAGAAGTAAAAGGTGAGATACAAGTTTCACATAAACATATTGTCCTTGTTACCATGGTTGATTCATACAACTTGACAGCTATAGTGCTCTCATGAATACCTGAACCAGACAGATTAACACTTTTTTTGTTTAAACTGTATCAAAATTTCCGAAGGATCTTTAATTGAATCCGATTGGTACTTAATTGTCATTAATTATAACAAATCAGAATAGCTTCTTTCATATTTGTAAATATGTGGTTGGTTTCCAGGTTGCAGAACCATTGAGATCAATGGTCATAGGAGCTCCCTTGGAGGAGGCTCGACATCTTACGCAACGATATGATAGAGTGAGACAGGATGCTGAAGCTCAGGTAACACTGGAGGAGACTTGCATTTCAAAAATGCTACCACTGTTTCTTTCACTTGCCATTATTTTAGTACTTTTTTTTAAATGTATACACACATTCACACTCACATGAAAATATCTGAGGTGTCATACTAGTACTGTTTAGGACTAAGGACGATTTCAGATAATGACTATTATAAATGATACGCTAATTTAAGGCACCCCCGCTTGGCTAGCCCATCGCCCAACAGAGGAGGTGAATCCGGGATGTGCCTCTAGCGGCTCGGTACTCCACCTCAAGAGTGCCCAGAGTAGGCTGGGTAACCACCCACAAGCAGATCCTCCCTTGAACAAATGCAGAGTTACTCATGCACCTGCCGTGGATCGAACCCACACACTTGTGGAGAAGCACACTCTTATAGTGAAGCCCCTTACCATTTGAGCTATGCCCCGTGGGCCAGATAATGACTGTATGTTACTCTGTTTTGAAAGTAAACTTTGCCTGACAGGCTATTGAGGTTTCCAGACGTCAAGTTAAAGTGAGGGAATCTAATGGTAATCCTGATGCCCTAAACAAGCTTGAGGCTGCAGAAGCAAAACTTCAGGACCTTAAGTCGAATATGGAGAGGTTGGGCAAAGAGGCTGTGGCATCAATGGAAGCTGTGGAAGGTCAGCAACAAAGGTTAACTCTACAAAGGCTCGTCGCATTGGTAATATCCACTTATTTACCTCAGAGAGAAGTCATTACGTTACAATAACTTGCTTTCTGATTCTATTTGAAGGTTGAAGCAGAGCGCAGTTATCATATTAGAGTTCAACAGATACTTGATCAACTTGAGGAAGAAGTATGGATTGCTGTGAAGTTTCCCTAATGGAGTCATACACTTTATTATCTATTCAAGCGTAGATAGTCTATGTAGTCAGCAAGATGCATCTGATGTACTCTTAATGTTGTTTTTTGACAGATGTTATCTGAGCGTCAACAAATTGAAGCTTCTCCCAGACTAGCCAAAGATAGAACTAAGTCTCCTCCGTCATCATATACTGAAGGACATGGTGAATCCACCTCTGAATCACATGATCGTTCAATAGATGGAATGAATTACTTTTTAGGGGAGGTGCATCTTATGCTCTATTTCAGTTCAGATTCTAATACTAAGAATAATGTGATCTTGTTGCTTTTGATCATTAAATTGTTTTGATATAGGTTGTGCACCCATATCAGGCTGAATCTAATGTGGAGTTGACATTGTCAGTTGGTGACTATATTGTGGTCCGAAAGGTTTATTCCTCATCCTGCCTATTTGTTGCCATACCTCTATACGCCGACTAATATTTCAATGTTCACTTCTCTATAATAGATATGTAAGATAGGTAAATGCCTATTATATACAAGAACTTGCGGCCTAATAGCTATATCGATTTCAGATGTAGGACCTACTATTCTGTACATTAGTTCCAATTTTTTTATGATTAATACACAAGAAACTCTCACCAATTATTCCAGGTTTTGAACAATGGGTGGGCTGAAGGTGAATGCAAAGGGCAAGCAGGCTGGTTTCCCCATGGGTGTATAGAGAGACGTGAACGCGTTTTAGCGAGCAAGGTGGCTGAAGTCTTTTAGCTATTTCCAGGTACATGCAAGCCTAGTATGTATGTCGTGGCTGAATAGCTATCTTCGCATAAATGCAATCTAGTTCTGTTTGTTTGTAGTTTTCGCTATGTCGTGAATGCACAATTGGTGCAACTTTACATTTCGGCTAATCATCTAATACGTTCAATATAATCTTCTTGTTTTAGCTCTATCTCTGTCAACATTACTGATCAAGTAAATCATGTAATTTTTCCAATGGCGCAATAACTATTTCATGCTACCTATGATTATCCAAAATTATTAGCAGTTTTTTTCTTGGTTTCATAAGAATTCCGTAGGCAAGCAAGGAGGGATATGGACATGAGACAAGCTTAGTTTTCAGTCGATGAAGTGGTAGACTTCCTGGAATGAAAGTTTTTCAGGAGACCTGATCAATAAATGTATTATCTCCTTATCGAAAATATTATCTCGTTTAATGAGAATTTATGATCAAATTTTGTAAAGTTTGACTAATAAAAGTTAAAATGTGACAATCTTTTATGGAAGGAGGGAGTAATTGATATTGTTAAAGGAGTCCTATATTTTTTCTTTATCTAAAATTGTGTCCAAAATTTTAGTGTTTGTATATATGATTCTCATAAATTCAAAATTTGTATTACTCCCTCCTTTCCATTTTATTTTTCCACTTTTTATTTTTTGGGTCAAAGTTTAAAAAAATTGACCATTAATTTCTAATACCAGATAAAATATAATATAGTCAAATCGGATATTGTTAGATTCGTTTCAATATAAATTTTTGAAATATAAATTTTTTATCATTTTCTTTTATAATTTTCACATGTATAGAATTGGAAATATTTACGTTTTAAGTCGTGTCTCAAAGACTGTGTAAAGTCAAATTGGAAAAATAAAATGGGAAGGTAATTTAGTACTTATTTTTGTACTTCACTACACAAGAATAGACAACATATACTAAATTATACTCCCTCCATCCCTAAAAAATTGTCACATTTTGATTTTTGTTAGTTAAACATTACAAAATTTGATCGTGAATTCCCATTAAACAATAAGAAATACTCCCTCCGTCCCTAAAAGATTGTTACATTTTGACTTTTGGTGGTCAACAAAACACGATTTAAAACATAAATATCTATTATTCTATATTCGAAAAAATTATAAAAAGTTAATATTTCAAAAATATATATTGAGACGAATCTAACAAGGTCCCACAAGACTATATTATTTCTTATCGTTTAATGGGAATTCATGATTAAATTTTGTAATGTTTGACTAACAAAAGTCAAAATGTGACAATCTTTTAGGGACGGAGGGAGTAATATAGTCTTGTGGGACCTTGTTAGATTCGTCTCAATATATATTTTTCAAATATTAATTTTTTATAATATTTTTGCATGTAAATTAATAGTTATTTATATTTTAAATCGTGTTTTGTTGATCACCAAAAGTCAAAATGTGACAATCTTTTAGAGACGGAGGGAGTATAATTATATAATTTAAAGCATGCATCAAAATTCATAATGAAGCAATCTTTTTAAGATCTTGGGATTATATACAACTATACAAGTCGTGTTCGAGGCCGGCAACCCATAATCAAAATCCAGACTAGTATTGGTCAACGAGATTGTACTTCGTTCACGTTATAAGTTGATGCCGTATGATGCAATTATCCTAATATATAATCGTAGATGGTCCATGCTCTTAGAAATTAATTATACTCCCCGTCCCTAAGAGATTGTCATATTTTAACTTTTAGTGGTCAATAAAACACAATTTAAAACATAAATATTTATTATTCTACATGTGAAAAGATTATACAAAGTTAATATTTCAAAAATATATATTGAGATGAATCTAACAAGGTCCCACAAGACTATATTATTTCTTATCGTTTAATGAAAATTTATGATCAAATTTTATAATATCTGACTTACAAAAGTCAAAATGTGATAATTTTTAAGGACGGAGGTAGTAATATATAATAATCCATAATTGAGAGCACATAAAAAGGGAGTATATAATTATATATTACTAGAAGAAGTTAGAAGCAGCTACAAGTTTGATCGACTAAATAATTGCAATTAAATAGTAAAGCAGCCCAACGTTGTATATATCATGCATGACATAGTACAACACTCAATATGTCATGTATGACTGCATATCCTCTTTAATTTCCCTATGTTTATTGTGACTCATCAGGTCTATTAAGATAAGATTTTGTTATCATAGATCTCTAAACTATGTCAAGATAAACAGCCTTTACTTATTTCTTTAAGTACTAATACTTCAAATAGTTGTTGATAATATATAAATTCTAAATTTTTTCTTTTCTAAGAAACGAGAAGACTATGGCCAAGTCTAAATTGAGTCGAGCCTCGAGATGACTTTCAAGTTAGTCAGCTCGACTAATTGACTTGGCAAGTTAGTTACGACACTCATAATTCCTTCATTATGGCAATTTGGAATAATTCCTAGAGGTGCGATCATACCAGTTTTTGTCCCGCCCCCACCCCCAGAACAACAAAAACCCAATCCGCAAGAATCAGTTTTTTCACAAGGAAAGACTGCAACGGATCGAATAGGTTAGATAACCGCTTTCGGTTTGTTTGTTACGGGCTTTCGCTATTGAGCCGTTTTTGGCAGTTTTTTACACTGATTTTTTGAATTTTTATTTTGAGTTTTATAATTTTAACCGTCAAGTTTGAAGAATGACTTATTACTATGCAACTACTCCAAAAAACAAAGAGATACTAAAGTATTACTTCCTCTATTTTTTCTAAGCTATTGTTTTGACTTTTCACGGTCAAAAGACACGACTTAAAACGAAAATATCTCTAATTCAACACATGTAAAAGTTATAAAAAGTCGATATTTCAAATATATAGAGTGACACGAATCTAACAAGATCCAACATGATTATTATTTCTTATCGATTAATAAAAATTAATGGACAAAGTTTTCAAAGTTTGACTATACGGATTCTAAACAATAGATTAAAAAAAAAGAGGGAGTAATTAGTAAGGTAGAACGTAGAAAAATCTATTGCTCACAAAACTACTTGACAGAAAGAGTAACAAAATGAACAAATTAGTTAGCTTTAAGCTATGCCGACCATTACCATATTTAGTGTTTATGTGCCGATTGTGATATCCTTATCTATTTATGTAATTACAATCATCTTCTTCCTTTGACCCTTTCTACAAATGTCCAACAACATGTCTTATTCCATGGCTAGTCCAAAAGTATGAGGGAAAATTACGAAATTTGCCTTTTAATTTTTCAAATTCAAACGGAGTAGTAGTTCTCTCTTGTAACATCATAACAAAATTGACCTATGAAATTTCCGTTCCCACCATTCAATATTCCAAACTCCAAATAATTATTATTTGTTTCCTTATTTACAAACACGAGTTTAACATACACATGTTCATTACAAATGAACCTTAGTGGCCTAGACCAACATATAATATCAAAACTCTAGACTACTTATTTATTACATAGCTACTTAATTAAGGAAAATCGGCACACTCTTTTGTTTTTCTCCTTTTTTTCCGGGATCTTGATGATTGTACCATTGTACTAGTAACAAGTACTACCATAAATTCCTAGGCCTCTTGAAGCTATTATTAGAAGGTGGACATATTTGTGGGACAGCAAAAGAATTGTCATCAATCCATTTTCTGCTAGATTTGAGAGTTGGGGCATGTTTTGAATCCTTGAAATTGATTTGGGCACCAAATGCAATATCTGATGATGTTGTGTATGGTTGGATGAGAGTATTATTATCAGGAAATAATGGAGTTGGTGCTGGTGTCACTTGAGGCACCCAAAGACCTGTACTATCTGTTGATAAAGATTGCTCATTTCTTGAATAATCGATGTCCCAAAATGGTTCAACTGCCATCTCACCCTCAACGTTCTGAAATCATAATCAATTTAAGAAATTAGACCACGACAGCAGAAGAAGGCGAACTAATTGGATCTTAAGGAGATCGGTTGAAAACGATAATTACATTTGGCTTAATATATTTGGATCTTTTTGTATTTAATTGGATCTACTCTAGATGACAAAGAAAACATGGAGCTAATACTCTCATACAGTAATAGTTTGAAGTGCAAACCTTAGAGAAACCATTTGCAGAAGAGAGATCGAAGAAATCCTCAACATGCCAGCCTGGCAGTGTTTCTATAAGATACTCTGATATACTACTGGTTGATCCACTCATTAATTCACCTTCAACTTGTACTGGTGTTGATGTCTTCGCAGTTGGCTGTGTAAAACAATTTGTGGGTGTTTGTGAGACAGGTTTCTTGATTGTGTTTTGAGGCTTGAAACTAGGAACATCATAGGAAACATTCTTTGACTGGAATGCAGCAGAGGATGATGTTGGAGGTAGAGATGAAGCAGAATAGAGAGATGAAGATGCAGACAGCTTGATCCCAGTTAGCAGAAACCTGTTATGTTTTTGGGTATGTTGGTTTACTTTGTGAATTGATTCATCACAATCTTTGCATAGGATCGCTCTGTCTTGTTGACAGAATAATAAAGCTCTCTTTTCCTGCAAAAAAAAATCAAGAAAGTTGAGTGATTCAAACTTCAGGAACTAAGTCTCGACTTTTGTTCGAAACCAAGTCTATGTTACCTGGCAAATATCACAGAGGGGGATTTCTTTGTTCGATGGTTGAATGAGCGAGAACCGGTGGTGCTTTCCGGCAAGCTTGTTAGCATGGTGGACACGGTGGTCGCAGGAGGGGCAAAGGGCAGCCTCATCGGCAACACAGAACATGGTTGCTTCATCTTTATTGCAGACATCACACTGGATCTTCATTTGATAATGAGAAATGAGTTGTCCAAGAAGATGGAAGATATTAATAGAGGTTTGAAAAGGGGAGATAAGTGAAGAATTGAAGAAAGAGAGGAAGTAGTTATGGGTGTTGGAAAATGGAATGATATGGCCTATGGGATGGTGGGAGGAAACTATGAAATTATTTATTGATGCTTTGCTATAATTGGGAGGATAAATCTAAAATATTATTTCTATTAATAGTGGTGGGAAGAGTACAAATTAGTGAAGTGACATGGGGTTCATTGAATTTTGGTGCATGTGAATTGTGATACTGAGGGATTTGGGTACACATGAGAGGTTTTTTACTATTCCAAATTACCAACATTTTGTTTGAAAAGTTAGAATCATTCACCTTTAAGGGTATCGTTGTTCCTTGTTTTGAAATATATGAGGTGGTAAATCACGGAATATGCCTCAGATTGTCATGGGAATTGAATTTGCCAGCTTACCATTCTAACACGAGATTATATCCCTTGCAGACTCAAACTCACACGGAGCGAAGAGACTAGACTGTCATCATAATATGAAAGTTCTTTATTAATCGAGCTATATCGAGACACCAACATTTTGTTTGAAGAATGGAAGTGGTCCTCAGTAACAATTCAAATCAAGAACACTGTAATTAGATTTTGAATCTGAGCTGAATATATGCACTTTATAGCAAGCAAGTTGATGAAGTATCTGGACATGTGGTAAGGTTACATGATTATACAACTTTAAATATCTAGTTGTGTGTGGTCTTGCAATTAATGGTAGCCTTGGCTTAACTGACTAAGTGTTGTCTATAATTAATTATTAGTATAGTTTAATTCAGTTTGTGTGTGATAGTGTGAGTTAATTCCCGTGAGTAGTTGCAGTAATAAAAGTCGTTTTCATCACTCTGGGAAATGGAAGAGGTGAGCAAAGATAGATGGGAATTGGGATGATGGTTGATGGGTGGTTGTGTCAGTGAGTTTATGGGCAACCCATAACTTCTGCCTCCCTTCCCATATCCAGCCTGGAGCTCTGGTTCTTATTCTCTACTTATCATATGCTAAATTATACTCCCTCCCTTTATTTTATATGACGTTTTACAATTTTAATATATTTTTTATAATCTTAATGTATTTTTTGTTTAATTTTTTTATTCAAATTATCAACTAACAAATAATATTATGATATGATAATCAATTGACATTTTATATTTCAATGTACTTTTGTTATTACTTTTTTATTAATCTATATGAAAATATCTAGAAAGTCATATAAAAAAACGGAAATGGTAGTAAACTAGTAATATAATATTCATTTACTATATTTTATATATGTAATCATTAAAGTGAAGATGTAATAAAGAATTAGTATTATTCAGTATTGACATTTATTAACCTTAATTATTACCCTGATGTGTGCTACTTTCTTCTCACAATCAGCATATATATATTATTCGAGATTTTTACAAATAAACTAACATGGTTGAATATTTTTTTAGAAATCTATCTATATTTTCTCTCTTAAGTTCCTTTTTGGTTACATTTAGTTTCATTCATCGGAAGCAACCAATAGAGGATAATGTAGTATAAATGTATAATAAACCCTACATTCAATAGATTTATACTAAGAAAACTAAAATTTGGAAATAATATATTTATGTCAATTGTATTATGGTTGATGTAACTCTTCCAAGTTGAATGACTCACTCCCATTATATTAAATTTGTACCTACCTCCTCTCATATATTAAACAATTGCTAAATATAATAATAATGATTAACTAAATATTTCTGGACAACACTTGTGGCCTCATAATGCACTACATTTAGAACCTTTTTGGGTGTCCAGGGTCCCTCTCCCTCGTATCACTTTTTATTTGCTAAATAAAGATAATAATAAAGGACAATTGATAATTGCTTGAATTTAATTTGCATTATTCCGTCCTCTATTTTAGGGTAATAGAATAGCATTTAGTAGTTAAGAATACTTTAGAAGTATCTCGATTAAATCAGGACATGTGCCACTTGTTTGCCGGATGGTAGACATGTTACATTTTTTTAAGCCTCCCTCTTACGGTAGGAATGTTAAAAGCTTCATCTTATCATTTTAATTTTTTTATTTTACCATTTTCTCATTACCTATCGTCAATTAACCATTTTTAACAGTACAACTGATTTGAGCCAATCGAATAGTCTAGTGAAAAATTTTTTTGTTAGTGATCTGAAGATCTCGAATTTGAAACTCACGTCATCGCTAATTTACAAACAAATGAAAAACAGTACAAGTAATCAATTTCTCCAAACTACTTTTTTCAGAATTTATTCCTAATAACATTCAGCAATGTATATATGTTTTCGATCATTTTGCTAAAATTTGTCTATTAGTATAGAGTAAAAGTCAAGGATCATCATTTATGTTTTACCCAGAACCCTTTTCGTTCACTAATGTTTTAAATATCCTCATTCGCTCATCCATGTTTTAAAAGTCTCTATTTATTCACTTTGTCGTTTTTGTTCCTCCATTATTACGTCACATGAAATGCACGTGATTTCATCCGAGGGTCAATTTTTGTATTCTTTTTTAATTTATACAAATTAAGAAATTTCATATTTACCTCTACAAGAATCATGTAATTAGCATATGGTTAAGTTAATGACGATATTAAAGATGAAATATATGGTTGTACTGGAAGATTCACTTTTTTATTTATGAGTGAACAAATTGAGACATTTAAAATATGAGTGAGCGAAAGAGGTTTACGTCCATGCATTTTAGTACGTAATATATTGTAAACGTTTTGATTTGTTCAGAATTTGTTAGAATGAATTCCTTGATTGTACATGCATGCATGGTTTTTTATTCAAACTTATACATTACAATTAGATAATTGTAAGAATTGATAGGAAGAAAACAATGGGTAGGGATAATTTGCTGCGTAGCTTAAAGAAGAGGACAAATATTGCATTTGATCATGTGAAGATAAAAGTATAGCAGTATGAGATGTTGAGATGTGAATCGCCATAACAGAATCCTCCGTGTTTTCTCAATCGAGATTTTCATGGTGGGTTCTTTGCATCTGCACCAATCAATCTTTGCCAACAAAGCGAAGACTGCCAACAAAGAAAAACAAACGTGCCTAATTATATGGAGGTCGAGAGGAACCTAGCTGGGGATAGCTCTAAATTATTTATTGGGAGGGGGGAGGGGGTGTTCACTGTCTTGTTGGAAATGGTTGAAGGTAGAGCCAATCGAATAAACTAGTGTAAAAAGTTATTTCTAGTGATCAGAAGGTTATGGGTTTGATATTCACCTCATCACTGAATTACAAAAAAAAAAAAAAATTATTTCCCAAATCAAAGTTCATACCTCCAAATCCTTGAACCAACTAAACTACGCAAGATATCATTATACTATCAATCATAAACTAACAAAGGCTTAGTTAGGTGATTACTTTTCAGTATTAGATCTATATTTTGATTAAATCCACGAAAGTTGTGGAGATTTTCTGATGATTTGGTGGATTCACATGAATCATGATGAGGTATTTTATATTAATAACAATTAAAATGAGGACTTAAACTTCCAAATTATGTGGATGAAAATTGAAATAAGATGCGCAAAGTCGTGGTTGATTCGATTGGGTTTTAAAATAATAAAGCATGTCTAAAGCTAATACTTGACGTTTAGTGCAAAAAGGCATTTGGAATCTCAATACATACACACTTATGACTCATACATTCTTGGTCAAATTTGATGAGCGTCGTGTAAAATCAGTGTGTTGTTTGCTTCAATATGTCTTCTTCAATTGTCGACTTGACTAGAAATTTAAGGGGGTACAAAACTCAGCTACTTAACCCAATTCTATATCGAATTAGGCTAAAGTTCGACTAATGACTCTGTATCTCTGTTCATATCTGTCAAAACTGGTCACAAAATATTACTCGTAATAATAAAGTCCATTTATCCTTGCAATGACAAGGTCCAATTTAGAGGGGAAAAACTACATTTGCTTCTTCTTGTAAGAAAATTTTAGAAAAAATAAATAAATAAAGACAAAACATGTCTTTCATATAATTATCGAAGCCTACTTTTGCTCATCTCTACTTCCCTAACCCTACCTAAGAAAGATGTAACATCTATATCAAAAATAAAACAGATTTTTCAGTGGTCCTGTATTATCTAAACTAGGTTCCTACTCTTTACATTTTACATTGAGAGACTATATACTCTACAGACAAGACTCTAGGAAGTGCTTCAAAAATGTTGCGATATCTGGAGCTTTCCGCTCTCATTCGAGGGCTAAAGGTTCTTGCTTCGGAACTGTTCTTCCACTCTGAATTTCCTCGACGTATCGTTTTACGCGCGCAGGATTTATCTCGAACAACAATGCAGCATTCCTAATCTGGGAAATCCACAATAATATTAGACTACATTAATGATGTAGCTTACTCGGTTAACTAAAGATAATAGCCATATTGTGGAATGAAACAGCTACAAATGAGAGATCAGAAAAGTTGAAATAGCAGGAGTTGCACCAAATACATGAACAAGAAGAGGTTCATCAGGTAGATAGATGGCCAAATTAAAGATACTCTACAATATATATAGAAATAACGAGTAGACTGGTGCCTTAACCATAAAATAAGCATTAAGAATAGCAGTCACGCCCAAATACGACTACAACCAGATTAGGCATGTATTAATAACACAAAGCCAATTGAAGGACAAACATACTTGTCACCTGAAATCAGCAACTATAGAAATCTGGTAAATTCTCAATAAAAATCCATATGGCAAATACCTCAATTAAGCAACTAGAAGTTAGGTATCGACTCTCTTTGGGTGCCACTTCTTTACCATTAACATACATTGCCACCTTACCGAGGTTCTTCAAAGAGAACGCTCCGTCATCGTTCACCTTTATAATTGCCTGCCCAACGAAACAGTCAAATTAGTTTCAACAAAGAAGCAGATGAAAAGTCAAACCTCACTACCTCAATACACAAAAGCATATAAACCACAGACCAGTGTAGTATATCAATCGCGAAAGAAGAAATACAGTATGCAATATAAATCAGTTATAGTAGCCTTATCTTTATCACAACAGCAAATATGAAAACTTCCATGGTTAATAAAAATGTCCTAATAAAATGCTAATGAATGAAATTAAATACACAAAAAAGAATGACACCAGGACCTCCTAGTAGAAAAGCTTAAAAAGTATCACATACTTGTCGACGTGACACTCTATTTTTACACCGTTCAGTGCTCAAGTCAATGTCCACTTGAGTATCTTCAGCAGTCCTCCCAATAAGTACCTATAGATATTTGACACTTTTGTTATTATTAGAAGGCATCCATTTATAATATTCATGAGGATGATATTGACCTATTGGTATCATGTGAGTTCAAAAAATTATCTAGTGCTATAAATCAACCTCAATAAAAATCTTTTGACAGCTTCAAAGTGGTGAACTAATGGCGTCTGCCATTATAGAACTACAACGGAAGGGAATTAGAAAGGTAAACCTGGTTCCTTTTCATTTTAAAAGAAACTCTTTATGCGTGTTAGCATAATAGTGCCAGAAGAGTGTGAAGATGGTATGATTTTAAATAACGTCAAACCGTAAAGCCTGCAAGGCTAATATCTGGTCCCAGTTTGGATAAGACAACGAGTCCTTCCTGGTAGCCTAATCTCTAATCCCACAATTTAAACATGTCTGCTGAGTGCTGACATATACATATAAACATTAATACCCCACTGTAATTAGAAACCCTAGGCTATCAACATATTGGTATGTCTTCACTATATAAGCAATAAGACTACTATCAAGTAAGGATTTTATTAAAATATACATGAGCTACAGGATCTTTTGAGGTCCAAATATAATAACTTTACTGGATTTGACTTGTGATTCTAATTCAGATACTAATACAAAAGATTGGGATGGGCAGTCAACTTTCTCAACTGTATTACCAGAAAATTATTCCTTCTTTTGCTCTCACATAAGTTCAAACTATCTGGAAAATATAATGGTTCAAGACTCAGAGTACTACAGCACAAGCCACCTTTCATTTTGTAACAAATCCAATTGTATACTCCTGAGAACAAATTTCTAACACATAACTCATATGATACCAAAAAAAGAATCTCCAAGAGTCCAAGTGATAAACATACTTCAGGTTTCTTTATGAGATGCCTCGAATGATGTCCGTACAAAACAGCAAAGGCACCATAGAACTGCATCATCCTGTGTGAGGAAGCACGAGCTGCTTGCTCTAACCTTAGCATTATCCTTATGAGCTTCTCATTCGGGTGTCTTGATGCTGCAAATGATGATTACAGAAGTTTCTTAAAGAATACAGAAATAAGCTCAAAGATAATGTAGCACTTGGTGGAGCTCACAAGCCCAATCTCATGGACATTAAATAAATGAGATGTACCTGTCTCACTATGATCACTGTCCTCGTCGTTAGGGCTTAAGTCCATATCTAGGATCTACAAAAGTTATGTATATAGGAAGTGTTAAGTATAAACTAGAATAAAACCACGAATTAAAGAAAATGAGAAGTCATTTACCATTGCTTCAACATCAGAAAAGTACGGCACATCATCCTCATCATTACATCCTCCACTACTCACGAATTCAGAATCCTTCTCTAATTCTAGTGCTATCTGTTCTGACGCATCCAACTCATGTGAAAATACTTCGTTACAGAACTCAGCTGCATTCTCTTTTTTTATTTTACTAGCATCAATGATGTTGCTAGAGCCAAGAATTTGATTGTCACTTATGATCTGACTCTTGAGAGAAGAGCCTTCAGGACAATCATTCTGATGCCCGGACTGGTTCATACATATGACCTTTCTGTTGATACTAAGACCTTTGGAGTTATTTTCATTCTCATTTGTGCACCTAAGCTGGTTGATTTGGTTATTTGCATTTACGTTTCTCAGCATATCACTACCTAAATCTATGTGTTTCAACTTATCGTTGTCATCATGAACACTGACTGCATGGTTCAAGCTCATTACTGGAGGCAACAACGAGCTCGCAATGTGGGAAGAAACGTGAGTCTGATTGTCGTCAGTCTCTTCTATTTTCATCATAGGCATTGCTTGATCACTTGTTATATGAGAATTTGGAATTGATGAGCTCATTATCTGGTCCTTTGTGTCAATTTGTTCTCTCTCCTGCATAAGCCCTTGTGTATGAGTAGTCTTATCCTGATCTTGGAACAATGAGCCCATACCAGGAGAAAATGTGTGGGCCCTCTCATTATCTATATGTTCTCTCTTCATCTTTATAGTTACTTCGTTTCTGTACTTTTGAAGAGTAGGGAATGATGACCTTGACCTTTGAGAAGAGAGGTGAGTGTCGTCATTATCACTTTGTTCATTCTTCATCATCAAAAGACCTCCTCGACTAGCCCTCTGGTGAGTTGGGATGTCCATGATTGATGAAGAAATTGGATTACGAGCTTTATCAAATTCCCAATCAGCTAAACACGAGAGAGGAGGTGTTGGCATACATACGGGAAGAAATACATCATCATTGTCCGGAATTACATTGTCAGCAGTGTTTAACTTGCAGCAAATAACTCCATAGCGAAGTTCAGGGTAGTCAGGATTCACAGCAAGTGCAGATGCCAAGACTTTTTCCTTCTCCCGTGGGCTGCAAAATACGCCCCGGCCAAAGCTGCAATGGTTAGAGTTCTTGTCACTGGATTCTCCAAGCACTGCACTACTTGCAAGGTCAGGGTATTCTTCTGTAGGAATTGAGGTCATTGATGAGCAAGTAATTACCCCCTCGTGTTTGTTAGGGTAATCCGCCAGAAGAGTGCTGAAGGCATCAATGTAATATTCATCAATAATCTCAGGAAGATCATCTGGATCAGGGCCTTCCATTATCTGGTTTAATTGAGCAATGATACCCGCAGTTTCGGTTTCAGGGCCTATAGATGGCATTTGTTCAATTAAGTTGGTATTTGGGTGCATACCACTAGACTGTAATGTATCAGGATGATTAACAACATGGGCAGACCTGAATGTATCATTCATGTAACCTTCTTTACCACCATAGTCAACATCAGGCAAAATGGGAGTAGAAATTCCCTCCATTGCATGCAGCTGTCCATAATTCTCAGTTGTAAAATGATCCATTGTAGAAAAAGTATTTCCCTCCAAAGGAAGCAAGGTACCATGACCAGGATCACCTGGATCAAGAGAAAGGCCATCATTAACAAAAATGTTAGGACCACTGGTCCCATCTGGTAAAACGTAATCAGCGAAAGAAGGCTCGTTTTGATTTCCATAATCTGAATGACCGGGCTCAGCAATGAAGTTCATCTCCAAAGCGTCAACAGCTTGGGTAGCATTAAATCTCATTTTACGCATTGTGTAATAGCGTGTGCGGATACTTTCACCTTTTCTCTTTCTCAATAGAGGTTTAGTGTCCTTACTACCATCAGATTTGATTGATTTTGCTGTTGTTTTTAAAGAAGAACATTCATATTCAAACATGAGAGCTGACGACTCCACAGAAACAATAGGATCATACAGAAGGGACTGCCAGCGATATTGCAATTCTTGAACCGTATATCTCTCAGAAAATCTCACTGCACCTTTAGAAAGGGATTCCAAGGTAGCACCTTCCTGAGAAACAAGACAGATATAGAAAATTGAGAAGGGGAGAAAATAGATATTGCACATACAAGTCAACCAAAGATGGATTATATCTAAACACTCCCCCCCCCCCCCCTCTCAGTTCTCCCTTTCAGACAACAATATACTAAAATGGCTAAACCATCAAGTATGAAGTTAAGAATTTCAGAACATAACATATACAACCTCCATTTAATTTTCAATGGTCGAAATTAACAAGGTTTACTACCTTAATTGAGACATGCATCTTTGGTTGAACCAAAAATTGTAAACAATAGATTAGATAACATGACAAGAAGTTGAAGTTTTTTACAGTAGCTAACTTATAAGCTTAACAAGATACTCCGCAAAACATCTACCCTTGATCTCCATTCCAGCTGTTTAAAAATATTTTTACTACTAACTCTACCATGTTCTGGTTTTAACACTAACAAAGCATTTCCTCTTTAATCACAGAGAGTCCACATTTAACAGAGCACACTCATTTACACAACAGAAGCTCAACCATGATTCAACCCGCACAAAATGTCATTTAGGCATCACGGAAAGCAACAACATCATCAAATGAAGTGAAAAAGTAGACATAGTCTCAACTCTCAAGATGTCAAAACAAATCAAATCAATATCCCAATTTAATTAAGCAACGAACAAAAAAGAATTCCAATTCTATTCATTAACATTTAGAAAAATCTAGCCTCCAAACAAACTCCTCTTCACAAAAACACTCAATAAAGAAAAACTCCATATGGAGGAAAAAAAGAATTGATAAAGCCACCAACGTCCACAAATTGGGTAGCAAATTCAAACACAATAATGTGCAAGAACCCCCCCCCCCCCCCCCCCCCCCACGAGAATAAGCCACCAAAGTCAACAAAATTGTTCAAATTTCACACTAAAACCATTTAAAATAAACATCATAAAGAAAAGGGTTTTATCTCAAGAGCATTGTTAAGCAAAAAGTCACCAAATTGAACAAAATTGCTCTAAAAACACTCAAAATTCACATTATTAAAAAAACACGAAGCAAGAAAAGGATTTCACCTCAACAGCATTCTTGAGCAAAAGATCATCTGCTGGACACCATTTGGCACCTGGAGCAATAGCTCCCATAGCTCTTTGTGCCCTTCCTCAGTGTTTTCTTCTTTTGATTTATGGACAATTTTTTCTATGTTTCCATATGTACGAGAGTGTTCAGATAACGGCGTCAGAGAAACCTTAAAAAATGATGTTGGTATTTATATGCCTGGGGTTTTGCGGGTAGGGTACTTATATTTGGCGGAAACGCAGTAAGGTTTTTCAAACTTTTAATTAGTCAATATTAACAAAATCTATAATTTTAAAAATAAGTAATGTGTAATAATAAAAATTGTATTCCTATATGTATTAAATAGTACTCCCTCCATCCCTAAATGATAGGCCCATTTACTTTTTCACGGTCTCCGAGACACAACTTAAAACGTAAATATTTTTAATTTTACATGTATAAAAATTATGAAAACTTGATATTTAAAAAATATATATTGAGACGAATCTAACAAGATCTCATATGACTATTTTATCTCTTATCGATTAATAACAATTAACGGTCAAAACTTTCGAAGTTTGACCCAAAAAGTCAAAATGAGTCTATTAAATAGGGATGGAGGGAGTAATAGTTTAAATAAGTTTTCAATATATTTGTCATAATATAGAAAGTATTATAAAAGGTTAAATGGCATGAAAGATCACTAACGATTCTTTAAAGTCTTCGTTCGGACATTCTAGTATATATCACTTTGGCTACTTCCGATCACTCAATATTCCACTAGGAGACGCGTCGAACAGCCCATTTTCGAGTTAGATGGGGCTCGTATGTTGCCAATACGGGCCAGGATGGCCCACGAAGGTATTACCCCTATCCGTTTAAGGCCAAGTCTCTGGGGGTTCACGTATTGCGGGAGTCGTGTGGTTAAAAGATACTCCCTTCATCCATTTATCTAACAATCATTTACTTTTGCACAAAGTTTAATAAAATTTCAAAGTTATCTCACAAACTTAATTTTTCCTCCATATTTTTTTACTTAATAAGGTAAAAGGGAAACTCAAAAAGGAATTTCTATTTTGGGATAAATGGTTGTTAGATTTAGGGACAGAGGAAGTAGTATATTTTGTTTACTTTTTGGTGAAAAATATCTTCTAAATTTGTTAGTGTCGTTTTAATACTCCCTCCATCCCATAATGTAGTTCCACTTTGACTTTCACGGTCGTCGAGACACGCTTTAAAACGTAAATCTCTTATTCTACAATTATAGGAACCTGACATTATAAAAGTATACATTTAAACAAATCTAACAATATATTACATGACCATATTATTTATAATTGACTAATAAAAATTTATGGTCAAAATTTGACTCCCAAAATAGAAAGTGGAGCTAAATTATGGGAAGGAGGGAATATTAAATTTAGCTATAAAAGATTGATATATTATGATCTAACTATCTACGTTATTCGAGAGTTCAAAAAAATCAAGGGTATAGGAAAAAGTCAATGGTTTAAGCTAACTCATATTTTATATTGGTCCGAGTTAAAAGTTTGCATACATTATTTCTCACAACAATTTAAAATAACCCTAATCATTAGAAAACACGAGGGTTCTCACAACCAGTGTAAATTGAGGATGTGTTACACAAATTGCCTTTCTCCTTTTGTAATCAAACTCGGTTAAAAAGTTAAGCGGTATTAAATTGAATTGCTCTCATGTAGTCTAGCCAACCAGTTTTCATAAACAATTGGTCTCAATTGTTCCCCAACTTTGCCCATAGATTCAATTTTCACAATCGGTCCTTTTTGAAACTTACAAGTAGTACCATATAATATATGACATCTTTGAGGGAAACAGGAGACACTCTACGTTTTAGTGATACAAAACTCAATTACTCACACAATATACCATTAGTATTAGAAACACATGAAGCAACAAAATTATATCCTATGAACTTAGAATGTAAAATATTTTAGAAGAACTCTAGTCATAATGTTATTAATGAAGACTCACTTGTTTATATTCTCCACTCACCTAAGACCATCCACAACTGTGGTTTAAGTTGGGGTGCAAGTGGGGATTATCACAAATAGTAGAGATTTAAATTCTTGGGTGCAAGTTTGAGGATCACTACTATAGTTAGGAATTTATGTATTTATTGTTTGTAATACCATTGTAATCACTTTTCATCGCTCATTTAAAAAAAAAAAATCCTATCAACAATTATCAGCCTATGTCGCCTATTTATTAATTAAAAACTTAAAATCTAAAATGTTTTATATACAAAAAGAAGCAACTACAGAACTTAAATATATACAAATTACTCCCAATAATTCTCTCACCTTATGAGGTCATAAATAGCATTACGGAGTATTATAAATTTATAGGCTTATTTTCATTTTGGATCCTGAACTATGATGAAAATTTTAAATTGGACCCTAATACTATCATAAGCCTCATATTGGACCCTATACTATGGTTTGTCTCATTTTACCCCTAAAACGCCAAACATGATGTAATTTTGTTTTAAAATAAGAGCAAAATCGAAATAACACATATATTAAACTTTTGGGCACAATTCACAAATAATAAAACTTATTAAATTAAAAATAAATCCCAGACTTATTTTCATTTTGGACCCTGAACTATCATGAAAGTTTCAAATTGAACCCTAATACTATTCATTAGTTATTTTTAAAAACGCCTCAAAAGTTTGATATATGTGATAATCCGTATTTGCGCTTCTTTTAAAACGAAATTCAATCTAAAATGGGCATTTGAGGGGGCAAAATGAGACAAAACATAGTATAGGGGGCAATGTGAGGCTTATGATAGTATCAGGGTCCAATTTAAAACTTACGTGATAGTTCAGGGTCCAAAATAAAAATAAGCCAAATTTATAACACATACATAGACATATTTAACAATATAACAAACTACATGAAGTGCCATAAGTAGTTATTTAATTGTTACACACCACACATTACATTTTCTTACGAAATATAGAAGGAATATGCTTATTAGTCATATTCAAGGCAGCTTGGCACTTAGCAGGGTAGCTATTACTTCATATATGGGGCTACTCTAGCAAAGTAAAGGTGAGGTCCGATCCTGCTCCGCTGTGAAGTGTATTATTCTGGTGGTGATGGTGGTGGTTTGGGAAGCGCAATGCTAAAATGCGCGGCCCAGGTACGATTCCTCCATGTGCGAACCCAAGAATTGAATTGTAGTCTCCTTCGTTCTCAACTAAGCCAAAATGAGGATCCTCTTTTGTTGTTTCCTGTTAATTAATGGCACATAAATTTTAGTAGGACCATAATTTTTTAGTTTCTGCCATATAATACAATCGTAAGTGTTTATTGTTATTGTGCATGCAAGTATATAGTGTAATGTGGTATAATAAGCAATAATTGTAAGTACTTACATATTCAAGCACAAGATTCCTGTGTATTTCTTCAACATTTCTGACCTACAATAAGAACACAAAATGAGTTAATCGAATAGCCTACTGGAAAAGGCTATTGTCAGTAATCAGAAACTCCTTAATTCGAGACTCACCTCATCGCTGATTACTGAAGAAAAAGGAATAAGAGCTCAGAAATATTGCAGATTTCATATTTGCATAGTAACGCAATGCATACATATCAATGGTAACACTTGAGAGAATGGAAATGCAAATGTAAGAAGTTATACCTTTTTCTTGCGAGTCTCTATTTGACTACCAAGCACCTTAAACTGTCCACAGAAAATACATTACCAAATTAAATTAAGCAATTAAGTAAAATTGAGTTGAAGATAGATCTACGTTTATACTATGGAATAAAATATGTTTCATCAATTTTGATTTTTTATTTTGTGAATTAGCGATGAGGTGAGTTTCGAACCCAGACCTTCTAGTCACTAGCAAGAACCTTTTTCCACTAGACTATTCGATTAACTCAAGGAGTACACCTCTTACTTCATGTAATTTACAATTTGATTGACATGTTCAACAAAACGAACTCTACCTTTCATGGTCATTCATACAATTGATGAGACATACAAGTTTTATTATGAACTCTCTAACGGGCGAAGTATGTGAGATTATGATCATAAAGTCATGAATTCGATTTTCACACACTACCAATCATTTTTCTTGCAGCCTATACGGATATAATCTCATTTACCATTAGCCGATGGGTGTAAAATGTAAGAAATAACACTATTATATTAGGATCTTTACACTCTAAATTATATACACCATAATCGATAATGATACAAGGGCATACCTTGATCTATGATGGGAGTTTGATGAAATCACTTAACTAAGCCTCTTCCTTTTCTCTTCTCTACTCTATCTTTTATTTGTATCTTTAGATGGTGTCTAACAATGATGCATAGGTCCCCTTTATATAGTAGTAGTTATCAACCCAAAGGTCTAATACTACTAATGATCACCCTAAATACATCCTTAATGAGTGAGATGAGAGGGCTAGAAGTTATACCCACTAATTATAATCCTTAATGTATAATAACCATCACATTAAACCTTAATATTATAATTAGACTTTAATATTACATGGACCATAATATTATTTATTATAAATAATCTAACAATCTCCCACTTGGTCCATATATTATTTGATGATTCAAAAATAACTATAAGTGTACACCTTTCAATGAATCAACATTTTCAATTATATAATATGAAATAAACCAACTGGATCATGGCGGTCACAAGTCATACAAGCGACATGATTCCTTCCATGTATCACAAGTCAATCTAATTCAAAATACTTTTATTGTGAAGAACTTTAAGTCACAACTTTTATGGAGATTACTTTGTTGTCTCATCATAACAATCCATGTACATAACTATAATATAGACAACATTTTATGAAGCAAAAACATAACCTTTATTGAATTCACAAGGGTCAACTTTTATATGAGCAAAACCGTTCATACATATGTATAATATTCATTTCCGGTTAACAAGGCTTTTCTATAATACCCATCATTTCTACATGGCCAATGTAAGTCATGGGTGGTAATCATTTAGTTAACGGATCCGATACCATTAAGTTTATACAAATATGCTCAATAGACGCCTTCTGTTTTTGCACTTCTTCTTTGACAGATAGGTACTTTAAATCCATATGTTTTGCACCTTTCGAGTACCTATCATATTTAGAGAAGAAGACAGTTGCGGAATTATCACAATAAATTCTTAACGGCTTGGCTATACTATCGACAATTCCAAGTCTTAAGATAAAGTTCCGCAACCATGGAGCATGAATTGTTGCCTCAAAGCATGCAACAAATTCGGCCTCCATTATCAAAGTAGCAATGACAGACTACTTCCCATTTTCCATGATACAGCTCCCCAGCTATTAGGAATGTCTTTCAAATGTAGACTTTCTTGAGTCCAAACATCTGACATAGTCTGAATCTGTATAACCAATCGTCTCAAGACTATCCGACCTTTTATAAATAAGCATGTAGTCCTTGGTGCCTTGTAAATACCTAAGGACTTTCTTTGCAGCCTTCCAGTGGTCCATTCCAGGATTACTTTAATATCGTCCAAGCATACCAACAACATAACTGATATGTGGACGAGTATATGTCTGAGCATACATCAGACTCCCAACCACTGGTGCATAGGGAATATCTTCAATCTCTTTTCGTTCCAAACTACTTTTAGGACATCGGAACAAACCGGACTTGTCCCCTTTCTGAATGGGAAAAATTCCAAAAGCACTTTTCCATTATAAACCTTTCCAAACTTTTATTGATGTAAACTTTCTGTGATAGGCCTAATATTCCTTGGGATCTGTTACAGAATACTTCGATGCCAATAACATATGATGCTTCACTCATGTATTTCATATGAAAATTATTAGAGAAGAATTTTTTTTTTTACGTCATGTAACAAACCAAGATCATTAGCAGCAAGGAGAATGTCATCAACATATGAGACTAAAATGATAAGCTTACTCCCACTGACCTTCATGAAGATACACCTGTCCACGGTGTTATCTTCAAACCCATATGATGTGATGGTATTTTTTAAACTTTAGATACCATTGTCGAGAAGCTTGTTTTAGTCCATATATTGACTTCTTTAGCTTACACACCAACTATTATTTTCCAACGGTTACAAAACCATCTGGCTGATCCATATAAACTTCTTCCTCTAAGTCTTCATTCAAAAAGGCAGTTTTGACATCCATTTGGTGAAACTCTAGATCATAATGAGCCACCAAAGCCAAAATAATTCTTAAAGAATCCTTCTTTGAAACTGGAGAGAAGGTTTCTTTATAGTCAATACCTTCTTTTTGAGTGAAACCATTAGCAACAAGTCTGATTTTGAAAGTTAGAATGTTGCCATTAGAGTCTCGTTTGATCTTGAAGATCCATTTACATCCGACTTGTTTTGAACCTTTAGGCAACTAAACTAAGTCCCAAACTTTGTCGTCATCCATTGATTTCAACTCTTCTTTCATGGCATTGAACCACTATTCTGAGTTATCACATTCCATGGCTTGATTGAAAGAAGTTGGTTCTATATTAACACTTAAATCACATTCATGTTCAAGTGTATAAACCACATAATCATCTGAAATAGCTGGTCTTTTCTGTCTTGAAGACTTCCTTAATGCTATTTCTTGTAGTTCATTTGATACTTGTACATGTGTGATGTCATTGATAGGGTCAATATTGATATGATCATTGTGTGAGCCACTATTTTGAGGAGACACACTTTGATGAGAAACACTAGACGTGATATCTCCCACTTGTTTCTCTTCAAAATTAACCGTTTGTGGTTCCTCACTCCCACTGACATGACCATTCTCAATAAACCGTGCATTACCAGTTTCAACTATTTTCGTACTATGGTTAGGACAATAGTATATGTACCCCTTTGACTTTTTTGAATACGCGATTAAATTACCAGAGATGGTTCTTAAATCGAGTTTCGTCTCATGTGGGTTATATATTCTTACTTCTGCTTGGCAACCCCATGCACGTGTATGCTTTAAACTAGGTTTTCTATTTGTCCATCATTCATAAGGGGTCTTATGAACGGCCTTACTAGAAACCCTCTTAAGCAAATATGCAACAGTCGTTAAGAATATGTCCACAAAGATAAAGGTACATTACTATTACTCAACATACTTCTAACTATTTCTATAAGAGTACGATTCCGCCTTTCAGCTACACCATTTTGTTGTGGTGTGCCAGGCATAGTGTATTTAGCACATATGCCTCGACTTTCAAGAAACTTTTCAAATGGACCAGAACATTGTCCATTTTCATTGTATTTACCATAATATTCACCACCTCTATCTGATCTCACAACCTTTACTTTTGTATCTAATTGCCTTTTTACCTCGTTAATAAACACCTCAAGGTGTTTACTAGATTGAGACTTTTTATGCAAAAGATATACATATCCATAACGTGAGTAATCATCAATAAAGGTAATGAAATACTTTTCCCCGCTCTATGATGGGGCTTCAAATGGACCACAAATATCAGTGTGTATCAATTCAAGAAGTTTTGTGCTTCTTATAGCAGCTTTCTTTGTAGTGTGTTTAGTTTGTTTGTCTTTAATACAATCAACACATACTTTTAAGTTTGTAAAATCTAATTGAGGAAGGATTTCACTTTTAACCAACCTCAACATCCTTTCTTTGGATATATGACCCAGTCTTTAATGCCATAAGAAAGCAGAGTTATCATCCAGTGCACTACGTTTACTACCAACAACATGTTGAATATTAAACAAAGACTCCACAAATTCATTATCAAGATTGAAACGATAAAAACCATCCATTAATGTACCACAACCATAATAGCACTTATTCTTAAACAAGGAAAATGTACGATTTTCATACTTGACATTAAACATATACTCATCCAACTCCCAACGGAAACAAGATTCCTAGCATAGTCAGGAACATAAAGACACTTTTCTAGATCTAGATGACGACTAGTCTCTAAGATCAATCTATAAGTCCGATTCCTTCAATATATGCTTTCATCTTGTTCCCATGAACAAATATTTGTAGTTCCTCTTATGGGTTGGATCGAAAGGAATCTTTGTATAACATGAGAAACATGAGTAGTTGCACTAGAATAGAACCACCAGGTATTACTAGGAACTTCAATAAGGTTTGATTCAAAACAAACGGAAACAAAGTAAGTACCTTTCTTTTTGAACCATTCCTTTCTTTCTTTCTGATAATCCTTCTTCAAGTGTCCAATCTTCTTACAGAAAAAAAAAAACACTTGATCTCCTTTCCGACTTTGTCATCATTAGCCTTTATTGAGATTTTGTCATTCTTTGAGTCATTGTGTTTTCTTTTGTTCATTTTTCCTGATTTAGTCTTGCTGCTAGAAGCTCCTTCATGGACAGTGAGATGAATTGAGTGATTTTTTATTTTCTTCAGCCTCCCTTCCTCTTGAACCAACATGGCTTTGATTTCTTGAAAGTTCCATTTTTTTCTTTAGAGTATTATAGTGTAATTGGAACTGACCAAACTCAGGAGGAAGAGAGTTGATGGTGAATTGAACAAAAAAATGTCTCACTCATCAATTCCATGCCCATTGTCCTTAACTTTGCTGCTTTGTTAGACATGCTAGTTACATGATTATGAATGGGTTTCGACCAATCAAATTTAGTAGTCGCTAACTCACTCATGAAACTTCTCATTTTGGACTTATCAGTAATGTCCGATTGTGAGCACTCTATGACTTTCATGAGAAATTCTCTTCAAACTTATATGTTAATACTTTGAGTTACTATGATAGATTCAAAAATAAACTTTAATAACATATATAAGTTCACCTTTGGGTGATCCTTAAACATGTAAATTTGAACGTTAATCATATGCATAAATACATGTACGTATAATGGTTTATGACTCCAAAAGTACATGTTAAACATCTCTTATAATTATGTATACTTGATAAAATGTCTAATTAATTTCTATAGCTAGGCCACTTTGGTGACTAACAAGCTTGAACATATTAGACATTTAAACAATAATAACAATAGTAAGATATAATGTCTATGTAATAATTTGGCCACTTTGATGACTAATAAACAATTTAAAATAGACAACTTTAATAATATCTTAAAAGATTATTATTAAAAAACATGAGATAATCATCTATTTAGTGATTTATCTTGGCCACTTTGGTGACTAACAAGCATTATAAAAATAGATAATTTACTGTAATATCTCAAAGTTTTTGTAACCTATAATTGAGATAAAATATTAATTTAGTCATTTAGCTAGGCCACTTTGGTGACTAACAAGCACTTAAAACTAAATTAGTATTATAAACTATCATATCTCAAGATTTCGTAACATTTAGTTGAGATGAAATATTAATTTAGTCATTTAGCTAGGCCACTTTGGTGACTAACAAGCACTTAAAACTAAATTAGTATTATAAACTATCATATCTCAAGATTTCGTAACATTTAATTGAGATAAAATATTAATTTAGTCATTTAGCTAGGCCACTTTGGTGACTAACAAGCACTTAAAACTAAATTAGTATTATAAACTATCATATCTCAAGATTTCGTAACATTTAGTTGAGATGAAATATCAATTTACTCATTTAGCTCGGCCACTTTGGTGACTAACAAGCACTTGAAAAGTAAATAGATATTATTGATTATCATATCTCAAATTTGCACAATTTATATAATAGGAGATAAAATATCTATTTAACAATTTAGCTAGGCCACTTTGGTGACTAACAAGCTTTCTTAATAATAGATATTTTTAATTATCTCCAAATATGTGCAAGGAAAATTTAATACGTTTACACATTTCTTTTCCCATCATATATCAAAATCATGATACCCATTATAAAAGAAATTATAATATCTCAAAATTTGCACAATTTATATAATAGAAGATAAAATATCTATCTAACAATTTAGCTAGGCCACTTTGGTGACTAACAAGCTTTCTTAATAATAGATATTTTTAATTATCTTCAAATATGTGCAAGGCAAATTTAATATGTTTACACATTTCTTTTCCCATCATATATCAATATCATGATACTCATTATAAAAGAAATTATGTGAACAAAGAACATGTATGTATAAATATAACATTACACATTTATCAAACAATTGACAATCCAATATATCTTTTATGTCATATAATACAATAACCCTTAATATACATGATCAAATATTGTCAATTATTGTGATGAATATTTAAGCGAAATAATATAATATTATAATGGAAAATTAACAATACATCCATTTATATATTTCATATTCATAGCGGAAGCAATAAAACATATTTAGCAATTCATTTAGGCTAAATAACAATTCATGTAATAATCAAGAGTGTTCAACCATGCTCATGATACCAATTGTAAGAAATAACACTATTATATTAGGATCTTTACACTCTAAATTATATACACCATAATCGATAATGATACAAGGGCATACCTTGATCTATGATGGGAGTTTGATGAAATCACTTAACTAAGCCTCTTCCTTTTCTCTTCTCTACTCTATCTTTTATTTGTATCTTTAGATGGTGTCTAACAATGATGCATAGGTCCCCTTTATATAGTAGTAGTTATCAACCCAAAGGTCTAATACTACTAATGATCACCCTAAATACATCCTTAATGAGTGAGATGAGAGGGCTAGAAGTTATACCCACTAATTATAATCCTTAATGTATAATAACCATCACATTAAACCTTAATATTATAATTAGACTTTAATATTACATGGACCATAATATTATTTATTATAAATAATCTAACATAAAATACATATAGTCTATCAAAACTTAGCAAAACACTAATCCAATTCATACTTGTACATTAGCATGTTGCAATTCAAATTCTCAAAAGAACTTAACCATATGAGTATAAAGCAAACATTAAAAAAGCATTTTGGTATAAACCCTAGATACAATTGAACCTTTCTTTCACGAATCGTCTTGACAGAATTGTCCATATCGTCGATGAGACCCACAAATTGTTCAAAGGACAAATCTTCCAAACACTCTCCCATCCTCTGCCTGCAAAAATATAAACACTTCAATTCAAGACCATAATAAAAAAAAACCCTTCCCTAAGTAAGAAGGTCTTAAATTAAATCTACCTTATTTCCTTTCGAAGATTCCTGTTAACCTCCTTAAGCTTCTTTAGCTGTTCTTGCATCCTCTGTTGCTCAACATATATACAATATAGTAGAGATAATACGAATCAAATATGTCTCAACGAGGATTGAACCGGGACCTCTTAGTAGAAGCTCTAGTCGAATACCATTAGGCCTAATAGCCATTGGTAAATCCTCAATTATTAGAATTAAAATAAACATAAAAGAACATATCAAGAACCTCATAGTGTGTGTTCCACAGATCTACATCTACTGTCTTCTGGTAAAGATCAAACAATTGCTTGGTCCTAAAACACACAAATTATATTAGCTAAAAACATAGACAATCAAACAAATAAACAATTTTCCAAGAAAAAAAGAAAAGAAAATTGGAGCTTACGTGACGCTAGGGCTAATATACTCGTGAAGCTTGTTAGTACTCGAAACCATGATGATGGAAACCTTAGCATCGCAAAGAACAGTAAGTTCATGAGCTTTCTTGAACAACCCATTTCTTCTCTTTGAGTAAGTAACTTGTCTGTTTGTTTGGTTCTCAATTCTCCTAATCTGAATCTTCCCACGAGCCATTGTTTTTTTTTTTTTTCTATATGTTTAATAATTTCCTCTTTGAAGATAAGTATCACAAGTTGGAAGGCTAGTTAGCTAGAAGTACAATAATTGTATTGAGATCTGGTTTGAAGATATTATGGAAGAATTAAAGGAGAAAGGAATTGAAGGACCATTTTGGAGTTGCTAAAAATGGAAAGGGTTGCCGAAATGGTGAAAGGGTGTTGCAGGATATTGAAAAAGGAGTTTAAGAATCAGTCATTTCTTAGTTATCAGTCACCACCAATTTTAAAGTGTTCTGTTTTGTGGGACCTTAATTTACGTGTCGTTGCCTTTACGTATTTTCTTACAATGCCTGCTTCGACCTTTTTTTTTTTTTTTTGATAATGAAGGATGTATGCGTGCTTGGACCTTTGAGTTATGGCATGCTGCTATGGTCTTTACTCTTTAGTGTAGTAGAAGATGCTCACCTTTGTAAGGGGATTGTCCACAATTATTGTCATTTGGGAGGAGGGCGGTAAGTGAACGTAAAATGTTTGATTGAGTTCGTGTGATTTGATTCGAAAAAGTTTGGCTCGTTGCTCGATGCGTGCATTGATAAATACGAAACAAAACTATAATTCAAGGTTCGATGGACCAAACCAAACAGTTCGATTTAGTTCGGCTCGCATATTAATAATAGAGAATTTTTTCCTATATATACTCTAAAGTCCATATTTCAAAATTCTAAGCTAACTTAAATCATTTTCTGCTCAGTACTCATGAGTCATCTCCCTCTCATCCGCCCAAATGTGCAATCGCATCAAACATTTTTGCCAACCAAATCGAACATGTTCGCAAGTAGTTCGGTCAGATTCGCATATTGCGGACCGAGCGAACGTAGTCACGTACGGTTAAGTGCGGTTCGCAAATAGTTTAATTCGGTTCGACCTTTGCGGACCTAACTCAAACGTAATTACGTTCAGTAGAGTTCGGTTATTTTACAACTTTATTTGCGATATAATTGTCTGTAAATTACGTCAATCACATTAAGCAAGTTCCGTATAACATATTTCATAAAAAATATGTTAATAAAAAAAATCGAGTTCATAACCATATGTTAATAAACTTAACTATACTCTACTAACTAACTTGACCATCATAATCACAGTAGCTATGAAAGATGCAGATATATGTGAGGCAATGAATTAATCATATAAGGTGACCACCATAATCACATTATATGTACTCTCAATATAATGAATACGTTGTTTAGCAATGAATTAATCATTGTTTAAATTTGATGTTTGAACAATCCACCACCATGCCACTTTACCCCTTTAAGCATGAGGACAATTTAGCTATCCATCTTAGTTCATATTTTTTGGGTTAATTTTAGGAATAGTGAAAACTTTAAGAGAAGGTTTAAGAAGATTCAAGTATTTGGTTCTCCTTAATCTCAGCTTAGCCGCTAAGCTAGATCAAAGTTGGCCCCCCGATTTCGTCCGAATTTCGCCCCTGTCCTTAACCATTAATACAGTCACCCACTTCCTAACCTTTCGAGTTCATCATATTGTCGTTTAGTATAGAGGATGTCTTAGCACTTTCGTCATATAATTTCGGATAAATGGATGGGGCTCTATTTTTAATTAATAATTGGCCACAAAAAAAAATAATCATACTACTTTAAGTTAATTAAAACGGTCAATATATACAAATAGTATCTAGTATCCAACAATTGAGAATCAAACTTTAAATCAGTTATACTAAAAGATAATTAAAAACAATTGTTGAAAAAGTCTCCAATAATATGAGGAAATTTCGTTTAATCGCGGTATATCTACAGTATGCACAAGTGATTTCTGATATTGATTGTGCATATTCAGTCTCTCTTTTGACTGAGATGTTAAATTTTGAAGGAACGCGTATCAAAATAAAAAATTCACACTTAGATATCGCTCGAATATGTAGACTTCATAACATTGATATTAGTCAGAATATGCATTTCAGTTCATCATTTTTATCAAAAATTAATGTCTATC
>CM016563.1:9594568-9671827 GCA_003412495.2 Echium plantagineum | reverse complement strand
CTGTGCTAGATGGTTTTGACTTAAAATTAGTTTGGAGAAATGGTTTCACCTATTGTATTTTTGTACAGGTTGGGAAAAGGCTGAGGCAGAAGCTGCAGCGTTGAAAACTCATTTAGAGTCTGTCACGCTACTTAAACTCACTGCTGAAGATCGGGCATCACATCTAGATGGTGCTCTCAAGGAGTGCATGAAGCAGATAAGAAATTTAAAGGAAGAACATGAACAAAAGATGCATGAACTTGCTCTTAACAAAACAAAGCAATATGACAAGATGAAGCATGATCTTGAAGCTAAGATAGGTGGCTTAGACCAAAAATTGCTAAGATCTGCTGCTGAAATGCTGCACTCTCGAGGTCTTTGCAAGAGGTCTAACATGCTCATAAACTTGAGTGAAGAAAAATCACAAGCTGAGGCCGAGATAGAACTTTGAAGAATAATATTACATCCTGCGAGAAGGAGATAAATTCACTCAAATATGAAGTCCACGTGGTCACAAAGGAGTTGGAAATCCGTAATGAGGAAAAAAACATGATTGCACGATCTGCAGAAGTTTCAAATAAACAGCACCTTGAAGGTGTAAAGAAATTGCTAAGTTAGAAGCAGAGTGTCAAAGATTACGTGGTCTTGTTCGGAAGAAGTTGCCTGGTCCAGCAGCATTGGCACAAATGAAACTTGAAGTCGAGAGTTTGGGCAGAGATTATGGAGAAACTCGTTTGAGGAGGTCCCCCATAAAGCCTAGTACTCCACACATGTCTACTTTTCCTGATTTTTCTCTTGATGGCATACAAAAGTACCAGAAAGAAAATGAGTTACTCACAGACCGTTCTAATGGCAATGGAGGAAGAAACAAAGATGCTTAAAGAGGCTTTAGCTAATCGTAACAATTGAATTACAAACCTCAAGAGTATCTATGCTAGGACAGCCTGCAAACTTCAAAGCTTAGAAGCTCAGTTGGTATGTCCAGGTGAACATAATAGTCCGCCAAAGCCCCGTATGGCTCTATGCTCAGTCAGAATGCAAGCAATCCCCCAAGCTTGACTTCCCTGTCTGAAGACGGAAACGATGATGCTGCTAGTTGTTCTGGATCTTGGACTACTGCAGTGAAGTCTGAGCTTTCTCATATCAGAAGAGAGAAAAGCATTGACAGTCTCCGCAAGGTGGAAAATGCAAGCCAACTGGGTCTCATGGATGACTTTCTAGAGATGGAGAAATTGGCTTATAACTCAAATGAATCAGATGGAGCTGTTGGTATACCAGACATTTCAATCAGTTAGAATCTGAAAATGAATGTGCCAGTCACAGTGAAGTTTTCCCATCCAATCTAATCAGGAGCCAAATCCAATGGCAAAACAAGAATCCTCAGGAGGTGAGGGTCAAGCCTTGGATACTCAACCTGATGCCAATCAACCTCCCCTCATGAAGCTCCAGTCTGTAATTTCTCTAATTCTGGAATCTATGTCAAAGGATGCAGACAAGTTTCAACTCCTGGAGGATGCCAAATATATGTTGCAGGATATCAGTAATAACCTGGATTACCAGCCTTCAAATGCTAATGTTGAGACATCTCAAAAGTTGGACATCAACTACGACCATCCGAGTAGCAATGATAATGCTGAGGTGATAGAGCAAAGGAAGTATCTTTGCCTCAAGAAAGTACCTCACGTACTGAATCTCTTAAGTCCATTCCTCATGAAGCAGTTTCTGCTATTTCTCAGATATATGACTTTGTCATGTTTCTGGACAAGGAGGTTAAGACTATCAGGGCACATCTCCAGATGGAGATGAATTGAACCAGAACTTAGAGAAATTCTTGGCCACTTATAATGCTGTGGTGAGCAGCCGTGTGAATCTAATTGATCTTGTCCTTGACCTTTCTGCTGTGCTATCAAATGCCAGTGACCTGAAGTTTAATGTACTTGGTTATAAGGATTCTGGAGCTGAAACTGGTAGTTCCGATTGTATAGACAAAGTTGCTTTGCCTGAGAACAGTGATACCCAAGAATTGTCAGGAGGTAAATATGAAATTGGATGTGCCCAATTTTCTGATTCATCTTCTGATCATGACATTTCCCACGAGGGGAATCCTGTTCCCACATCTGATTTAAAATCCACCCCATGGAGATGTTCCTTTGAGGAATATGAACAATTGAAGCAAGAGAAAGATAATATGGCCGCTGAACTAGCTAGATGTACTGAAGATCTCGATAATACGAAATCTCAGTTACTGGACACAGAGAAGCTTATGGATGAGGTTAAGTCACAGTTGACTACAGCACAAAGAATGAATGGTTTGGCAGAGACACAGCTTAAATGTATGGCAGAGTCATATAAATCTCTTGAGACCCGTGCTGAGGAACTGCAAAAGGAAGTTGACCTTCTCCGAGCCAAGACAGAGACTCTAGAAGATGAGCTTCAAGTGGAAAGAAGAAGCTACCAGGATACATTAGTCAAGTGCAATGATTTCGAAGAGCAACTACAAAGGTAAGGAGCATATTTTTTCGTAATGAATGGTTGATTTGTTTTTGAATTTGATTGCATAAAACTTCTCAGTTCATTCTCATTACATTTGCAACTGAATGGTGCATCTATAGTTGTATACCTAGACCCATTGGTTTTTTGTACTGATAAAAAGAGAAACATGAGTAGTAGGCACACAGGCAAGTTCTTTTACGCTTTGATCTAGGTATTATTTAGTTTATGCATGCCTTTCTCATACGGCACTTAATCCACAACTGAGTCAGGTACTAAAAATGGCCAAACTTTATACTGATGCTAGACTCTTGTATATTATTTACATGGCAATGATCAGGAACAAATTTGACTCGTCTTTGTTCGATGAAATCTTATTAAATTATGTTCAAATTTCAGTGAACTTATTGGTCTGAGATATTTCCTGGTCATATATTATAATCTCTGAATCTTTAACTCATGTGATACATGCATGCTGTTTTTTCAGGTTTGAGAGATTAGCAGCAGAAAATGATTTAAAGACTAGCCAGGTTAGATAAACATCAAGACCCATAAACTGATTAATTTACATGCTGATAAAATCCATCATCATCATTTTCTTTATATAAATTAATGGGAAAGCAGTCCAAATTCCAAAGTGCATAAACTCTCTGCCCGACATTATAGTCTTGCATGTTTCTCGGAAATGGCGATTTCAACTTATCATTTGATGTCTAAAGCCATTGCTGTGCGGTATGCGCTCATTTCGGAGAACTGAATCTCCAAACTACATCTTTTACTTGAATGTTCTTTTAACCTCAAGTAGCATGTGAAGAAGAAACCTATGTAGATTGTACAAAAGGCCTATGTTTTTCTATATTTGAGTTTGCAGAAAGAAACATGTAGCCATTATGTGATTGTTGGTACATTATTTTGACTGTTTGGTTTAATTTTGATTATCTTTCCATTATTTTAGGAGAGGGAGTTAACAGCAGCAGTGGAGAAGCTTGCAGAATGTCAGGATACCATTTATCTTCTTAGCAAGCAATTGAAAAATCTACGTCCTCAAACTGAGGTGACAGGATCTCCAATTGTCGAGAGGAGTCAACAGGGTGGAGAAGATCCTACAACCAGCGGCTTGCACATCCAAGAAGCTGATGCGGCTGATACAGATACTGCAGTTTCTGACGATCTGCATAGACTTAGCAGTGGGTCCCCGAGTGATATATACAATGCTCAAATTAGCCCTTCGGATCCTGAAGCAAATAATATGTCAAGATCACCTACTAGTTCGAAGAATCAGAGACACCGTCCAACCAAGTCAAGCACTTCAATAATATCTTCAACACTAACACCAGAAAAACATTCGCGTGGCTTCAGCAGATTTTTTTCCTCGAAAGGGAAATCCGGAAATTCATGATGCACCTCTGAAGACCAACTGTTAATAGTTGGAAGCATTGCATGCTTGAATCTATCTATTACTATAGATAATACTCTGGCAGATGAGCAACAGTTACTTCCCGGAGAAATTTCAGGTCAAGATAGCATGTTATGTGGTCTTGGAGGCAGCAAGAAGCCTTTTGGAGAGACTTGCTGGCCTGATATGGTATGCATAGAGTTTTTCTTACGACGCCACCCTCATGCGTCGAAGTAACTTTCTTACTATTTTGTATAATGTGGCTGTAAATTATCTTTTTATCAGTCAATCTTGTTTCCCTTGATTCTATTTCCGAAATGGTTTTCAATTTAACCAATGAAATTCATACTACATGGTAAAATTTGTACGTTCTTGTGTTCGTTGACATTTAGATTCTTTCAATGAAGTTGCTGATCTTGAATTATAACTAATTTCCCTCTTGAACACACAACTCTGATATTGATTGGGGCAGCCCCACCATTGTCTCTCGGCAGCTGCTCTGCAAGAGTTTTGATTCTGGTGGGTGGACTCGTTGTGACACGAGGTACTGCACTCGTTGTGACACGAGGGTACTGCGCGTTGTCATGTATGAGTAGCGTGATTTACCTTTCAATATACCGTTGGGGGCTGGCGTGGAGGCTCTTAAGCGAAACAGTCTAGGTACAAGTAATCAAGTATAACACTCTTTTTAACACGGACACTATCCCTAAACGACCAACACTTGAATCATATTACTGAGAACTATTTGAAGATAGTAATTCTGCAAATAAAATATCTAAAGAAAATGTATCGTAGAAGTACATGATGATAGTTGAAGGAGTAAAATGTTCCATTATTGCATAAGAAGCATATAACCAACTACCGACCTATTAAATTCCTGTTGTAATGAAGAATTGTCTTGTTTTATTGAAAGGGTAGTTTGACCTTCCAACCTCATGCGAATAAATTACTAGTAGAATCAAGCTACATGCCAAAACAGCCTGTGGGCAAGACAAAAATAGCAACGTTATTTCACACCGCAAGCAATATGAATTTTATATGGTTCTTGATCATTTGTCTAGTAGACATTTGATTATGCCTACGTATGTAACTTACAAAACTTGATGATTCTAGTCTTTCTTCAACTATTTTCACATGTCAAATTTCTGCCGTGTTGAATGTACAGCCTGGCCTACCAATCTCTTGGTCTTGGTTACTCATCTGGATTTGCTCAATTGGGAGGTCTTGTGCAAATTGAGATTGCGTCATAAACCGAATCACATTAAACTAATCATTATCCTATTAAATGAAATCATGAATATGAAACACCCCGTAAGGATGCCTAAGTTGATGGAGTAAGTCAGTTTGTGGTCGTCTCTGTAAGTCTGTCACACAAAGCTTGCCTAATATGACTGTCCAATCAATCATATATTGGCGAGCCTGTCATTTTATGTATTGAATTATATAAGGTGAGTCACAACAAAATTTATACATTTGTGAATAAAATGGAATATGCCAAAATTGGAAGGGTACCGGGCATAACAACTCACTATCATCATCCCCTGAATTGAATTTTCCTTTGCAAATTCTTTGATGTTTCTTTCTCAAGAAAAGTTCCAATACAAAATACAAGAAAATGTGGAAATTTAGGACATCTGAGAAAGGGCCATACACAAGCCTAATGATCTCTGATTAGGTTTGACAATTACTTTTGAAGTTGACCCACATTAGTTGTGTTGGTGCCTTTAATCAAGCTCACATATTTGTTTGATTGTGGCTTGATCCAACGGTTAACCGTAGAAATCGGACTAAGTGGGCTAATTGACAATGGCCCGGTATGGGTTTCGACTGTTTATTCTTTTTGTCTTTTATTTTTATTTTGCCGACAAACGCTTTCAAATCCAATCAAGCTCTGCCATGGGCCCATAGCTTTTATATCGCTACTTACTCAGTTACTTGTAGTTTTCCTCAGATACCTTAGGGCCCAAACGATATTAACGACTCCTAAATTTATTTAGTATTTTAAATTAATTATGAGAATTATAATTATTGAATATAGCAATTGAAGAGCATTATAAATTTATAAATAATAAATACAGAAATAACTAACTAAAATAATAATTTGAACATACACTACAAATATAGTAGAGTTTATAGGTGTTTTTTCATAAATTCAACTATAATTTTTTTTTGTTCGTAAATTCTGTTAAGAGTTTATGGGTTCCACTCTAAAATCAATTGACTATCGATAAAGTAGCCCAGGATCTTAGTTGTTGACCCAGGAGGACACCAATTTCCGATCCTTCAAGTGTAACTCAATCGTCGGCTATTCTTCGCCAGTATTAATTGTCGGAATAATATCGGCGGGGTTACAATTGTCTCATTAACTCGGGCTTGGCTTTGATACCATGTTAAGAGTCTATGAGGTTCACTCTAAAACCAATTGACAATAGAGGGAGTAACCCAAGATCTTATATGTTGACCCGGGAGGACACCGATTTTCGATGTGGGATGTGCATCTTAACACTCCCCTCACGTGTAACCCAATCGTCGACGGAATTTTCCTCGCCGGTAGTAATTGCAGGAACAACATTGGCGGGGTTACACGTGCCTCATTAACTCGGGCTTGACTCATGATACAATGTTAAGAGTCTATGTGCATCATAACAAATTCAACTATAATTTTTTTCATAGGTAATTATTAGATTGACTTTATAGGTGTTTTTTCATAAATTTAACAATATTTATTTTTTGTAATTTTCTATGATGTATATATAAAGTAATTAATTATTAAAGTTATTTGTCGAAAAACATAAAGTATGATAAAAAAAAGAAATGGAGAGAGTATTTAGTGAGCGTTAATTGAAAATCAAGTTTTTGTTCTGAAATGGTACCTTCCAGCACAAGTGCAACAGATTTGATTTTGTTCGTCCATTTATACACAATCACACAAAACCGAAGTTTTCCAAAACTATTCAAGTGTACTCTTCTGACTTCTTAGATGGAGTATTATTATACAAAATGTACGTACTTCTGTGACACCATTTTTTACAGCTCTGTATAAATAATGAGATCAATCATTATTGGATCACAATTCACAAGATGCCAAAATGATAAGTATAATTGAACTCCCAAAGGAAAAAAAGGGGGGGTGGGGGGTTGGGGGGCAACTGTAAGTCTGTAATTAATATCTACTCATTGAATAGGGGCAACAGGACTGAAAAAAAAAATTGGTTATTGAATAGGACATGCTAACCTGAAAAACAATATTCATAAATATGATTATGACTCTCAGTCTATTGCGTGATAGTACCATATTGTCCGCTTATATTTTGGATTCAACAATAAAATATCCTCAAATAATACTTGTAATAATACTGCAGATGCTAGAATATATTGCCACTTTTGATAGACTAGTTTTACTACTTTTAAGCCCCGGCATATTAAAATGGAATTATTGATTAGTTAAACTGTGTCTAGTAATCAACCATATATATAAGCCATCTACCCCAAGTAAATTTACTTATTTCTATCTTGTTTTATGACAAAAATACTTGTAGATACACCATAAACGAAGCTACGAATATGATATATTGGTATTATGTGAAACGTCATCTTGTTCGAGAAATCTCTGTACATCAAAAAATCAATTAACAGTAGGGCCAGACAATAATTTTAACATATATTGTGAATTTAATTAAATAAATATATAATTTATTTTTTTATCAATGTGGGATCGGGTTCTCTTCGAAAGAGGACTAGCTAAGAATTGTACAACATCTAATTGGGTAGAAAACACCATCAAGTTAATTGGGAGCTGACTCCAAAGATGAACAAGACAACTAAAAAGTTCAAATGTTATTACTATAGGATTTAGCACGGACCACATACGATCTCATACTTCCAATAAATCATATATTTCCTCATGAAATTGTGTAAAGTGCATGTGATCAACTTCCCCTATATATCTTAATCACTAAAAGGAGATGTCGACATTTTTGGAAGGAATCAACTTTAACTTACTCACCTCACTCAGCTTCTGCAATTGTTCAAGTGAGATTTTGATTATATATTGACTCGATAGACAAAGTTAATGATGATGGAGAAAATTATTACATTCTACTTCGTCTTATCATATTTGATTTTTATTGATCATCATATTTAATAAAGTTTCAGAATTAATACCCAAATTTCGATTTATGGAACAACAAGGGTAAAATAGGGATAAAAATAAAGTTGGGCCAACTTTGAATAAAATTAATTTGGGGTGTCAAAATTTGAGCAAATTGATGAAATAGTCCCCGATAATATGACCGAGTTGCACTTTGGTCCCCAATAGTTACACGGTTGCACGTTAGTCTCCGAAAGTGGCCAAAAAATTGCACTTTAGTCCCTACGTAAAGTTTTACGTTAACATTTCAGGTTTATGAGTTAAAATTGGGGTCAAAATATAATTTTAAATATTTAAAGTTAATTTTTTTGCTCCAATTGGTGCCAAAATGAAACTCCACAACCTCCTCCAGCCAAAATTCCCTTTTTTCTTCACCCCAATTACTGTTGTGGAGTTTCATTTTAGCATCAATTAGGGCAAAAAATCAACTTTAAATCTTAAAAGGTACATTCTTACCCCAGTTTTAACGCATAAACCTGAAATGTTAGCGGAAAAGTTGACGTAGGGACTAAAGTGCAACTTTTTGGCCATTTTCGGGACTAACGTGCAACCGTGTAACTATTGGGGACCAAAGTGCAACTCGATCATACTATCGGGGACCATTTCAGCAATTTGATCGTCAAAATTTTAACAAATTAAAATAGTTGACTATCAACCAACTTTGAAATTATGATAAAATGAAACACAAATATGTCTTGGAAGGTTTGCACCCATAACCTCAAAGTTTTAAAAGAGTACTTAAACCAGCTAAAACTAGACTTTCACTTGATTCGATTACACTTTCAATTTAAAAATATTGAAAAACCTAGGGGGATCGGTTTTCGGTACCTCTACCGTTGACCAGATTCGCACTTGTGGGACAAACACATTTTAAAAGTGTGAAATACATTAAAAGAAGATTCTCGCTAATAATGATTCAAAACAAGTTTCGAATTACTCTTAAATTTTTTTTTTCTCCATCCTTAATTGATAGAAAATTACATTACCTTCTCTAAAAGCAATAGTTTATCAATTACCGGTAAACCACTATACCATAAGGTGAAGCCCGAAAATGAGCTCCAAAAGACGCATTTTCATCAACCCTTATCACGACCAATAGAGCCTTTTCAATAGATATCAACCCTAGGATCACAATTGAGTAGTTGGACGAAATCCAATTGCAATTTCCTCCTGAGTCACGGATGCCGCCTATTCGATCTCCATCCAATTCATTCTAATTGCATTTTAAGCTGCCTTTAACCAGCGTACACAAACTTATATATATTCAATACTCATTATCATCGTACCAATACATTGTTTAAGTTATCAAGAAACTGTGATACATGCGCAGTAGAAATCAGTGGGTGGCACGATCATTGGAGTTAAATCATCTCGACATCACATGTTCAAATAAATTCTATGTAGTAAATGATTTGTTTAAATATTGTACGAGTTGATCCTGGTTTCATATCTCGTTAATCTTCGTTAATCTTCTCCAGTGTATGACAACTATATGTAGGGCATTCATCAGTCTAACCTATGAACTTTTAAGAGAGGAGGTGAAAGATTAAAATAAAATAAAAAAGAAATTGTGACACGTGACGCTCCTCTACACCATCGATAACTACTTATTTGTGATTAGATCATCAGTATTACGTATTAATTTTTCCAATTTAAATGGACAAGTTCGTTAGTTAAGTTGTTTAAAATCCAAAGAAAACGAAGACTGAAAATAGTCAAAGCTTAATCAACTGAAGTCTCTCCATCAAGCGGTTAAGACCGTCCTTGAGTCAGTACGAGAGCGAGTGTACGAACCGTAGATTATCTTTGGCCTCATCATTTTTAAAAGAGATCAATTGAAGGACCTTAGGACCACCATACTTTAATGGACACTCACGAGTCAGGAAATTAAAACATATATTTACTAGCTACCATTGTTTGATCTTCGGAAATGATATTAATAATTAATAGAAAACATTGGCATACAAATTAAAGGAGTGAAGGCCAATTAGATATGTGATGGAATATATTAATGCATTTTTCAAACCGATTTAACAACATTTTATTTTCTACACACAAAAGTATATATATTAAACTCGCACACCCCTCAAAAGGATGATGTTTTAGGGGTGAAAAAATATGGATGATGATGGTGAAAAATATTCGACGAAGTACCATTTGTAATAGCTAGCTAGCGTAGTATAATAAGACTCCACTATAATAAATCGCTCACATACGGGGTACAAATTGCATCATCAAACAACTCCGTAAGGAAAAATTCATTATGCCCCGGGTCATTTATCAAATTATAAGTATTTGATTAAACATATTTCGATATCTAAGAAATGGGAGAAGACCATCAATCATCCGATCCATCTATATATAATACACTAGACATAGACTTCACTTTCTTGATCATCTTCTCCTTCGATCTCTATCCCTTATTACAAAGATGACGCTATCAGTGACTCGAACACGGCTTCTTCACAAGGAATAGTGAGCCCCATGTCATGATCGAACCCAAATTCCTCCTCGGCACGTTGAAGAAGGTTTTGAAATTCTGGGCAGCTCAGAATTGAGATGGGAACAATGTATCTTGTTCTATTTAGACCAACATACACAACAAAATGGCCTTTTGGGACATCATCACAATTTTGTTTTTTCCCTAAGTTACTGGAACTTCTTTTCAAGAGTTGTTTGATCATTGGTGTTTGTGACAATTTGTTTGATTTTCTAAAGGCCATGTTTTATGAAGTGATGATTGGAAGAAATTATGGTTGTGGTAGCTAAAGGAAGTTATTGCTGTATGGGAAGAAGGGAGGGAATGTGGTGAGAAATGGAAAGGGGGAAATGGTGGTATTTAAAGTAGGAGGTTAGAGTTCGTTTTGATGAGAGAGAAAAAGAGGAGAGGGAAAAAAATAATATAAAATGCTATGTGAGTTGGAGGGGGCAAAGAGGAAATTGTTTGTAATTTTGGATTTTCTATAGAGATGAGAGCTCAATGACAAGAGATGTAAAGAGGGGCCAAAATCATAAGCTCTACAATGTAGGGTTTCAACAAGGCATCTAGACCCCCTTCTAATTCATTTACAAAGGCCCCTCTATTTCATAAATGAGATTTTAATTTGTTGTTTTCCCATATTTTTGTCATGTATTTTATTTTAGATATGACCGATGATTTATGAGATAATTGTTAATTTAAGAGTTAATTGATGAAATGGTCGTGGTAAGTGGGGGTCTGGTGTACTTTGGTCCTCGAAAGTGGCACTGTTGTGGAAATGATCCATGAGAGTGTATATTGATGCAATCCAATCCCCATTTCGTTAGCTCCGTTAAATTTAAGCGTGAATAGCAATTTTTGGGGCAAAAATGAAACTTATTATAACTTAATAGCCTCATTTGGGGCCTAAAAGGTAAATAACAAAAGTTAAAGGCAAAAGTAACAATTAAATACATTAAAATTAAGAAATCAATTGAGTTTAATCATTTTTCATATCCTCAAACATTCTTCTGACACTCTAAAACAACCGGGGGAAAAAAATTCTCCAACATTGATTAAGTTATAAAAAGTTTTGTTTTGCCCCCAAAATTGCTATTCACGTTTAAATTTAACGGAGCTAACGGAATGAGGACCAAATTGAACCAATATACACACTCTTAATATATATGGTCATATAATATATTGTCCGGATTGGTGCAATGTTAGGCGTGTAAAAGAACTTTTCTCTTAAGATTTTTCCTAATGCATTAATTTTACAATTTGATTTCTAAATTTTATATAAATTGCATGATAGTGCTTTAGAGAAATTCTAGAAAAACAAATATTAGAAGTATCATAACTTTTTACAACTATCCAAGTCTATTTTCGTAAGATAAAGCTGAAGAATTGTAGAGGAGGTACATACATGATATGATAATCTGGAATTTGATAGTAACTTATTACTTTACTACTTTCTGTTTACAGTTTTATGATTCTAATAAGTGATTCGCCTGTTGCCCACATTTAAGGTTCGAGTCGACATTGCTCTTAATGATTAATGAACATATACGAATAATATCTATCGATCTCAATCAACTGTTTTAAGGCTTTGCCCATTTCTCGTTAAAATGTCGTTTAATTATTCATTATCATCTATTCGAAAATTTAATCTTGAATGATATGGTAAATGATAAGCTGAGCATTAATAAGAGAGTGCAGAAAATAATTGACATGGAACATACAAGAACCACTATATATATACTGTACCGTAACATTAGGAATTTATTACTGGTTTAAGGTAAACAATCATTTAACGTATATGCTTAAAATGTATAGATATATTCGAAGATGAGATGTGTGATTCTTGGAATTGTAGCAGATTTGATAATTGAACTATAGTGGATGAATTCATATGTGTCAATTTCATCGCATTCGCTTATGGAAAGACCAATGTAACTGACTAACTCATACTTCATTTTTACATCAAATAAACACAGGATACTGTTTTGACTAGCTTTTCAGCTTTGGGAAAAAATATAAAATAACCCAATTTCTATCTACTGTATAGAATTTCATTCCCACTTTATATTTCAAAATATTACCATTCATTTTGTTTAATTTCTTATAATCATCATTGATCAATTATTAGGTGATATCGCATTGCCCAAAAAAGAATTAGATAAATGAAAATAAAAATTACAGAGCATTTATTTTGGATTTTGCCTTATTTGGGGGCTACAATTGTTTGAGACTCTCCAAAGAGAATCCACTAATTTCCTCAAGGTGCAAGATCATGGTATAAACCTACGACTGGCTAAATATATTATTAGCAGTACAGTTAACTCTTATTATTAATTTTTAATTTTAATTCGAATTGGAATTATGTATGTTGATTAAGAATATAAACTAAAATTTGCAAATTCTATAATTGAAAATTAAAAGCATATGAAAATAATATACATTATCATGTACCTCAGCAAAGTAGTGGTGAGATGGATAAAAACTGTCAAGTTATTTGACTAGGTTTATAGTAATATGTATGCTAGAATTGGCTATACATCCAATTAGTTACGTTGAAACTGTTCTTTGTACTAGTAATAATGAATAAGTCAGTTTTTTAATATAAATATTGCACGCATTGTATAAGTATGTACTGAATATTAATGTTTTACCAAACTTCGAGGTTTTGGACGAATGTTATTGGATTGGGAGAATCGAGATCTATCCAATCCAAAATTCTTAATCTGTTTATCCAATCAGTAAGATAATGGTCTGGGAATGGGTAAGAAAAACTAACTGGTATCCAATAAGTTACCCGAGTATCCGATAACAAATCATATAATTAATCTTTAGATGTATATGATTGATTTCAATTTTTCTAATTTTTTTTTATCAGATATACTCGAAATCAGTCAGGATCGGTATCCACTCGATAAGTTATCTGATTGATGTCAGTTCAAAAAGTTTACCAGATAGAGTTATCGGTCCAGACCGGACTGAACCAGTTACATTACTAGTTCCGAACCTTCGAAATAACTCAAAAAATAATCATCTCCTACCACCTAAAATTATTTTCTTTATCATATTATCAATTATATCATCATTATTCTGTAAACTTCACAATCGATGTGAGGACTATTTTTAAATTTTATCAAATTATATATAAAATAATATCGAACAAATATGAGCTGGTATATAAATAATATGATGTGGTTAAGCCATTATTTTTCGAAATACTAACTGACGTAGGTAATATAATATATAAACTTACATAGCGCATAATTAAGTTTTACCATACGGTTTATCATCATACTAACTGGCATATCACATATGTAATACAATATATACCGTTTTAAGGTGGCATAAATTTTAAGAAAATCTCAAAAATACTGAAATTATTCAGTGCATCTATTTAGTATGCATGCCAAAACTAATTAAAAAAATTTATGCAGATTATCTAAAAGATAAAAAAGAAGTTTATATAATTGACATTATTAATCTCTTGTTTAGGAAATTATTCCTATTAACTAAAATGTATTAAAAAAAACTATATATTTTGTATAATCTATACTTTTAATATTATTACTTAATATAAAAAAGCTTACTAAATCGTAATTGTTATTTGTTCACCATGAAGAATGTATTACTCAAATAGTGTACATTTGTGTTAGAATTACAATTAGGTGTTCAATTAATATGAAATCCAAATTTGACATGTGTGGTCCGACTCAAAGGTGATTTTATGATGGGTTTGTAACATTTTTCTCATCAGACACATATAGTATATATATACGGAATAGTGGAGAGATTTTTAATTACCAGTTTACCACTATTTCCTTAAGTTATCACTATGATGTTTATTACTTGCGACTAGTGGAAGTAATATGTTTTCTGTACAAATTTGGATTTCTACTTCCTCAACCCCTGAATTGAAAGTTCAGATCAAATGTTATTACTCTCCCCGTTCCTAAATAATAATTAGTACATTTTAAATTTGGTGGTCAAACTTTAAAATATTTGATCAAGAATTTTCATTATACGATAAGAAATAATATAGTAGTCATGTGGGACCTTGTTAGATTCGTCTCAATATATACTTTTGAAATATCAACTTTTTATAATTTTTTCATATGTAGAATAAGAGATATTTACGTTTTAAATTGTGTTTTGTTAACCATGAAAGTCAAAATATATCAATCATTTAAGGATGGAGGGAGCATTTGATTTATTGAGCTTTTGGAAATTTCTTGATAAAACGATATTTTATGATCCTCCTTTGGAATTCTTAGTTAATTTATTTTTGTTTTTATTTCCACCTCAGCACTAAAAGACTTTATGAGATGGTCCTGAGGAACCTACCAAAATAAAGATGTCCCAAGAAGGCAAGCAGCCATGCATAAGGTCTGAGAAGTGAACACATATATAACACTTATCTCTTCAACTTCTAAGCGATCTACTTTATAACATTTGAGGCTGAGATGGTGCATGCCTTATCTATCTGTTTTTCAAATTTAATGTCGATATATATAATACTAATAATTCAATCACATTATGCAATAACGTCAACACATACGACATCGTCCTAGCTCGTCCCACCCAATATCATATCCCCTCCATTTTATGACCAATGTCATTCGATTTTTAATCATCAAAATTAACAGACAGTGAAACTTTAATTATTGATACATTTAACTTTGATTTGAGTCCCTCCATCCCTTTATTTTAGAACCATTTTGACTTTTTGGGTCAAACTTCGAAAGTTTTGACCGTAAATTTTTATTAACCAACCAATAAGAAATAATATAGTTATATTGGATCTTGTTAGATTCCTCTCAATATATATTTTTGAAATATCAAATTCTTATAATTTTTACATATGTAATATTAAAAATATTTACGTTTTAAGTCGTGTCTTGAAGACCGTGAAAAAGTAAATGATTCCTATAAAAAGGGATGGAGGTAGTACTAAACATTTGATACACTTATAATCAACTATTCGAATTTCCAAACATATATATATAAATATTAATTGATGATGAATTCAACATTTATTATATTAGTCGATTATCAAATACAGACATTTGCGATCATTATAAGATGGAGAAGTATATATTATTGTCCTCTCATATTTGATTTGAATAATAATAATTCATTTATTCAGTTTGTTATTGCCTACAATGGCTCGGGGAGCCGTTAATACATTTATGTAGTTGTACATGCATACATGAAAATTTAAGGGAAATTAAAGAAATTGTAGAGAGCAAATTGATGAAATGGTTTTTGAAAGTGGGTTCAGGTTGCCTTTTGGTCCTCGAAAATACAAAAGTTGCAATTTAGTCCACAATATTGACCAACGGTTGCAGATTGATTCAAAATTTAATTAAGGTGTTAATTTTTAACGCCGCAATGACGATTGTAGTTCACTCTTAAGCTAATTATATTATTATCCTTCTAACTTATTAACAACGCGTGTAACTCACGAGGCACGTGAGCAGTTAACATTAAACAACGCCGTTAAATTTTGGCTCAATCTACAATCGTTGGCCAATATCGTGGACTCATTTGCAACTTTTATATTTTCGGAGACCAAAAGGCAACGTGAATGACAACGTGAATCCACTTTTAAGGACCATTTCTCAATTTTCTCAAATTGAAGAAGTTGTTGAGAAAATGGAGATATTTTGTATGATTACTGGTAGTTGTCTGGTAAAAAGAAAAATAACTGGAGAAATCGATCATTCCAAATGATGTACTCCAAGTACTGTAACTAATCTTAAGTCACAATCAGCACTTTAAAGAAATCGTTTAAGATTCAGCGATCTTAACTTAAGACAAACATAATGGGCCACGAATAGCATATAGGCGATATAGGTCTTGTTTCTTGAAATGCAATTATGAAATCCCATGTGGCCATGTTCTACGATGAAGATATTTTGGTTAATAGTACTATATAAATAAGATGCGATTGTTTAATTTCTTATATTTTTAATTATCCTCTCATTTATACTAGTTTAAGAACTTACGACAAGTGTCATGTATAAAACATATTAACACTTAGCTTTTCATGAATTTAAGAAGGTTTGAATCTAAAACATAAGAAAAGCAATTGCAAGCATTTCAATTACATTGAGTTTTGTATATAATAAGGATGTTAATACTACAAGAGCACACAACTTTTAGGATTTGATAGTAATGCAAACATGACCAACTTCAAGCAGCGTCGCAGTTACTACTCGACGCATACTGCACTAGCCAAGACTGATAGAAATTTGCTAGCACATAAAAGCTACTGAGATGGAAGTGAATTACATTCGTGCGATTCAGGCCTAATGCCCAAGAGATCGGGCAACTGACGATGTTGATATCAAGCCGGAAAGAAGGCCAACAATGAGTGCACTGTTGTATGTGGTTGGTTCTGTTTGCAATGAATTGTTTCTTGAATCGATAAATGTCTCGTTTAGGAAAGGTCCACCGATGAGCGCGCCATATGCAATATTTGGATTAGGTTCAGTAGATTCAAGGTACTTGAAACCGTCTAGGCAACTAATGTTTGAATCTGCTGGAATTGATGCCCCTCTATGATGTACAAACTCAGGGTACTTATCTCCATAGCCCACTAGAAAACTCATTTTCAGAGGATTGTTACCCAACACATAATCAGCCTGGAAGAAAGAAAAGTGCAATGAGTGCTGAATCAATTGGGATTCGCTAAACACTCTATGCGTTCTAACAAAGTGACATTCCTGAAATCTCAGTAAAGATGAATGTAGAAGATCTACCTGTGACTTGGCAAAGTTTCGTAGATCAGATGGTGAAAAATGGCGACTACCACAGGTTATTTTTGGAGTGTGGGACGATAACATGTAATCACTATACAACACGGCTAAAAATGCAGCTCCAACGGAATGTTGCAGAGAATCCCATTGAGAAACCCATATAAGACCACCTGCCAGCGACCCAGCATTCACAAGATCAATGTAATTTCATGACATAAAAATTGTATCAGCAAAGTTGGTGTAATAGCGTGAAATAGAATAAACATGTTGCATCAGAAAATAAAATACTATGGACGTAATTGAGAAAGCAATTATTTTCAAACTACATTAGCTTTCAGTTTGGCCCATCACTTATAAGGTTGAGAAAAGAAAGCAGATCATATGTTCAAAATTAGGCATGTTCTTGAAACCATGTCCTACAAATTCGTTGACTTGAAGTTAAGCGTATTAGACACGTGGAAACAGTCAGACCGTTCTCATGCAAATAGAAAGTCAGCGGAAGGAAATTACTTTCAGTTCTGCTGGATGTGGCTGTAGGAGATTTAGGTAGGAGGCCGCACATGACAGCTTCTGCTGAAGCCCTGTACTTCTGGATAATATCCTTTTTTGTTATGTCTTTCGACCCAAAAAAGCTTAATCGGGACAAAAGAACCTGCAGTTAAACCGCAGTAGTATGTACCTTAATATGCTAATAGAATATTCCGTAAGATGTAGACAAAACGCCCTTACATTGCTTAGGCGGGAGCCTCTTCAGAGGCATTGAGACATGTTTATGTATATGTACAAAAACCGTCCTTTTGCAAGAGATTAATAATTACCTGAGCTCCCGCAAGCTTGCTATCCCAGCTAAACCATGTTGGACTTCCCCAGTTTCCAAAGGCTTCCCCATTTTCACCAGTCACATAATCATAATATGAATGATCGCCAGTAGCATGATAAAGCCAACCAGCTGCCCACAAGAGTTCATCACCATACCCTGTGGAGTTGTAATATGTCTGGACTGCAGGGATACTTACACTATACAAAGCCCTATGTTCGTCAGCAAACGCAAACAAATCTTTTGCATGTGCTAGAAGTGAGCTTGAATAATCAGGTTCAGATGATTTGAAGACCAAGGATGCCGAGGCCATTGCAGCTGCTGTTTCAGCTGCAACATCAGTACCTGGGGCTGTTGTATTTACCTTGGAGAGAGGCCTTCTCCCTCTCATGTCTTCAGGTCTGTCCCAACACTTGTGATCTAACTTAGGATCACCCACCTGCCAAAATTATATACCATTGATTGGATTAACCTCTGTACAGTTTTTTCCGCTTCTCCTAAAGCTCATTCTGGACAGCAAAACTAGAGAGGTGGTAATAGCTTCAGTCAGCACTCATACCACACTACATCAGAGAACAATGTACTAGCCTCGCTTACTATTTGCTCAACAACTTATTTGAGTACGTAAAAATTCAAGTACAAGCATTTGCCCCTAGTGAGCCTGTGTGTGGTGAAGCTGATAATTTGCCGGTGTAAGCCTCATGATCCACAAATTTCCAAAGATGCAACACATATATTCCTAATCCAACATAACCAAGAGGGACAGGTAAAATCACAATACAGCCAAGGGGAAAAAGAAATATTCTGAAGTTTCAAAGCGTAATAACACCAAACCAGGAAAAGACAGAAAGTATTGCTCAAGAGTAACCTGAATATAAAGAATATCTGGTGAAGGATGAGCATTGATAAGGAAATCTGTGATCCATTTTAGCGATTCTAGAGCAGATGCCAATTGACCTGCCACTTTCATTTGGTCACTGTATTCAAGGATTGACCATGACAGAACGGTGGCAGTATAAGCCAAGGGGAACATAAATTTCATGTGATCCCCAGCATCGTACATTCCTTTTGAAAGGTCCAACTTCTCATCACTTCCATCCCTCAGACCTGAATCTCCCCTCCAAGGTATTTTGTTGTCCACCAATTTTCCAGCTATTTTGTCAAGCAAAACTTCCACTCTTAGTTGAGATAATCAAAGATGATGACAACTAAGATATTTAAGAGCATTAAAGCAAGAAAACATCTGTACTTTTTTTTGTCACAATAATAAAAATTCAGAGAAGTCATGGTTCATCAACACGGGGAAAAACAACTTGTCAAATGAACAAAGACTGACTAAGATCGCCACCATCCATCTAAACCTGTTATTATGACATAATCGCATTACGACACAGAATTATTTTGAGCAAAATATATAGAAGGGAAACCAATTCATCATTTTAGCTCACATAGTAAATTTGGCAAAAGAATCCTTGTAGGATTTGCAAAAATGACCACAAACAGTCACTTGATTCTTGAGACTTGAGAAGCATGTGCTAGATACTGAGTTATTGAGCAAGCTTATCAATGTGTTAGGCATTAAATGGATGCACAATCAACAATATGAAAAGGAGGTTAACTAAGTAAACATTCAAGATCGATCAGCCAAATTTCAAGAACATTAACAAGAATCATATATGTAGAATTCCTACAGAAAAAAACAGCACAATACCAAACTAAACTAACTTAGATTCTCTAGTTTAATTTCCAATACTCATAATTAACTAATTTATGATAAATAAACAACAAGCTTGCATTACTTTAAGCCTTTAACTGATTCGAACAACTTTGATTCAAATCAAAATTATGATATGTCGTAAGTAAAATTGTCCAAAATAGTATCTTTCCATATATTTTCACCCAATATCAAACAAAATATTTGAACTCAATATTTAAAAAGGCAAAACCATCATATTCAAAACTGGACAATCTTTTATAAACGGAGGGAGTACCGAAGTACATTATCACCTACATTTTTGAATATCAAAGAACTGCATTGCAAGTTTGAGAGCATCAGCATATCTCTTGGTGAGTTCCCCAGGACTCCCTATAACAGGTGCAGCATCTCGAAAGCTACCATCATTTTTAAACTTAATTAGTATCACAGCTTCGAAAGCTACAACAACCAATACTACTACTATTATAGCCAGAAGCCAACCCAACCATCCAGAACACCTTGATGATTTCCCCATACTTAGAAACTCAACTAAGAAACCAATTTACACATATAAATATGTAAAAAACAAAAATGGGGTGGTAAAAAGAGTTGATCTTTTTGGGTTTTAGCCTTTAGGAATTAGGACAAAAACGTAAGGACATGACCTTTTCGTATATGGAATCTACGGTTTCTTGATTTTGCCCTTTTTGATGAAAGAGAATGGATAAAATGCTAGCATTGGTAAACAAGTTAGGTGAAAATATTATTACAACATGCAGAGGAGGTTAACATAAACACGAATCATTATTCACACCATGAGTGAAAGATTAATGTTGTTGCAGATTCATTAAAGTTTTTATTTCTTTTTTTGAATTATTGTTAAAGAGTCATATCATGATGTGGGTGGATAGAAACAACAGACGATCGATGCAGAGAATGACTATATCTTGGTTATGTTTAGATGTTAATTTGCATGGAAATTGGATGCCCAAATCTAGTGACCGACGGTGTTTGACATCAAATTTGGCCATATTTAGGGATATAGTTATAAGAAAAACAATAAATCACTATACACATGTGATTAGGTCTGTAATCGAGCCGAATAAAGCCGAACTATTGACTATTTGTATTTGATTTGATCAATTATTAAAGTGACGTTTGATTTGGCTTGATTTGGTCAAACATCAATTATAATAGTTTGGCTTGACGTTTGAGGGAAATTTTTAAGTGTATATTTGATCCTATTTGGCTTGAATCGAGCGAACCGTTTGAAAACGTTTGATTTGAAAATACATATACAACTTAATCTTTGAACATGAAATCTAGAAGTGAAAAAAGACATAAAATTTATCAATTACATGCCCATAATCTAAAATAGCAAAATAATAGTAGTTTACAAAATTCGGCTCAGATTTCGGTTTTTTCCATCAACAAAAGTCAAACATATTATTGAACACAAGAAATGTATATTTCACCTCCAATTAGGGACAACAACGCAGTCATTGACATATTAACAGTGAGGGAGGACCGATTCTTGATAATGTTTGAGAGAGAATTGAGATGTATGATGTTAGATGTATCGGCATACAGAAGGGAGAAAGAATGAGGGTTAGGGTTCATAACTCATAAGAATGAGGGTTAGGAGTTAGGACTTAGGGTTATATATATATATAAACAGATATTAATGAGTTGGACCTAATCTGATATAAATGGACTAGTAGATTATGGACTATAAAAATAAGTGGATCACATTAGTTCATTACTTATAAATTATATAAATGTTACTGTATATAATATAAATGTTATTTATATATATATATATAATATAATATAAATAGGGAGGAGGCAATCAAGCCAAACCTTTTCGAACGGTTTGGCTTGATTTGACAAATAATGAATTCTAACGTTTGGCTTTATATTTGAAGCCTCGAGCCGAACATCAAGCCGAACCTTTTCGAGTCAAATATGCCAAGCCTTTTCGAATCGGCACGTTTGCTGACAGGCCTACATGTGATGGGCTCTTCGACAAATATTTTTATCATGTATATGTCATTTCAATACTTTGTTTACAAATTTACTCAGGTCTTTATGGATGAATTATTGATAGCTCAATATATAGGTACATATGAAGTAAGCTTTCAATTAAAAGGTCAGTTCAATTTATGTTTGTCTCATATTGTATTATAATTGTCTATTAGTTAGCACATACTCTAACGACCTATTAGTTAAGAATTTATGTGTTTGTTATTTGCACACTATTGTATTTATACTCTCATGTTAATTTACAATTTGAAATTTGTGTTTACATATAATTTGAAGATAAAGGTGGGAGGAAATTGAACCACCAAAAATTAAAGTTCTCTGCTTATGAACATCAATTTTGATTTCGTGACGTGTAAATTTTAAGTCATTATAATGTAAGTATATATTTATGCAACCCTTTTCGACTGGCATGGTTTGCCGCCTACTTTGTTAGTATGAAGTCTATTAATTGCACATCATATTCCGTGGTTGAGTATTAATTTATTGTATTAATGTAAAAAGTTCATCACTAATTGGAAATTAATATCAATATAGTTTTTTTTTTATCCGGATGGTTAGAGTAAAATTAACATTAGATATGAGTAAAATGATTCAACAATGATTTTTTTTATTGAATAGAGAATAAAATTGAAAAAGATCATTATTAAAATACCTTCTTAAAATTGATAAAGCTACTAAATTAAAAATATTTTAAGAATTATTTTGATTTTTGAGTAATGTAAGTTCTCTAAACTCGATTACTCTTAACTTTATTTGGAGCCCAACATGAACAAACAGCTTAGCCCAAAGAGTGTAATTTCAGAGCAGAGAGTTGAGACTTGAGAGTTGAGTCTCCTTCCATAACATCACTCACCAGCTAAACAATTAATACGCTACTTGTCGACCTCCGCCACTACTCGCCGCCGTCTCTACCCTTTTCCTCCGATCACCACCCCATCTCGGTAATTTCCATCTTTATTTTATTTTCAGTTTATATTCGATTATTGTGTCTGAATATTCCGTCAAAATGCATTCAGCTACTAGAAAAACAATGTACCATTTGCTTAATATCCATTCATTGAAGCAATTTGAAAAAATTGGTCAATTATGTAGGTCGTTCAAAAAGAGTCTACTTTATGTGATTTTTTTGTTAATTGTTGTAGGGTTTATCATTTGAAGCTAATTGATTATCTGCATATTTATCAAGATTAGTGCTTTTACTATTCTTTTGGGTTACTTTAGCACAGATATCAATAAATGCAGAAAAAGTAGCACCTTGGGTAATTTTTGATATTGTCTTGAGTGTAGATGGAGGTTGGTTGGTATTTGTAGGTATGTGAAGTGAAGATACAGGTGTTAGAACTTTAAATACGAGCACTTACAAAGTGTAATCAAGAGGGAAAACACAAACAATCAAATAAGACAAACAACATATAAACAGATTCCTCAAGCGAGCAAATGCTCTGCCCTTAAGACTATTTTGCCCCTAAACAAATGCTCCGGGTGTATCGAATGTCTCAGGGATACTAAGAATCTCCCTCTTGTTGATGCACTAATCAGCTAAGAGAACTAATGTATCAAGAATTATGGAGAATGTGTTAGGTTTCTGTGTTTAGAAGATGAATATATGAATATTCTTCTTCTTACCCATTTGAGAAAGGCACCCTTTATATATAAAAATACCAAATGGTTCTCAAATAGCCGCTCAGAAAACTGCTTGATTGGAAGATTGGTTGGAACTTGCACAAGTCCCGATTAATCTTCCAATCTGTTGCAGATCGTTTAAGTCCTGATCGGATGATTGGTTGGGACTCGCACAAGTCCCGATCAATCTTCCAATCTGTCCACTGATCTTTAAGTCCCGATTGGATGATTGGTTGGGACTTGCACAAGTCCCGACCAATCTTCCAATCTTACTGATGAAGCAAGGGAATCTCCAACAACAAGTTGATACACATGAAAATTATTGGGAAAAAGTTGACCTTTTGAAATTCCTGCCATTCAAGAGATTGAATTATGTGACTTAAAAGGCTTCATATGAGTGAATACTGATGATAAAAGAATATGTTCCGACTCAATTTGTATACGTGCATTATTTACTCTCTTTAAAATTCATGTTGAACCTTCCGTTTTCCCTGATGTTTGCAGGCTGTGTATTTGGTGGCTTTGTTGATCGTTACTAATCTTATTCTTCTTTAATTATACTACCCCTATCCGTGAAAGATTGTTAAGTTTGGTTTTCAGTTGTCAAAATTAACAAATTTTGCGGCCTTAATAGATGCACGTTACTTTCACTGACTCAAAACTATCGGATTAACAAAAATTATATCGAACATACTCATTCATCTTTTTTTTTTCAATGAAAGATTCTACTTGTTCTTTTAGTAATGGTCACAAATGATTGCATTGGTACGATATCACCTATGTTCTTGCAAGTTCAAAAGCTTCAACTACTGGAAATTATTTTTATTACACATCTTATGAGTTAGCTTAGCCTTGTGTTTTTACTCAACTCAAGGAGTCGAAAGCAGTTTTTGCTTACCTGATCCCCCCCCCCCCCAATATCCTCTCTCTTATCTCTCTACCCTCGAAAATGTTTTTAGTCATCTAGTCACCTAATGCATATCTCACTGGCTCACTGCAATGGAATATTTGTTTGTGATATGCCAATTCCATTCCCATATTGCATTGGGAGTGGCATATGAATTGATCATAACAAGATGTTGTGGCTTGACAGAGTTAGCTCTTTTTCACTGGATATTAAAAGCATCTTTCACTGGCAAGAAGAGGTTAAACAAGGTAATATTCTCAAGTAAGTCCATATATGCAGTTTGGAATTAAAATGCATAAGTTCCAAGCTTATACATCATTCAACTGAAATTAAAATTGTACTGCACTGCAGATGAATGGTGAAGCTGAGCAACAGAAACAAGACCGTCACAGAACGAGGTGGACTGCATCCCTTGATAAAATATTCGCAGATCTCGTAGTTGCACATATTCATCAGGGAAACCGTCCCAATGATGCCTTTGACAAGAAAACTTGGAATCTTATACGAAATGAATTCAATAGTTTGACTAATTCGAACTTCAATAACAATCAATTGAGAAAGCATCTGGATGTTCTCCGCATCCGATACAATAATTTAAAATCAGCACCCTGTCAGAATGATAACAGCATGGATGATCCTTGCTATATTGGATTCGACCTCTGGGAAGACATTGGGGTATCGTTTCTCTACCATCCTTCCTCCCTTGGTTCCTATCTTCTCCAGAATACTAATATGCTGTAAGCCCTCACTCCACAGGCACAATCAAGGCCTGAGGTAAGCAAGATGAAAGAATGCCCCATATATGACCAATTGTGCACTATTTTCGGAGGATCGGGTGCTGAGGGTAGATATGCTCAATCAAGCCACTATCAAGGATTGAAGAATTCCGGAATTACTGACCCTTCATGTCTTGAAAGTGGAAATCCATGCCCTGAAACCCCATCGTCTTCAAAACATGTACAACTGGATGTGGCAAGAATATTTGCTGATAGGAAGAGAAAGCGTGCCTTAGAGGAGTCTTCTCCTGGGCAAGGCAGTGAGGCTCAAGAAATAGGTGATGCAATGGCCAGCGCGATGTTAGATATGATTGCATCTTCAAGGTTAATGACAGAGGAAGTTCTTCAGTCTGACAACTACTACACCATATCTAATTGCATAAGAGTCTTGGATGATATGGAAGGTATCGATGACTCCCTCTATTATGCTGCTTTAGATCTTTTTGAAGATGCCAACATAAGGGAGGTGTTTCTATCACTGAGTAGCAACCCAATAAGGATGACATGGTTGCAAGGGAAGTGCCCCACCTTACTGCCCTCACCTTATCTCCTGGGAGAACCCTTTGCGCTGCTTCATTGAGCTGTGCATGTCATCTCTCCGGGGGCCTTTCTTTTCCTTGTGTACCATCAACGAAATATCATGGATCCACCATGTCTCTGTAGTGGATGACCATTTTTAGTTAGGCAGCAACAATTTGCTTTGAGCATGCACTTCATCATCTAGTTTATGTATGGTTTACAATCTGTAGGATTACTATGATGGGGCCTGAATGGAAGCTAATAATAGCTGTGAGTATGAATTACTCAAGAGGCATTTCCTATATGCATTGAGCCATAGGGGGAGCTAGGGTCAATCCAATGTGTGCATGGCAACTAGTGGATCTTCGCAACTTATATTAGTATTTTTGGCATTACGAAAACGACATCGTTTTGATTAGTAAGAAATATATATAATACCTATTTAAAAAAAGGAATTATTTCTATGAAATTCCACCTTAATGGTTACACCCAATTCTAATGGCTCGCTTGAGTGTGGTTTTGACAGGTCTGTCGGTTAGGATTGCAAGTTTTAGGAATCGTATAACTGAAGTGAACAGGTGAATCATCATTGATTCTTATATATTGGTGTTGTGCTTTTTGAATCTTGCTTCTTAAAATGGAGTATGGTCTCATAAGCAATAATGTGGTCCTTCACTAATGGTGGCTTAAAATGAATGTCATCATTTTCATTTAGATTTATGATACGAGCGTTGTCCGAGAGATTTGTATATGTACTTAAGAAATGCAAACCACATACAATTTATTATAGTACAAAGTTGAAAATGGATATGGCACCTTTACAAAATGATCGTTAGTCGTTACATTAAAATTTAAAATAGTAGTTGGAACTACAATAGAATATTAGGATATGCACCAAATGAACTCGTTGAATGGACCCCAATTATATAGGCCAATTGGTGACTTGTTAACTGAAAAAGTTAAAGCAAAGAAAGGCATTTCAGATTTGCAGGTGAGTAATAAAGGAAGAAGAATAACCTTTTGTTTTGTTTTCTTTTCTTTTCATTTATTTACTTTGTGTCGACTTAAATAATATACGTTGCTCTTTATCTACGTAGTATTCTAGTCTTGTCAGTTATCAAAAAGAGAATTAGTAGATGCTTAAGTAATCCGGCCTCAATTTATGTCACCTAAGTTAGATGCTTTAAACTTCACAAGTAAGATTTAATTGTATGGGACAAGTATTTTAGTCAAGTAAGCTATTCAAGAATGTGGATTAATCCATTTATAGAATACCATTATACCTCAATACAATTTAATTACGAGAATTGAAATTGAAGAATTGTTGGTATAGTTTTTGTGTACCTCAACACAAGTATTTTAGTCATGTAAATTAGATGCTTTAAATTTTATTTTTTTTGTCCCAAAAATTGTCACTATTAATCGTGTGTTTCCGTTGATTATTAACAGATAAATTAAGTTGATGACCAATCTGCAACTTTTTGTCACTATTTTTATTAGGGACTAAACTATAACGATACTATCATTGGGGACTAAACGGCAACTTGGTAACACTATCGGGACTATTTCAACAATTTCTTCATTAAAACTAAAAACACCTAAATTTTTTAGCTTATAAATTTAAAGAGGCGATTCTGTTACAAAATTAGAGTATTCACAAAAACTAAATAATCCTTCATGTACTTTAATCATCATAAACAATAAACCAAATCGAAATTACAAATTTGAAAATGCAATAAAATAAATTATCTTCTTTCCCTCCGATATTTTTTATCCTAATATTATCTCGAGTGTTGCTACATGTAATTTTAAAAATCTCTACATGCCATGCTGAGAAATATTGAAAACACAAAATCTCCCTTTATATATCTTTAACATAATAATTACTTACAAACATAGAGAATCATCATGAATATTTTTTACTTTAAGTTAATTAAAAAATATAAATGCTTTACGGTATAACTAACTTTGTCAAATCTAATAATATGAAGGATGTTTGTACGTCTGAAATCTCATCGACTTTAATTGGAGATTTTTTATGACTATATATCAAATTGTATGTACAATTTTTTGTATATATAAATTTAATACTCTCTCCATCCCTAAATGATTAGAATATTTTGACTTTCATGGTCAATAAAACACGATTTAAAACGTAAATATCTATTATTCTACAAGCGAAAAAAATATAAAAAGTTGATATTTTAAAAATATATATTGAGACGAATTTAACAAGATCCCACATGACTATATTATTTATTATCATTTAATAAAAATTCTTGATCAAGTTTTTTAAAATTTGACCACAAAAACTAAAATGTACCGATCATTTAGGAACGGAGAAAGTAGCATATGTTTATGATTGTGTCACCTTTTTATCATAATGTCTAACGGTGTACTAAATTTAATTAAGCACGTAATTTGAATGGTACAATTGTGCCAAGTCGTAGTATATATCTGAACGCCTAAACGCAGGGAAAAAATCCAAAAGCCCCAAACGAGCGATAATAAAATTTCAAAACCATCAAGTCGTCACACACAAGGCCGCACCTCACTGTTCTCGCCGTCACTAATCGGCGGCGCCACCCAACTCACGACGGAGATCTTCGAATAACAAATCTCTTCACTTCTTCCTTACTCAATCTCATCTAATTTTTGCTAACTCTCATTCCAGAAAAAGTAAAGTATTCCAAATTTATTGTTGCTTTGTTACTTATATGTATGTGTTTGTTACTTGTTGTTATAGTTGACTAGTATTGAAAATTTATAGCTGACCTTTTGAACTCAGTTAATTTTTGATGTGTTGAAATGTATCAAAATATTGTGTTATTGAACTGATATAGTATGAATATGTTAATTTTGTGTAGGATAAACGTTGTGTGGGTCAATTAAGACTGCGGATTTTGTTAATTTTGATCATTGAAAAGGTAAACTGGACGATAATTAGGGATAAAGGTTGTGAAAAATAATTGTTACTTTTGTTACTTACATATATGTGATTGTAATTGTATATAACCAGGTTTTTGACTGTTTATCTTTTTGGTTTTTAGTTTTTCAATGTAAGTGCTCTTACAATTGACCTTAAGAAGTTCGATTTGAAGCAAAATTATCACATTGATAGTGAAATATGTAAAAAATACTATATATGAACATATTTTTCTCCAAATGTTGTTCAAGTAATACACGTATAAGAATATTTAAGTTCAAAGTACAAGTTCAAACTTCAAACATCAAAATTAAAATTAGACATTGTTTTTGGGATGGAGGTTGTGTAAGCTAATTTTCCAATTATTGTTGCTTTTTTAGCTCCACGTTTTCGGCTTAATTTTGTTCGTTTAGGCGTATGAAATTCTGAATTAGTCCTTCAGTGAGGTAATTATTAGTTTGTTACGTGCTTCAGCAATTGTTTGTTTATGAATTAATGTTCATTTGTCTATATTGGAGAAAATTAAATGTCTATTTCTTATGTTGATTTTTAGGAAAATGATTGGATCATTTCTGACCAGAGGACTCGTGTAAGTCAGAATAAGTCGATAAGTTCTGTTGATTTATTGTTGTTTTTCCCGTTTAGCTTGTCGCGTTTTCACGCATTTGATATTGCACGCTATCCTCTGTAGGATGATGTTTGGTTATGCTTATCCTGCATATGAGTGCTTCAAGGTGGTTGAGATGAATAAGCCTGATATCGAGCAGTTGCGTTTCTGGTGTCAATATTGGTATGTTGCTCGGACTTTGGATCGTTTTTTACACTTTGTGTGTCACTCTCTATTACATTTTCATTATTAGCGTGAGTTTATTATGTTTATACACTCAAATTTAAAAACTAAAATAAAACGAGCTATGATATTAACGAAGTGAAACATAGAGGATCGGAGTCTGTTTCTCGTTTGTTCTTTTGCATCTTTTCCGCTTTAGATGTGTAGTGCAGTTTTGACTTCAGTGGCGAAAATTGTCATTATTTCAGGATTTTGGTTGCTGTATTGACTGTTTGTGAGAGGGTTGGGGATGCTTTCGTTTCATGGTAACATTTCCAGATGACTATTTTGACTTGTTGGTTTTGAATTCATTGATGCAATTTTTTATAACAATTGTTTATCTTTACTTCGTGTTTGAAGGGTACCTATGTACAGTGAAGCTAAATTGGCATTCTTTCTATACTTGTGGTACCCCAAAACAAAGGTTTTTATTCCTTTTTTAAGATGAGATGTTTGTATTTTAATTATCTTGATTGTACTTTGCTGCTGATTGTTTTGATTATCTATTGTCAGGGAACAACATATGTTTACGAGTGCTTCTTTAGACCATTTATAACAAACCATGAGGCAGAAATTGATAGGAGTTTGCTTGAACTGAGGGTGAGAGCTGAAGATTTGGCGGTAACTTATTCACAGACAGCTGTTAGGTATATCCAAACAAGATTCTTTGACATCTTGCAGTATATTGCTTCTCAATCAACTCCACCTCCTCGCCCTTCTCAGGTATGTTTGTGGAATTAGTTTACCACTTTCTTGTCATCTTTAATCTGGTCTTCATTTTAGGTGCATTCTGTTCTGCTGATTTTGGTTAACTTTGCTGTCTGTCATTCAGTTGATTCCCTTGTTTACTTCATCATACGTTTCAGTTGATTCCCTTGTTTAATCATCATACTTTTTATTGAAACATCATGAAAGGGATAATTCTCTTCAAACAACTGATACCCTAAGGTTTTGGGGGCCATTTCTTCTTACCATGATATAGTTTTGATTTTGAGGAAAATTATAGAGATCATTAACATTAAGAGATGACTGATCCAAAGTTAGGAATAGCGGTTTGCCGTCCGTTGATCAAGTATCGTATTATGGAGCTAACACTCATGATCGACCTCTCTTTCTACCCGTTTTGACCTAGAAGCCTGTATTTGTATTTCGACCGTCGTGGTTCTTAGATGTTTATAAAGTTCATGCTTAATGTGCTTCTGGAGAGGTGCATGTAACTCCTCCAGAGGTAATGGCAAATAACAAAGGCTGTTAGACCTTTCCTTGTGCTCCACCTTGAAAAGGTGTAGTATATCCTAGAGTATCACATTGTTAGCTTTATGAGTGTTTTTATAGATGCTTATTCTGCTGCTCATGCGAAACATGCTGCTGATCTCTTGTACAATGTAGCCACAACAGCAAGCTGCTAAAGTCCCTCAACCCGTAGCAGCACCAAGCCGTAAACCATCTGTTACCCAACAGAAAACTGATCAAGCAGCATCACCTACATCTACTTCTGATTCAAGTGAGGACCAACAGGATATGGAAGAAGAGGCAGGGCCTTCAAAACCTCCTGCTAGTAAAGCCCCTGTTACAGCTATACATGCACAAAACAAAACATCAATACCTGCACCAATTGAGACTGCAAAGGCTCTTAAAGCAAGTGAAGTGGAGGTGATGCAGATTGATTCCTCATCAGCTCCAGGGGAAGACACACCCCAAGATATCCCCTCAGAGATAGTGGAGGAAGGAGTTCGTATCACACGTGCAAGATCAAGGAGAACACGCACAGTGGCAACTCGTTGAATGCCACTTCACTTGTTATTATCTTAGCGAATGTGATTAACTGGTTTTAGGGTGAAAAAATGTGCTATAGATAATTCATGTTAACACATTTGTCATTGCAACAATACCAATTTATGTTGTCAATGATATTTGAATATGAGCAATTGGTTGGTGACAGTTGGGTACTCAAAAGGAGGTCTTTAGTCAAGTAAAGAATTTTGATTTGTGAATTTTACTTCTCATCCCTTTTATAATGGAATAGATGATTGCAGATAGGTAAAAAATTGTGGAGCATATTGATAGAACAATTTTAAATCCTGCAACTCTCGCTTTTGGTTCTTCAAGTACAATTACAGATTTACAGTTCAGATTTGCAGTTAAGTGAGACAAAAAAAGTTGCCTAACATATTAAAAACATCAACACGGATGTGAGTATGCGGTTGGCCACCACACCCAGGGAGCTTTTCTGCCTTGTGTGCTTTCTGTTTATCAAATTTCTGCAAGCTTATAACTGTAGTTCTCTTTTTTCCAGAGGGAGTTATATATCATATTCTGCAGACTACATACTGGTGGCGCTGACCTGCTCATCCGCTTGATACCATTGGTCGGCCTAGGCCGATCGGCCGGAGAGAGCCAGAGCCCTGTATCTAGTGGTATTATTGTTTATGCTTTAGTTCTTTCCTGCTGGTGTTGTAATGAACTGGAGACAGTTCCTTAAAAACATACCTCGCTACTCACTAAAAACAAGCCAATTGGCCCCGTAGGACCGTAGTGCTATTAACTATGGACCTGCATGCTCGTACTTGCAATCCACACTGTTACCCAATTATCCGTTAGATAATAGACCTGCGAATTATGATGGTTGTGCCCGAGTCAAGTTACATTGAGCTACTCGCTCACGTTTATTGAGCGACACACTCACTTAAGCTTGGATGAACCTATAGTCCAATCTGGGCTTGGTCTTAAATGAGTCGACCTCAGAGATGGCTTTTTGTATCAATTTTTTTTTTCATCACACTCCTTCGCTTTTATTTTTTACATGAAATTTTCAATTATTTTCTTTGATCTCCAAATGTTGGAGACTTAACTTCATGTCATGAATGTTATAGGTGTTTTTTCTATCTATAAAAAATAGCATATGTAGTAAAATTTATCATTGATTCGAGGCAAACATAAGGCTTGATTCGGTACCGAGATGTTCACAACATTCGAAGCTCGTTCAGGGGGCTAGAAAAGAAAGGGTGACAAAGAACAACATCGATATGAAGGACTTCGACAAACTCTCAACCATTATATATTAGTATAAGTACCTAGGTACCACATCAACATTTAGAACTTCAAGGGGCTAGAGAGCAAAGGTGGTAACGATAATATAATCATTTCACTTGAAAACTTAATATTTAGGTTTCAGGAGGCATTTAAATAAGATAAATAGTTTAAAGAACATATAGAAGATGGAGATAGTTTAGAGGCAAATAGCTAAAAAGCCAAAATTATCTAGTTTTCTTTTTTGTAAATTAGCGGAGGTGAGTATCGAACCCAAGAACTTCTAGTCACTGGTAGGAGCCTAGTCGATTAACTCAAAATTATCTAATTTTTAGTTTAATATTTGTGATAACTTCTTAAGGACGAATGGATTAATTACTAATTACTCAAAACAATTTGTTGCGTAAGCAAGCACAACTAACTTGCCTAATCTTTTGCCGTCCTCATATTTTTATTAGTCTCAAGGAATTGATTAAATGTGGACAAATTCATTCAGGAGACAGAGATGATGATGTTGCTTAATTATGTGTCTATTTACATACAACAATATTGAGCAAAAAATCATAAAGTTGGGTTCAAACTCTATTTTCTAATCAACAAATAATTCAATGTACCAAGCTTCAATTATATGATTTTTAAGAAGGCTAAAAAGTTAAAAAGAAGAAAACAGGGAAGCAACACATCAAAAGCTAGTGTTAATTGTGAAAAGAAATAGGCTCTTAAGTTTTAATAATGAGGTTATTCTCTAATGTGCTTGCAATCAAATAATTAAAGGCCCTTAAAAGTATGAAGATTCATTGATTTTGTTCTATCTTGAAATATAAACAAGGGGACAAAACATTGCATCCATCATAGCTAATACTCTTATGGATCCTTATTTAGAAGGCAAACTAAAGTAGTTTGATAAAAGATTAATAAAATTATCTACTTATATGTCGTTGATTAGGTGAAGATAGACATACATGACTACCTATTACAGTTTGTTATCGAATTGTGGTACATAGTGAGTTAATTTTGCATACAACAAATTTGTTTCACCAACATACTTACCCTCTACATTTGTTCCTTGGGTAGAAACAAGATATGCCTTACATACAACAATATAAAATTTGTCATGGTGCTCAATTTAATTTTGTATTGGAAAATCACAAAAACGGTAGGGGTCTGATAATCAAAACATAGTATTATTATCGAATTTGTGCCAATAAAGTGTCTCATATTCGTTACACCTGTCTTTAGAGTTTAATTGATACTAAAATATATTGATTGTGCCAATATAAAAGCCTAAATTATCAAAATTATCAACTTACATACACTTTCTACTTATACTTTTCATATAAAATCAAAATAACAATTGTACGAACTTATTATCTAGACGACATATGTATGTACACTTTTATTATGAAATTTATTCACATATTACGAACTTAGACGACTTAAATGTATGTAGACTAAAGCTAAGTTTGAACATAATGAAGAACCCTAATAAAATATTGTAGTTGTTTCGGACAGGAATGGCCATGCAAATGATTTGCTCACATGGTTAAGACAGCATCTTCTCACTAATCTACTCCAAAAAATCAACTTATCAATTAAAAAGTCTATAAACATAGGCTTCAAATAAGACTACTATCACCCTTTAATACAAAACATCATATGGATGAATCATAACACTACACTTCTCCAACAATATATTTCAATTTTTCAAACATACATATAACCTCTAAATTTGCCTCCCACCCTTAATTCAACCAATTCAAGTATTCAACACACATCATCAAAACCTTCTTTTAAGTGTTCATATTAGAGTGTACTAAATTAAATAAGTATTCAAATTATTTCTTCCATGAAAATATTCAATCGATTTCGCAAGATAGTAATGAAGTTCATCTTCATCGGTCCATCGGGACGAGGAAACTGTTCTCATCAAACAACATCAAGACATCATAATATACCTAGAAGACGATCATGTGATAGCAGCAGGCAAGCTCCGGAAACTCCAAAAATATCATGCAGTTATAATTATTCATCCAACTCACATTATAATGAAGCCATTGCTGATTGCATTGAGTTTCTCAACAACTCTTGTCAAGAAGGAATATTATTTGATAGTAGAAAATCAAATGTAACTGTTTGAAATGATTTTCTTTTATCTAATCTTTCAATGCGAATAGATATTTCTTTGGAAGTGTGTATTTTGAGTAGTGATATGGAGCCTTATTAATTAGCTTGATGTTTTATTGTCAAGTACCGTTGCGATTTATGCATATATATTGTAGATGATGATGCATAATTTGATGATATGAGACTTGTTTAATTTATATTGAAACATATTATCTATCAACAATATCATACTTGTGAGAGGTAATTGTGGAAATAATTTCAACAAGTGGGTTAATGTTGTATTTTGGTTCTTATAGATGGTATCATATGTAAATGATTTCTGTAAGTACATAGCAGATGCGGCAAATGTCTCTAAATTATTAGTTTCGCTAATTGTTAAGTCATAACTTATTTTTGGGATATTTTGATAAATATTTAAAGTAAGTAGTAATATTTTGAACATTATATTATTTTTTCCACCTTCTAATCGTCTTCTACTGAAATTACCTCAAATATTATGCTTATAAATAGGAGATTGTATTATTTTTGTCTCAAAATATTTTTTAAATTAGTAATTTTAATTTAAAATAAACTTAAATTATCCTTCTCTGCGAAGAACTAACAAACCCGTACATCAATACTATTTATTGAGATCAAAATACAATAAATGACCCATAGGATTATTTCGATAATTAACTGATAAGTGATAATGTAATAGAGTAGTAATTATCATCATACCTATCTGTGAATTAACTCTTTGATATTCTAACTATATCCATGCATATCCAATATCAATGCATATCCTTTATGCCATTAATTAAGAATACCTCTTTCAATTCTTTTGGACTTCTGGAACTAGTTTGTCAATCCTTCTTCCCCTATTGGTGATATTATTATCACATGTTCATGTTCTGTAGTAATTATAAAATTACATGTTCTTTAATAACTTTTACAAGCATTGTTGAATGTTGATGATATTTAACATTAACGGATATGCTTATACGTACTGAACAAATTAAAGGACAGTATTTAGAAGAAGAAAAAACATTCATTAAATATCTATATTACATAATGAAATAATATGTAGATCTTGAATTGTATATTTACACAATTTATTCATACTTATAAAATTATCAATCTCTTGCAACCACCGCCCTCGCTCCACCATCGCAACTACCTCCTCTACCGCCACTACCAATATAATTGGTCGTCATGGAAGCAGAGGTTGCATCCTTTCATCGCATTATCATTACAATAGTCTCTAAAGAGTTGTACCACTTACATAACCAAGACCGACCAAGGGTTTTCTATAGGTCGCTAAAAAAGAACTATATCCATCTTCCTTCTTCGTCGTCGCCTCCTTTACGACACCTTGATTGACAACTTTCGGGGCCACAGGATTACTCTCCGCCGGAGGATTTTTATTGGAGGCCGAACCTTTTGTTTTAGGTTTCTTCCCCAGGCAAAAGAATGATAATATCGACATTATTGACTATAGTCTATGATACTAAGAAATATATAAGTAAATAGCAGTAATAATAATAATATTGTGTATGTATAAAACTAATAAATTAAAGTTTAGCTAACTTTTCCCACTATTTATAAGAGGGAATATTGTATTGAAAAGGAGTAGACGATGTAGTCTAATGGTGTTTGACTAGGATTATTAGGGAGTTATTTTTATCCTAATTATACGAGTATGTATTAGTCAAGTAGGACTAGGACTGTGGTTCAAAAAAAATTTAACATAGTTTTAAAATGATATAAATAATAAACGTTTGAAAATTAAGATATAAGTTTTATATGTTACAAAAATTTGAATAAACATAAAATTATATAAATATGACCTAAATTAAAAATGAAATAACATAATTTGAAACCAATACTATATAAAACTTCGAAATAAAATTTTAACAAAAAAATGAACTTTTATATGGATGTAAACTATATCTATAATTAAGTTAGGCATGCATTTCAATGAATTTCAAAGCTACTAGAGCGCGGAAATCCTTGAAACTGTTCTAACTTCTAACAGTTCACTACAAGTACAAGCTAAGCTATAATGGGTATGAAAGTCTAGTGGTGGAGTTATATTCATAAGTAGTGTTTGTTTAGTCGAACAATTATATTTTAAAAAAAGTAAAAATATATATATGTATAAAAGAAAAATTTAATACAAAGTTTGGCATTTATATTTGTATTTAAATATATTAATTATTTTAAACACCCACTTTAAAACACTTAAACCTTTTTATGAATTAATACCCAATGTGAATTGTTTAGAACATTGTAGGTTTGTAGCTATGTATCAAAGTCCATTCCAAACTAAAGGAATTTATTCAATTACTAAGAGTGCCACTTCTCTAATTAAAAACTTGTAAATTACAGATTAAATTAAAAGAAAAAAACATTGATAATGGTATGCACTAACCATCCTATATTGTGATACTTAAGCGATCCAAGACACTATTTCTTTTGTTATTGAACGACATAGTTGAGTAAGTTGATGAATATGAAATGATAGAAAGGTTATGATAGGAGTAATAATGATGATATCTAGTGTAGTAGTCTAATAGACATACACAAAATCAAAGTCAGCAGACGACTACGAGATCATGTATTACCTAGTACTAGTAGGGGACCAATTACCATTTGTTTCAAATATGAGCAACCTATAATAACGTAACACTAGCATTAGTCGAACTCGTTATCTAGATACGAGGAATGGGTTCGAGTCCTTGCAATGACAAAGACCGAAACATGCAAACCTCAAGAAATTAAAGTTTGTTATTAATAATATTTGACAATTCATTCACAAAACACCAAATTGATAAAGGAAGATATATGAAACATTACATGCTTGACCATTTTATTATTATTACAAGAAGCTACCATTCAAAATGAAAATTTGAGACCTTAAGTCATTCTCATTTCACACCATTTCAGAGCTAGTGCCTTTCTTCCTTGAAAAAATCCCACCTATAAATGGTATAAGTGACTTCTTTTTCTTTTTCCTCAATGAAGGATGCCTTTGTAAAACAGCAGTATGATGATCATTATCATCATGAGGTGGGACTATAACTCTACCAAAAGGAGTTGGGAAATTTCCAAATGTCACATATCTCTTCTTGTGAAACTCAACTTTGTCTTTCAATACTTGATGATTATCCATCATCACTGCATTATCGAATTGTGTTGAATCTTCCATGAACTTGAGATGCTCAAGGTCACCAGATAATGGTTCAATTGTCCTCACCTGTTGTTTGTTAAATATGTCGAACGACGACGAGGATGATGGAGATGATTTCTCATGCTCCTTGAGGTGTTCTAGTTCTCTTCTTGTTCTTGCAAGCTCTTCTTGTAATGAAGAAAGACAACTTGCCATCTCCATGCTCTGTTCTCTAGCTTTTTGGAGGCTCTCTTTTGTTTCCTCTAACTCTGCCTTTACTTGTTCATCATCATTCTGCATCTATGTATATACCATTATAATGAATACACAGTGTAAGATTGATAATACATCTCGCTTAACTGGAAGGTTTAACTAATAATTTGAAATACTCTATCTATTCGTACTCTAAATCAATTTTGAAATAAATAAATTACAAAATTCTACTTTTGGCATAAAAATGATTGATGATTATGGTTTAAACTTGATAGGGAGTCTAACAGTAAATCGGACGTAGTTTTTTTTTTTTTGCGATCAAATAATACTGTGTATATGCTTGTAAATCCCCTTACATCTTAGGATGATCATGGAGATTAAAGAGGATGAATTGAAGGCTGAATAAGCCATAGAGCTAATACCTGTTGAATCTTGTTGGCATAAACCTCAGTAGCTAAAACTTTCTCACCAAATAACAGGACAGCCTCTTTTACAGAACGGTAGGGAACACTTGAGTCGATCTCCGCCTTCCTCCTCATCCGGACTCGACCTTCACCTTCCATTTCGATTTCCCTAGTTCAAATATACTAAAAGCAAAAAAATTAACAAAAGACGGTAAACTTTATAATGATTTCATGTGTGTATGGTTTAGTATTGGAGGATGGTTGTAGGTACTAGTGGATATTTGTGATGGTGACTAGTAGGAATGGTTTGTTGAGGTAGAAATGAGGGTAGATAAATATGATCATCAAAATGCCAAAAGAAGCTTCCTTTCTTGGCGTTCACTTCACTGAAAATTCTCCTAGACAGTAGTGATAAGGAAGCCGATCGCCGGAGGGCGGTGGTTAGTCCTCGATACTCTCCCACTCTGCTTTCTATTGTTTATTTTGTTCCCATATTATACCCACCCCCCAAATTGGTCTTGGCATCAAGTTTCAAGAATCATGTTCTACCTTCCTTGTACAAACAAAGCCAGATGGTCCAGCTTTTTTCAGGTGCTTGTATATAAAGTGCACAACTGAGATTCTGCTTCAGAAATAAGTTTGGTCATCTAGGCTTTTTCTAATACTATACTTCTATTTGACTATCTTGATCTGAAAGGGATTCCTATATATTTAACCTTTGCCTAGTCTGGTACAACTTCCAAATGCTAACCTGATAAAGAGGAGCATTTGAAGTTGATAGGAGTAATAGAAGATTATAATCAAAGAAGGGCACTCAGATATAAAAAATTCAAAACAAACCTGACAACTCTACTCTGCAGCAACTCCCCCCCCCCCTCCCCCCCCCCCCCCCCCCCACACACACACCACCCTTCGGTGATATGGTATTTTGATTCCGTGGATGATTCAAGTAAGTATTTCTTGTCCAATAACCAAGAAGACATAATAAAAAGGATAAATTGACAATCGTGCAACTTCTTCCAAGTTCAAATCATTAGAATGCTCCTCCAAAGGGAAACTAAGAATATGAAAAATCAGAGGTTTCCGATTCTAATTTCTTTACAAATAACGTAGCGATGTCGCATATCTAGGCTTAATAAGAAAAGGAGGCAAAAACTAACATTTTTCTACATAACACGTGTACATGAACTAAATGCAAGAGTGTATCCCTGTAGGACTGGAAACATGGTAAGGCAAGGAAGATTACACAGCAGCACATGGTTGGCGCAACAAAACATTTCCAAGAGTATTTCACATTTCTAGTCTTGTTTTTCTAGTTCTCCCATTCTTTCTATGATAGCCTGCAAATTTGAAGATGCATGAAATTTGATAGAGATTAGATATAGATGACCCAATAGCCAAGCTGAAATAGGGTGAAAATAATTGGTTTTCTCGTTTCGGTACAGATAGTACAACAATAAGACTATAAGAGGTTCTTGGCTTCTAGTGCACTTCAACAAGAAAAATGTACAGAAGAGAGGTCTTCCAGTTGACATAATTGATTAGCCAAAAATGTTAAGAGTATGAGCATCACTAACTCAACAAATGTTAGTCACGCTAATGCTGTGAGATTTGAAACAATTCTTACCTTCTTACTTGTTTCCTGGAGCTCACCAGCAAGAATGAACTCGTCTAATATCAGATACACCTAACAAAAAGAGAGCAGCAGATTCAGTTATTAACTTGAAGTTGGCAAGGACCCAAACACATGATGAATACAATATCAATAGATTTCTATGAAATTAAATAAACAAATAGCTATATGTCTGCTAGAATATCAACAAGCCTCTGCAAAACTCACTTGACGAAATGCAGACTATTTTTGCTCCCCCCCCCCCCCTTTTAATGTATTATGTAGATCCTTTCTTTCATCACTATTTCAAATGCAATTTCTTAGACCCAAAAAAAAGGCACTAATTGTTGTTGTATGGAACACTTGAAAGTGTGTTTACAGGGAAACTATTAACATAAAAAATGGCACAATGAGAAAACAATATAACACTTTCCACTATAAGCATCTAAATGCAGAGAAACATCTGATAGACAATAACAGAAATTGTTATAAAATGGAGTAATGGACAAACCTTGTGAAAATTAAACACTAAATCCAGCTCACATACATTGCTGAAAAAATGATCCAATATCTCAACAAATAAGTGTATGGACTCCAAATAAGCTAGCTCATTGTCCGTTATATCAACACAAAGTGAGAAAAATAATCCAGCATATCTCCTGTAGATAACCTTGTGGGATCGAAACTGCGCAGGTAGTGGAAAGAATAAGAAGAGATAAATACAATAAAAGAAAAAAAGTTACTATTCATATCAGTTAGTCCAGTAGACCACAACTACATTAAAGTTACTTTCTCCATTTTTCACTTGAATTACCTACTTTACCTTTTTTACAGATATAATAGAAGGTTGTTGACATACTCCAAATCTATTAAAATACCCTTGATTAAGGATCACTTAGAGCATGAAGAAAACATATGGATGAACAAACATAAAGTGGAAAAATTTGTAATGTTACACTGAATGGAAGATTACGGATGGATGATGTAGTTAAAAGTAAGCATGTAGGTCATACTCGTTGGACAAAATTTTTTAATATCTCAGTCCATGTACCTCAGATAAGAACGTAAGATTGTGATCAAAACAGTTATCGCGTTACAGCAGAATCCCACACTACTATCATCTTCGTTGTCACTTGATAAGCTTAATTGTGAACAATGTGGTCCACAGACAAGAAAGCTCAAAGACATGTACATGTTGCCTATAACGCCCTCCCAAAAGAATGCCTAGTTTGACTTTGTAGCCTTAATTGACACATAATGTTGATATGGAATAAAACTATCATATGGAAGAGTAAAGTACACTAAAGATGCTAGAACTTGATATAACTTTCACCAAATATTATACAGCATATATAAAGATACTTAAGTCCAAGTTTAAAAAATCCACATCAAAACTCTAAACACAAAAATACTTTTGGATGGAACGAGCAATTTCACTACTGACCTCAACAAAGTTGGTGAATTTGGGATCTCTGTTGACGACCAACCGATGAACCTGTCAACGGGATAAATAATTTCACAGATATACAATTTTCTCAAAACCCCTAACAATTCAAGACAAATACACAATTAAAATATATAGTTTTTTTAGCTCCAAACATATGATTACTACCCAATTATGTCAAACCCCTATATAATTCAAGACGAATACACAATTACATATCATGATACAATTACTTCGTATATAACATTAAACAATACCGAGGTTTATATATAGCCAATTATACCAGAACTCCTATATAATTCAATATAAATGAATAACTATACATCATAAGGCAAATATAAAACACTAAAGATAGTGAAGTTATTAGCTTAAAGCAGATGAATAATAAATTTAGTATTAATTACCTCGTACTCGACTCTGTGTTTCTCGGAATCCTCGAGAGGAATGTAGTATTTGGCTAAACGAGTTTTCCCTTGCCTGTTCTGAAGCAATATGAAACGGATCTACACATTTTCAAACACATGGGGATTATAAATATGAAGATGTTCATGTAATCTTGTTAAATAAATATTGTTGAATTTTAGTACCATTTTTCAGTGTTCGGGAATATTGAGAAAATGATGAAGGCAGCTTGATTCAGAAGCCTTCTTTCAGAAAATATTAGACGACGGGGGATTAGTCGTTTTAAGTTTTAGCTATCATGAATAGAATTTTTCTGATAGCTCGATTTTATTGTTCGGGCCGAATTTCAAACCTTATTGATTCCAAAGCATGAACTTGATTCCATTTGATATCGAGATTTTATACATACATTTAAATATTTTATATACTCAATATAAATTACAAAGAAGTTAAGAATTGGTAATATGTATTAATACATAGAGATCGAATATTGGAGAGTGATGGAGACCAATATGCTCAAATTAAGTCGATCTCCGGTAGAAACCATTAAAGATTCGACTCAATAGATAGATGTGCAATGTTTCGACGAGAGTTGACAGGTCATACAACCCGAACAATACGGTAATATTCGATAAGGTAATTGCAACTAATTTCCAACATGGTGTTTAGATACATGCCAACATCGTCTGTACATCATTCAATTCATTTTAAATAAAATTTCGGTGTAAAACTTTAGTTATATTATACTAATTTCATTAAACTTATATTTGAAATTAAGTTTTCATTCCCCAAAATTGAAGTAACATCTATTTATTCAAACTTCATTTCAAAAATTAAAAGTTATCGATAAAAGCAATTTTGATAGTTTTGAACTTTTTGAGAACGTAAGTGTTTAATTGAATATTTCGCTTAACAGTACATATTTGAAAAATAAGTCTTTTCCAACACACAAAGGAACGTAAGGACATTGCACAAATATTATAACAGTATGTAATATTTTTAGTTGAACTAACAAAAAAGACCATGAAAAGTGCATCAACACATCCAAGAAGCAGATCTTTTCAAGAGGGGCATCATTCTGTCTTCCTCAAGTGATATCATACTCAAATGAGAAGGATCTTCAAGCATCATCTTTGCAACCAGGTACCCTGCAATGGACCAAGTCTGGTTTTTCCTAGACTGCTTACCGATAAAACGGCCTAACTTCCCATCATAATACTCAGGCCAATGGTCCTTCAACAACCGCGATTCAGCCAGCTTAATAGCTCGTTGTGCTAAAAGTGGTCTCCCCGTCTTGATGCATGCCGCGGTAAGGAGCCAGAGAAGAACTAGAAAATCAGGAGCATACAAAAGATAGTTATATAAGGGGAAAGAGACGAGGGTGGGAGGTGGGGGCTGAGAACCATTGGATATTATTATGAGAGAAACATACCTGGCCAAGATCCACCATTGTGATAACTCCAACTGGTATTCTTTGGATCACAACCTGTCACAATCCTCCACTCATGACCCTCCATAGCAGGGTAACAAATCTTGAGTGGCATTTCACCGACGAGCTCCTGCCATCTTGATTCAATAAGATCCATTATTGCTGAAGCTTGTTCTGGGGTTGCCAAAGATGATAAAATAGCAACACAATTACCAAGGCAAAACCATCTGAAGTCCATCTTTGCAGGACTTACATTGCCAACAAAATACCCCCCTCGATTTGGCATGAAGTCAAATACCCAATCTGGAAGAGAGGCAGGCATTACGTTGAATTTATTTACTGCAGTATGAGAATACTCCTCTGTCTTATAACGATATACATCATTAAGTTGTTGCATGTCAAGCCAGAAGTAGTTTCTCATATGGTAGCTCAGTGCGTGGAGACGATTAACTATTTTATCAAGAATCTCCTTATTCTCTTCATCATGCTTAAGTAGGACCGATGCACATTTTAAGGCCATGAAAAATAATGATTGTATTTCAATGGGGTACCCATACACGCCCTGCAAGAATTGAAGGATTTTATGATCATATCAGGCAGATTTATAGAATTATTGATGGAAAATATTTAAGATCCACACTTACTAGTATTATCAAGCAACAAGAATTACGTTATAGTTTTATTTGTACACAAAAGTTCAAATCCTTCAAGAAGTTACCATATAATGCACGAGTATCTGATTAATAGATTGAAAATGCATGAGACTAACCATTCGGCGATCAACCATACAGCATCCATCGGCACATAGTAGTGTTGGGAAAGTATCAAAGCCAGCGGAAAGACATAAGGTCAAAATAAGCCGTATACCCTTCTGGCACTTAGGCAATTCGGCCAAAGCCATGTCACCAGTAGACTTAGTATATGCACGAAGAAGTATAATCCACCAAAATCCTGAATCAACAGGTGCCACTCTACCTATAGCACTTTCTCCAAAATCAGCAACCATAGTTTCATGGTTCTTGATCGGGTCATGTCGTACCTTAAAACTTGCTGGCATTACTCCCTCTGCTAGCTTAAATTCATCAACTCTTTTCTCCCATGATTGGATCCGCAGGGTTTTCAGAATGAAATTTTTAACTATTTCTGATTCCCCATTCATTAGAAACGCCAAAGCACTTGGGACGAAGTCCCTTACAAATACCTGCACAATTACATGAAAAGTTAGTAGAGCACCATGACCTGAGCGGCAAGGATGAAGACCCTGTATCAAGATAAAGGTTACTGAATTCAGAAAAAACAGTGACACAGAAAGACTCACTAAGAGCTCAGCATTTATTGACTGAAACCAAAAATAACAGTTCACCTACTAGTATGACGCACCAGGTTAATATAAATCAATATAGTATTAGTATGCATTATAAATTTTGTTTAATGTGTGTTACACATCATAATTCAAAATAATCACCTGATCATAGTTGAGTTCTTCTGTTGAATGATCCAGTGCTGCAATAGTACCAATAGGTTGCCCTCGGAAATAAACTATAGAGCGCCTCAAGGATTCCCATGCTTCAGCTACAAGGGGATGAGTCTTCATGCAACTGCTTGACCTTGGAGTACTAGCTAAAGATCTTCTTCCTGTTGAATCCATACTGTCAAAATGATCATACATTGGAGAAAAAGTGCCATCAATTCTTTGAAAATGGCGAGGTGATGATGACAGAGCCATTGGTATGTCACCAAAAGATCTTTCATCGAAGGACCTTCGCCTCTCTGTTCTGATTGGCGAAGGCCTCTCATCCAATCTAGCAAGTTCAGTCTCATTAATCTCGAACAAGGGACCCGATTGATGCTTTACAGATCCATTTTCCAACACATCCTTATTTTGGGGAGACATATTAGGCTTCCTTGATTAGATTGTATATCAGACCTGCATCATCATAAAAAGACTAACTCAAAAAAATTAACATTTGGATAATCCGCAGCAAAATTGTGGCAAACTAAGTAAATGGAGAGGTATATAGTTTCCATATATTTTAGGAGATGCATGAAATTATTTCACTAGTAGTCAAATAAACACTGTTATTGCTTCACCTCACATTTATTTCAAGAAAAGTCTCCAACTTGAAGCCGATAATGTATCAACAACAACAATATGGCAAGATGACAAATACCACAACATAGTTTAGGAGTATACAATAAACAACCTCGTGATCATCATGCATTACGACAATAAACAAAAGAAGGTCATAAATATCATCAAAACTGCAGACTAATGAAAAAGAAGTACTCCAACTTTTAAAAAGATTTTCTAGTTTAGTTATCAATTATCAAAATTAACTAATTTGAAGCATTAGTTGACATCCATAACATTAATCGTAAAAGAGGCAGAAGATACTATCTTATCATATATATATTATATATATCAATAAAGTGAGTTTCGAACCCGTGACCTTTTGGTCATTAGCAAGAGGCTTTTTCCACTAGGCTATTCGATTAACTATCCTAACTATATATCCTTGTTATCACCAGACTCTAAGGCTGCGAAACGAACTATCCTAACTCCGTACTCGTTTTAGGCGTTTGCCTCTTTAGAGGCACGAGAATATGTTGACGTTAACCATCAAAATTTAAAACTGTACCAGTACAATATTCTTAAAAATGAATGGAGAAATAAATTAACTCATATGAAACACACCTTAATAATGAGTAGAAACAATGATAAGCACTCCAAAATATCAACAGAAGATAGACATGAAGAAGACAAGTTAAGCAGAGCAAAGGGCTGCATATATGTGAATTTGCATAGAACATAAAAGTTGTCAATTAACTTGAGGTTTTAGTTAAAAGGGCACGAAACTATGGATATCTCCGACATGGTTTTGTCTTTTGGTAATGACAAATGAGTTGGTTGTAATTTCTTTTCTAAAACATATGGGACATCATAAAAAACACTTCAATCTCATTGCCTCATTTGCAACAAAAACAAATGAGGTTGCACATCAACTACAGTAAGATGGAAAAATAGTTTAATCATTTATTCAAAACAAGATCTACCAACTGCATTGCAGCTTCCAACATCAACGAAATTCTCTTTATTACATTGGATTATTATTTGAGGAAATAAACCATCTGCACTGAAACAGTTTACTTTCTTCACTCTGGGAGTCTCCCGGGATCCGCTAAGCTATTAGAGCACTAACTTTAGTTTCAAGTTGAGCTTCATTGTCCTCCAGTCGGCCTTTAACTGAGTCAGCTTCCCAGCGGATGAGCGTTGGAACGCTTCGCAACTTAAAAGTGGAGTCCACTCTCCAGGGATGATGAGGATTTCTCCATGTAGGCCTATCACCTACATAAGCTCTTAATAATGCTACGTCATCCGCTGAAGCTTCCAGCTTCTTGTAAATCACAGGTTCAGCTCTAACGCAGTCTGAAACAATATTCAACCGGATTAAAACACTATGTTAGTTTTTCAATCTTCTTAATCAGAGAGAAACACACCTATTATATATATATATACCAAACCCTTATACTATAGAGTTACTTACTTGTCAATGTAACAAAACTTCATACTAACATATAGTCAAACCAGTCTTTTAATTATCGTAATTTTAGATTTTATTATCCCAAAAATATTTTCAAGCAATGAACAAAATCAACAAATTCCGTGGCTTTTAGTTACAACTTACATGCCTATAGCTAGGTGCTTGAGGGTCGTTCGTGTGACTATTTGACACTTTTAATTACATGTCTCACTTCAATTTGAACCAAAATTATTATGTCCATACTTTTAATATACTTTTCATCAATACAAAAATATTAGAGTTCATAATTCAAAAGTTCAACCATCAAAATCTAAAACTTGACAGAATTTATAATTTTTTTGTTTTAAATATATCTAATGCAAAAAATGTTCCAGGGTATTATACTATTACAAAATTCATATCGATGAATATCAGAATTTGTTGAAATTGGATAGAAAACAGGGGATTGAGAAATAATTTAACCTGGGCACCAACTAAGAGAGGTGGAAGGGTCGATGTCAGCCAAGAAGAGGATGAGATTTGTTTTGTAATTTGGAGCATCGGCTTTAAATTTCGCAAATAAATCGTTGAAATTCGATAATGTCGCGTCCACCACCTTCATCGGCATTTTTCTCCTATTTTTCTGTGTCTCAAATGGGATGCTTTATTTTTTACGCTATGTTCATCTCATCTCATTACTCATACAAGCTCTGGTAGATTCTTTTTGTGTTTTCACGTTTTTGCCCCATCATGCAATTTTAACGAGGGACATTGCGAATAACTCAATTCAACATACGAAGTTCAAACCTCAACTCAACAAGATTGTTCTAGTCTAGGCCCATAAACAAATCAATATATACCCAACTTCGTCGAGGTTCGTTACGGTTCAAAGGTAAGGACTTCAATGTTCGGTACGGTTGAGTTTAAAACGAACACAAATATTCGAAGTTCGATTTATTAGAGTCAAACTTTTAGAATTGAACACAAAGATGAAGTTCGAGCTCAATTCGAATAACGTCGAATCGAACTTTTAGAATTGGACATCTCGAACTTTAGCAGCATAATATATTAGAGTCAAAAGTTAATTGAAGAACTGACAATTCAAATGTCACAAGTTTGATTCCCAGATTCCCACTCATCTTTTTTCACGAGATTTGTTATGCTCTCAAAAAGAGTCTTGGAGCATCAACCCTTTCTCATAAACTATACAATATAAAATATGAAAAAAAAAATGCACCAAAATTAATCTACGGATCGATTTCGTTTGTGTATCAAAATTCATTAAACAAATTGATACAGATTATCTAAAATGTATAATAAACTTGCCGATGGCTCAATAGCCTAGTGGCATCCGGCCCAACCTTTCATGTAAGAGGTCATGGGTTCGAACCTTGTTGGAGACATATTTGTCTCATATTATACTCTAACTTTCTATTAGTTAGCAATTTCTGTATTCATGTTTGTAATATCATTGTAGTCACAATTCATCGCTAATTATCAAAAAAAAAAAAAAAAAAAATGTATAATAAACTTAGATAATGGACATGAATGAATTATTTTTGAAAAAAATAGCACATATTACCTAAAGTATGCCAAAAAAAGAACTATTTTAAATTGGTAAAATATAATACATTGTTTATAATTAATGAACCATTAATGAACAAAAACAAACTAACACCCGGTAATTTTCCACCCATCCCCCACCGATAAGTTTAAGTTAGGAGCCAAGTAGGGGTAAACTAGTATTTTTATACTATTCTGCCCTCTGGTGGGTGGATACAAACCCTGACCCTTTCTCGCTTCTCACTTCCCACATTCTTTAACAATATCGACACACAAAGACTTCATTTTTATCCTCTCTTTTTTCCCTTCATTTTTCTAAAATAATTTATCAAAATCCAAATGTCTTCTGAAAGATCAAAGCCATTAAAGAAAGAAGAAATTTATGATGAAGACGATGATGACAAACCAATTGGGTCAAGAAATAAGAATGTTTCCATACCCAAAAATACAAAAGTTAAGAAAGAGCTAAGCAAAGCCAAAAAAGAGGAATCTGATGATGATTTTGATGACAAACCCCTTGCTAACAAAAGCTCAACCAAACCCAACAAGGTCCACAATGTTACTTTCTTTTTTATGCTATCTTGATCTGAAAAATGTTGTCTAGTTTGAATTTAATGGTCTAAATTAACAATGTCTTGTGGCTTAATTGATAGACATAATTTTGGTTTGAATGAAAATTATTGTGTTAATAGTGAAGTATGTTAAAAATGGTTTCTTTTGATGTATTGTTTACCAAATATTATACAATTTGAATCCAAAAAGAGGTTGTTAGTAGTAAAGTATGTTTAAATGGTGTCTTATTATACAAGATATACAAAAATGTTTGAGTTTAAAATTCAAAGTTAGGTAATCTTTATGAGATGGAGGAAGTTTAAAGAGGTTAACTTTATGTAATGTATTATGGGTTGTGAAGGTACTTTGTTTTTATTTTCTTGAATATAACTTCCTTTATATTGGGTAATTGTTGATACATTTCTTGGTTCGGTTAAGGGGTTCGTTTGTAGTTCAGTGTTGTGTTTGATTGTTTTCTGGGATTCAGGTACCGGTAAAGAAGAACGATAAGGAGGATGTGAAGAAGAAAAAAGGAGGCAAAGAAGTTGAGGTGGCTACTGTTAAGAAGAGGGAGAAGAAAGTGTATGATTTGCCTGGTCAGAAGAGAGACCCTCCTGAAGAAGTATGTGTTTTGTTATTGCTATGTTCTTCATATGAAGTTCATTTTGTAATTACTACAGTTTGAATTTTTATATGTTATTTCGATTTCAGAGAGATTCATTGAGGATTTTCTATGAAAGCTTGTATGAGCAAGTACCTACTAGTGAAATGGCAGCAATTTGGTGAGTACTCTTTGCCGAGTTTTTGTAACTTAGTTGTGTGGTCATTTAATCTATTGAGTAAGATTTGGGCCCTTCTCAATGATGATTGTTTTTTCAATGGATTTGGCTGTACGAGTTTTATCTGTCCAAAAGATGGGAGGAGGAGTTAAATATTATCATATTATTACCACTCATTTTTATTTTACCGTTAGGAGTTCTTAGAATTGGTGGGTTCTATTATGGAGGAGTCTTTTTGATGAAATTCAAGGATCCCATTCTCCTCTGTATGCTTAAATTTTAGATTTCATGCTGAATTCATTTGAGTAAGCAGATGTAGATAGATAGTTTGTTTGGATTAGCGGTTTTCTAAGAGCTTGTAAATGAGCCTGTGCAGAAAAGTTTGCCCTTTTTAATTTCATTTTTGGTTATACAATCTGATGAAAATCTCCAAAATGCTAGCACTCTCGTAGTGTGCCATTTTATTAGCATTCATGCTCTGGAGTGTTGACTGATGGCATACTTTTCATTTGCTTCTGTAAATTTTTCGCATTCACAAAATTGAAATTGTCTACAAGTATTGTTTTTCTGTATATTACCAAACCAGAAGAGAGAGTTATCATCATTAACTGGAATCTAAATAGTAAACTGGTAAAACAGTTGGCCCTACCTTACCCCTCTATTTAGTCTGTCTCTGCTTCTTCTTTTTCCAGTCAAAATGTTTGGTTTCCCTTGGGCTGCTATCATATTCGTTGACCTCTGAAGCCAACCAGAGCTTGTTACTTTTTTGGCCTTAGATGTGCATCAGGTGAGAAGTGCATATTATTGATCATTGTTAATTTGACACGCTCCTTCTTAAAATCCATGTGAATAGATGCCAGCCACTTTTATATGTTTAAAAGTTCACCCCAGTGATCTGTTTGTGGCTTTAAAGTCCAAATGTAGATCATTTTGACTTCTCAACAATATATATCATCCTCCAATCAATATTTTGTCTCTTTGTTTTGTAAAATGGCCATGTTATCGAAGAAAAACTTCTCAGACAATTTGCTATGGTAGGATGATGGAGTCTGGTTTGCTTCCAAGGGACAAAGCTGCCAAAGTTCTTGAGAGGAAGCAGAAAAAGGCTCAACAAAAGCTTAGTTCACCAATGAAGTCTGTTGTTACAGTAAAGAAGAAGGGAGATTCAGTTTCTGTCAAGAGAACGACAACGTCAACCCCTGCTTCGAAGCAGAAAAAGGAAACGCCTCAGACAAAGAAGACACCCCTAACGAAAGTTGCTTCACAACAGTCAAAGAAACGAAAGATTGAAGACTCCTCCTCCTCCGAAGAAGAAGACTCCTCCGAAGAAGATTCGGATCATGAGGTCATTGCCGCTCCCAAAAACCGGAAAAAGCAACGAGTAGACTAATTACAATGTGTTTACTATTGGTGGCAGTTGTTTGCAAGTAGATGAATCTGCTGATACTAAAACTAATCTGAGAAGCCTATTTTACACTGCACTGGTGATAATTATGTTATGTATCGCTTTGAGCTTGCACATTTCTTTTCTATAAACAGAATGGTATTAGTACGTTGTTTCATGCCGTCCCATTAGTAAATGTATCACTACATCTACTCTTTGTCATAAATTGATGTTACAAATTAGGATATGTGACAAAATGAGTCCCTCTCCGATCATTATGTTAGCGTCAAGTTAATAAGAGAAGAACTTACTCCCATTAGTAAATGTATCACTACATCTATTCAAAAGTACTACTAAATTGATTTATTTAAAAATTGAATTCGGAGTTTGACTGGGAATCAATTCGTAATAAAATCGAATCCAAGCCATGAAATTGAAGTTAGATTAAATGCATCAAGCAACAAAAAATGAACACAATTTAAATTATAGTAAGAGCCACTCTCATTCGAGTTTGACCTTCTGGATCCCTCCCTTGTAGCATCTTTTTATTTGCTTCCACATAGTTAATTAGACTAAGTTTGGTATCGTCGCCAATGATGTTCTCCTGATTCCTATATGTTTCATAAAATCACAATAAAACAACAAGGAAGAATTTTATTTGAAATAAACATGACAAAATTTGTAAGGGTGAGTTTGTCGGATGAATTACGTATCATACACCAAATTTTGATTGAAGTTGTCAAATTAAAATCGATGTAATTATAAAATAAATGAAGTTCAATTTTAGTTTAACGAAATTTCATTAAAAGTTAATACGGAATAAAATCTTACCATAACTTCATTAATTATATGAAATTGCCTCCAATAGTATCTTTTTGTTACCGCTTTTTCGTTGGTCAAATCGATGAAGTTATAGTAAGATTTTATTAACTTTTATTTTTCTCAAATATTTTTTCCAAACCAAAATTTATGATAATATTTAATTTGTAGCCAAATGAAAATAGCTTAAATTTGAATTAACCAAATTTAATTCATTCAAATATTAACCTAGTTGGAAAATAGCATGACTTAAATTAATTAACTTACAAAAAAATTAGCAACGAATATGAAAGACTTTTAATCTCTCCAAAACACCTGGCTATCTTCATGGATTTTGCCTTAAATAAAATACACTCTAAACTCCAGTATTCCACCATCCAATAATCTCTTCAAATAAGAAACCCTTCTCGGACAAACTCTTTGTCCTACCATATATATATATATATATCCCTCTTCTCTTTCATCTCAAATTATTTGTCCACTTGAGATAACAAAAAGTGTTTTATGAAATTATTGGAGTAACTTGATAATCATGGAATCGGAGAAAGGTAGAAAGAGCATGCTATCTTCTACTTTCAATAAAAAAGAATTAGAAACAGCTGACATACTCGTTGATTTTGGAAACCTTATGAAACCATCATCATCACCTCCTCCTCCTCCTCTTCCTCCTCCGCTTCCTCCTCCTCCTCCTCCGCCTCCTCCTCCTTCTCATTATCAATTGTCCAAAGAATTGTCCAATTGGAAAATAAGGAAAAGTAGATCGTACAAGAGAGGTGGTGCTAGTTCTTCACAGCCTAAAACTACATTATTATCGCCACCATGTCAGAATCCTCCTATGAACAAAGTTGAAGTAGATAAGGCTGAAGCTTCAACTCCACCAATTCCTGCTCCACATCATTATCATCTAAAGCCTCCTAGGCCTTTTTTCAGTAAAAGAGTAATTTCTTATCCTCAAAACTTAATTGTTTAAATTTTTGCGTATATTCTTAGCGTAATACAATATTTTATATTATTGGGTAGTTGAATTTTATCATCTTTTTTTGTTTTGTTGATGATTAAGATATTTTTGTCTTCAACTCTCACCGTTGGTAATAATATTTTGGTAACTTACATTCAAGTTTGCCTTTTTAAGAATATGGTGTACATATTTTTTTGTAAATTTTTATTACTATTATATTATTATTGATATGTAATTTATTTAATAAATTTTGTAAATTAATAAATAAATTCTCAGCGGAAAGAGGATTATACAAGAGTTTACACAGAGTGAAGAAATACTAAGTAGGGTGTGGTTTTCTTCCTACATTATATGCAAATTATTAATAATTGTCTTAACTTTTATGTTTGTTTTCTCATCAACTATCATAATTCTAAAAAAAGAAATATGATAAGAATAAGTTGCTGTACAGGATGTAGAAAGAACAAGGAAACTCCGCAACTATCTTCATCAAATGGCATTGAAACAAACGGTATGGCCTTTGCCTAGAGTAGTACTGATGATTGTTGAAATAAATTATATATATTTCAATTTTTTTTCCTTGTCTTTTCTGGATATATCAAATAATTTTCACTATTTTATTTTTCACTTGTAAATAATAATTATACAGTATTAACTATAATTGTCTGCTCCCATGTACTTCATTATTTAAATTTATAAGGAAACTATTATATAATATATACAGGTGATGCTGAAAAAATATGAGGAAATCTATAATATGAACGAAAGGAATTTTGTATCTATATCTGAACAACAATGTCTTCAACGAGATCATCATCATGAAAGTGGCCAATTGTCCGCTAGCTCTACATCAGCTCAATCGTCATCGTCGTCATCATCGTCATCGGCATTGGGGCTCATGGAACCACGAGGCATCCCTGATCTGAACGTCTCAGCTGAGGATCCAGAACAAAGAAGATTGATAACAAAAAAACATCATGACCAAGAACAAGAATGAGCGAAGATTTAAATAAGGTTTAAATTCATTGTTCCCCTAAATTATTGCCAATTGATCAATTTGGTCCTGAACTGTCTAGTTCGATCATATTAAACTGAAATATTGTTTCTGGTTAATAGTACTTAGATCAGTAACCGATGTGATCGAACTAGAAAGTTCATTATAATAATTTAGGAGCTAGATGAATTTAAGCCTTAAAATAATTAATATGAGTAATTTTTCTAGTAGATGATTATTCTATGACTAATAGGGGAGTGTTAATGACAATGAAAGTAACTTAATTTCGGTTAGTATTGAAATTGTTAATAAGAGGCTCTTAGGAAGAATCTAAGTTTGTTTAATGCATGTTTTTTTATATGAATAAAGATAGTGTTTATTCATAGAGCTACTTAATTATTGTAAAGTTTATTTATGTTGAGAGATTTAAGATACAACGAGGGTTAAGTGATAATGAAAAGTAATATAGTTTTGGTTTAATAATTGAAATTGTTGATAAGAGGCTCATGAGAAGAATTTGATTTTGTTTCATGCATGTTTCTTTGTATGAATAAAAGTAGTGTTTCATTGCTTATATTATAAAGTTATAATTATATTAAAGAGACGTAAAGATAGAATGAGGGTTAAGTGGCAATGAAAGTAATTTAGTTTTTGTTAATAATTGAAATTGTTGACAAGAGGCTCATGGGAAGAATCCAATTTTGTTTAGTGCATGTTTTTTATATGAATAAAGATAGTGTTTCATTGCATATATATGAATTTTTGGGCCTTCCACATTATATAGTATAGATAAATTTAGCTTGATAATATATATGTATAATAGGGTGGAATTGTGGCCTTAGAGTATTCGCAACAGATGTCCTAAAACACTTTCTATTTGATATTTAGAATAGGAAAAGGTAAAGCAAAGCAAAAATGTACCAAATAGCAGATTCATTATCTTTAAAAACTTTATCAAATATTATAGGGAGTGCCTTATATTTACACCGTCATCAAATCACTTTTGTTCTTCATATCAAGTGTTGTAAGTAATAAATATGGAATCTGAATTTGTGCAAAAGTTAAAATATACTCCCTCCGTCCCTAAAAGATTATCACATTTTGACTATTGTTAGGGACGGAAGGAATACTTCCTAACTTTAATAAAGTAATATATAATGGAGGGTCTTTGAGGAATTAATTGATCTCAAATTATCATTTCTTTATTTTGTTTTGCAATCTGTTTCTATTGCATTTCATGAATGTTTTTCCCACATTCATAAAATATCATTTTAAAAAAATTATTCATAATTAACTAAGGTTGAAAATATATTGTAAAAGTTGAAAATATATATTTCAAATGTTTTTTGAATGCAATATTACAATAAAATAAAAAATATTTATGTATAAAATTAAAGTATTACAATATAACGCATCATAATTTAAAATTTAACAATCTTTTATAAGTAAGGATTTGCTAAACAAATCAATCGTATCATGGATCATTATATGTTGAGAATATTTGCTGACCCAATTAGCTGGAAAATACCAAAAATGGGCTTGCAAGCCTAGATCTAAATTGGACTAAAAGCAAGAGAGGAAATGAAAAGGTTAGGGCTCCAATAAGAACCCCTAATTCGTAGACACGTTTATATATAGGCACAAATCAATAACTGAGGACTCATACTAAACCTCATATTCCATCTTTCAATGTCCGACAAAATTAATAATTTTATCTGTTTTCGTTTTCGTTAATTATATTATATGCATATGGTAATGCAAATGATGAAATCTATATTTTAAGAGTAGCTGGTGGCCTCTCTGAAGCCCGGCGATGACTCTTTTAGTTAGTACTTCCATGACTCTGATGCATGATCATTTTATTTTTTTTCTTTCTTTATTTTTATTTATTTTCTTTCTTTATTTTTATTTTTTTTCCTAAAAGATTAAATTGATTTTATAAAGATCCGATTTTTTCCAGCTGGGTGTATTAGATCTGTATAAATTAGGCATTTTTGTAACGTTTTCGAGTTTGTTTTATTCTTCGATTAATAGTTACCAGTAATTGATACAGATCCAATCATCGGCCATTGATTATACACTATATTGTCCATCCAACAAATTTTAGAAAATGTCAAGACTCAACTTGGATCAGTTTAGCCCTTTGATGTGTACTTAAAGAAACCTATACTGCTCTAGGATTAAATTAGTTAAAGGATAAAATTGTATTTTGATAAATGTTAAAATTTTGGTATGTAGTTTCAGGTAAAGTAAGAAATTAGGTCTCTATACTGCTCGTTTTAATTAATAAATTACTCCCTCCATCTCTAATTGATAGGGACATTTGACTTTGCACAAGTTTTAAGAAAATTTTGAATTTGTTTCTTAACTTATAATTTCCCTCCATTAGCTCCTCTCACAATTTAGTCAAAATAGGAATGTATTAAGGGATTTCTAAATTAGGAAAATAGCCCTAACATTTAGGGATGGAGGGAGTAATAAAAAGGTAAAACAAAATAAAATTAAACGACCCCTTCCCATCCTACATGCGGCCACACCATCCTCAACCCTCGTTTAGGTTTGTAAACGAATCATATTGAATGAATCAAATCATATTAAAATTAGTTAAGATTCGATTTGGTTCAAATTTGTAGATTCGAAGGTTTGGTTTGGTTCATGTATGAACTAACCCAAAATTTTGAAATTTGATCCGGTTCAAAAAATATAAGGGTTAAGGTTTGATTCGAATATTTTGAAGTTTTATACAAAAATAGTTTTCAATGTAGATGACCACAAAAATCAACCTATCATATGTTTACAAGCTGTTTTGAGTTCATCAGTTTCATAACTTTATTGTCAATTAGTTTCAAAATATATAGTACTTGGTTGGACGTTTTAATTTTTTGTAAAGTCCGTGTTGTGACCTTGTTATTTCAGATTCGAAATTGAAATTGATTATTTTAGATTCTTGTTTTGATTTTAACCCAAAATAAAATGAAATGACTTAATTGACAAGTCACGTACTCTTCACATGATATTAGTAACGATTAACAAAATATAATAGACTACAATATTTCAAATATAGAGAAGTGATGAGAACATTTTGAAGTATAAGAGATAAAATAAAAACATTATGTATACATATTGTTCTCTTCTCAATGTCATATACTTGTATACTCATATTGTTCCTATTTCTACCTCATCTACAAGCAATCTACACTACTCATTTATATATTACTCCATCAATATATCCATTAATAAATAGTTCTATATATGTTGATATTGGGAAGGATGCAATTAAGTTAAAATAATAAATTTTATTACTAACTTTTAGTATTGCAAATAAAATTGACTCGTCAATTTTTTTATTAAAATCTTCACATCGGATACCTTAACACAATCCTCTATTTTATATTTAGAATATGAATTAGAAAACAAAACAAAAAAGTATAATTATTAGATTCTCTGTCTTACAAACTTTTTATTTAATATTATAGGAAATGTCTTATAATAAAGATGCAAATGTTATAAACAAGAAAATAGAGAATTTGTATTCGTGTCAAAGTTAAAATATAAATCTAAATTTGATGAAGTTAAACGTTAGAAAATTTCTTATATACCGGAGGGCTTTATTCTGGAACTCTTCTGGACTACAAAATTGGACCATTAGATGAAAATGAATGGCTGAAATTGAAATTCAAACTAATTCAGTTTAACCGTATTTAATGCACTTTAGGCATCTGTCGAATTCCCATTAACATTATTTATTTCCATCGACAATTTCTTTTGTATATTACCAAACCATCCACCTCTCTGTCGAATTCACATTAACATTCTTTATTTCCATCAACAGTTTCTTCTTTATATTACCAAACCCCCCACCTCTACTCCCTCCATTTTTCTTCTTCTTCATTTTTTTTTACATTTGTTATCCGCCAACTGGAACTCGCCCTTTCGGAGAAGAAGAAGAAGAAGAAAAATGAGGGGAATAGAGATGGGGGGTTTGGTAATATACAGAAGAAATTGTTGATGAAAATAAAGAATGTTAACGTGGATTCGATAAAGAGGTGGAGAGTTTGGTAATATACAGAAAAAATTGTTGATGGAAATAAATAATGTTACTGAAAATTCGACAGATGCCTAAAATGAATTAACTATAGTTAAATCTGAATTAGTTTGAATTTCAGCCCTTCATTTCATTCAAGGGTCCAATTTTGTAGTCCGGAATAGTTCCAAAAAAAAGCCTTTCGATATAAGAAATTTCCTAAATGTTATGGAGTAATAAAAAACAATTATATATATGTTCTACCTTCAAAACTTTATCTAGAAACTAATAACGCCGTTAATTGGATTAGAACATTTACTCGATCGAGTAATATATAGAGAAATGGAGGTGCGAAGATGGTGCGTCTTGAAAGCATCTGTCGAAATCCCATTAACATTCTTTATTTTCATCAACAATTTCTTTTGTATATTACCAAACCCTCCACCTCTCTGTCGAATTCCAATTAACATTCTTTATTTCCAACAACAATTTCTTATGTATATTACCAAACCCCCCACCTCTACTCCCCCCGTTTTTCTTCTTCTTCACTTCTTTACATTTGTTATCTGTCGATTGAAACTCGTCCTTCCGGAGAAGAAGAAGAAAAATGGGGGAATAGAGATGGGGGGTTTGGTAATATACAGAAGAAATTGTTGATGAAAATAAAAAATGTTAATGGGAATTCGACAGAAGGGTAGAGGGTTTGATAATATACAGAAGAAATTGTTGACGAAAATAAATAATGTTAATGGGAATTCGACAGATGCCTAAAGTGAATTAACTACTGTTAAATCTCAATTAGTTTGAATTTCAATTACAACCGTTCATTTTCATTCAAGGGTCCAATTTTGTAGTCCGGAATAGTTTCGAAAAGAAGCCCTCCGATATATGAGAAATTTCCTAAATGTTACGGAGTAATATAAAACAATTATATATATGTTCTACCTTCAAAACTTTATCTAGAAACTAATAACGCCGTTAATTGGATTAGAACATTTACTCGATCGAGTAATATATATAGAAATGGAGGTGCGAAGATGGTGCGTCTTGAAAGAGCATGGTAGTTGAAAATTTGCATGTAACTGCAGAAAAAGAGACGACTAAATAGGAAATAGCCAATCAGAAATCTCCATATACTCAATACAATAACCTCACGGCATGATTTTGTATGAGTAAGAAGAAGACTTCTTGAATTGATGATGATGATGATGAATCATCATCACTCTCTCACTTATGAGTTATGACCATTTCCATTCAACTAATAAATTGACTTGGCCCCTTTCATTAATCCAAATCCATCATGTGTGTCCTACCAATCTCACCACTTGTAAATCATCTTTTATTCTCAACATGACAAATTCACAATTCATTTCTTTGTATGGATATGGCTATGTGTTTGGTCTTACTAATCCACTCATTTCATTAGCCTAATAAATAATACAACAACAATTGAAAAGTCAATATAATGTTTTATATTGTTCCAAAGCATATTAGTATTTAGTAGTTGGAATGTTTCAAACCCAAAATTAGGAGACATAGATTGGGATAAATCCAAAATACGGTATCCTCAATTCTCAAACTGGATCCATTAATTAGAACCTCCATGTGAGGATGGTGTTAACAAATGATGCTTGTAAGGATACTTGTCTAAATTGAGAATTTTCGAGTATCTTGCCCTTTTTAATTAGTCTATAGTTTTAACATTATAAATTATTGTTGTAATATACGAGTATAATAAGTGGGGCACTAGTTTTGTCTAAAGAGAATATTAATGGTACTTTGTTGGATAGATTTATTAGGCTTTAAATCACTCATATTGCTAGTAAATGGTTTTGAAAAAATTGATGTAACTTACAATGTTGCAATGTTGCCATTCATGAATAATGGAAGAATCTAAATCTTTTTTTCTAGAAGATTCAAATAATTATAGAAAAATGAACTAATTTTGAAGTGTTATGTTGATATATTAGAGTTATAATCATGTTATTAGTAAACCAGGTTAAATACTATGTGACTTTTATTAAGTCAACTACAAAATTTGATAACTGACAGTGAGTGGAACAATAATATATAGGGCAAATGACCTGTTGAGATTATAATTTTTTTTATTTCTTTTATGATTTTTTTTCGATTTTTTCTTGATTTCTTTTTTCAGTTTCTTTTATGATTTTTGTTGTAATTTCTTTTCTTGATCTCTTTTTGCGAGCAGATCGCGAATTTACAATTTCCAACATATCACGAGTGCATTAGTGGTAGAAGCAATGGTTTTACAGGAAGGGACGTAGTTTGCTTTGGAGAAAAAATGTAGTTAAGTTGTGTTTGAGAGTGACTCAAAGATTCTAATTCAAGTGTTAAACGAGAAAAATTGGGGTTCCGATGATAATAGATTGATAATAGATGTTTTTGTATGGGACATATTTCAATGAAGAACATTATGGATGCAAAATTTCAATTGATCAAAGGAACATGAAATGTTCCCAGGGCACAGGTAAAGTGATAAAGAATTTGGGGTGAGTAGCATCACGCCTTGATGACTCTTCTGCAGCTTGTGGGCTCGAGTCTCCTATGAGGCAAAATCTGTTGAGGAAGTGGTTAACGGGTAATCTCAAATCCCCTGACCATTTGACGCACATCTCGCACGGTTGGTTCCACTCTAAAACCAATTGGCAATAGATGGAATAGCTCAAGATCTTATATATTGACCCGAGAGGACATCGACTTTCGATGTAGGATGTGCATGGTATTAATTGCCGGAACAACATCAGTGGGGTTACACGTGCCTCATTAACTCGGGGTTGACTCATGATACCATGTTGAGAGTTTATAAGGTTCTACACTAAAACTAATTGACAATAGAAGGAGTATTCCAAGATCTTATATATTAATTCGGAAGTACTTTCGATGTGGGTGTACATGTTAAGTTGTTAACAGAGACTTCCCAAGACAAAAGCCAATAAAACTATTAATATTGCGGTTCAACTTTTTTATTTATTTAATCAAAGAAACATGAAAAAATGTGGCACATTTAATTCCTCAATGGAATAGCGGCTTGAGCAAACATTTACATGGCAAGCTCCACCATCTTGGTTATTGTCGGCATTAATCTCGATTGTAATAGCTAGATATACTTGTTAATTTATTTTGTCATATTTAATAACATCATATTATGTTGCAAATTCTTTTTTTCTAAGCATGTTTGTTAGTTCAAATACAATATGGCGAGATTTAACATAAAGTATTTAATTAATTATCTTATTAAGGTTGTGACAAGCATGAAGGCAATTCAATGTATAACAAATGTGAACGGTAAATATTTTTTCCATAAAAAGTATTTAAATGTGAAACTTGCTTCGTTTGATACTTTTTTTTAAATTATTAACATATACTCCCTCCGTCCCTAAAACATTGTCACATTTTGACTTTTGCTAGTCAAACATTACAAAATTTGATCATGAATTCTCATTAAACGATAAGAAATAATATAGTCTTGTGAGATCTTGTTAGATTCGTCTCAATATATATTTTTGAAATATTAACTTTTTTATAATTTTTTCTCATGTAGAACAATAGATATTTATGTTTTAAATCGTGTTTTGTTGACCACCAAAAGTCAAAATGTGACAATCTTTTAGGGACGGAGGGAGTATTTCATAACAAGAAGTTTAGAACTGATTGGCAAAATCACCCATACACATTAAGATAGCATTCAAATCACCTGGTCAAATTATGTACTCATTATTTTAGTAAAGACAATAAAAATATCTTACATGTACAAACTACAAAGTCAAATCAAACTGAAGATTGACAAAAATTACCACCACCACCGTAAACAGTATTTTATGTTCATAATATTCACCAACCCTTCAATAAATTAAACATTATGCGATACAAAGTATATGGATATCACGAACCATGTATAAATAATTGTTAAATATTACTAATGTACTCCGTATTAATTAAATAATAGTTTATAAATATCCTCCCCTAATTAATTAATTAATTATTTAAGTTACCAAATCAGCTAGAATTTATTGAGTAAAATTATAGATAACTCAATTTTTTATTGATAAGATTGGTTGGTATTATTGTGGGTTCCCCTGCTCCCCTCCTTCTCCCTCCATGGATGGAGTATATATATGCTCACATAGTTCTTACATTAAGACTTCATTTCAATTAGTAACAAACATTTCAACATTTTCAACTGACTCCAAAAGATAACAAAAAGAAGGTCAAAATTCAAGAAAAAACTTTGAACCAAACCGTGTTGAGTGGCCCTGGAAATCCATTTTCCACAATCAAATTTGTGGTTACACACTAGATTTGTCAATTGTAAAATACCCACCAAACGCGGTATTAATTATTTAATTAGTATTGTCATTTTTATTTTCTTATTAGTTTAATTTTTAGATTTTTTTGTTTTGTATTCACAATTATATGTTCTATACATGTGCCTCGTGCTATCTTTTCTAGGCTCATATTTCAATTTAGCTTCAAATCTTGTTATCAACCTCGATTAGTGCAAATTGGGTCTTTCAGGAAGCATTTGTACTACGATTTCACTGAATTCTAGTTGATTTTGCTTTGTATCTTAACCAAATCAAGAAAATTTGGTAATTACCTTTTTCAGTTAGTATTAGTTATATGATATCGTTGAATTGTAGTTGTTTTTGCTTTGTATGATTAGCCCAAATCAAGAAAAGTTTGTGAATGCTGGGATTCTGCTCTGTTTAGTATGTCTACTAAGTTAGAAATATTAATTAGCAAGATTGATTTTTTTTTTCCTTCTATGTTTTTGGTTGAAATTCATGTGGTTATGTTGCTTGTATGATAAAGGCTAGTGTAATTCATGGTTATCTTGAAATGAGTTTTAGTACAGTAAATTTGTTTTGCTCAATCTTTTTTGTTCAAATAATTCTTGGTTAAGAGAATTTGATATTTTGGAGGATAACAATTGACTTTTGTTTATGTACTAGATTGATCCAGATCAATATTGTCATTTTCTTCATCAATTGTGTCAAAGATTATGGCTTTATGATTTTTTGTTTGGTGGGCAGGTCTAAGGGTGGGATCTTTTGGAGGCTTTTTCCTTTGAATTTGTGAAGAGGGCACCCCAGAAAATGGGGGGAGTGTGCTCAGCCGGGGTACGGAGGAAAACTGACGAGATAGATGTTGAGGTTGAGCATGGAAAAGATACCTCTGGTTTTTCAGGGAAGCTCAAGTCAATGGCAAGTTTAGGCAAGAAGAATAAAGTTGAGGAGCCTTATCCGACATATCCAGATATGGACATGTTTGAGAGGATACCAAATTATCTTTACGATTCGACAGAATTGGGATTAACTATTCCAAGAGAATTGAAGCCGTCGACACCTGCCAGAGCGACTGCTCATAAGGTATACATGTTAATTCCATTTGAGTATTGGAAATGTAGTTTGGTGTCAATCACCTAACATAAATTCAGATAATGATGGGGATGGAAGAAGCTCACGCCATCTAACTGCATTCAGAATCACAGTTAGTTGAGTTGATATCAGCTTCATAGATCGCCTTTTGCTGACTATATCATGACCAAATTTACTGGAAGGTGCATTTAGTTGAGAGTAGGTCATTTAAGATTAAGTTGTGAGACAGCAAAGTGGACTTGTGCAAATGCACCAGTGATTGCTAAAAGGGGGCTGACAATTTGAATATGGGAAGCCTTGACATGTTCAAAAGGAGGCTGACAATTTGAATTTGGGAAGCCTTGACATGTTCAATAAGAGAAAATGAGGATCAAAAGAAGAATATGTATCCTAACTGGAAATTTGACTTCTTAGAATGAAATAAGTAGAAATTGGGGTATCAGAATGATGGTTGAAAATATGATGCAAATCGCGGAGAATGTGAATTATAGAGGGAAGGAATGTGCATACATGTCGAAGTTGGGATTTAAGTGTCATGCGTTATTATTATTTCTGCACTTTTGTGGTCTTTCTGTCATCCTTTCTACATCGTCATGGACAAGTATAAGATGCCATGCTTCTTGAATTGTTATTGAATCCAAAGGTCTATCATCTATGACAAGCAAATGCATCGTGGTGTCATACTGTCATAAGCTCATTAATGGCATTCCTGTGTGGACAAGCTAATTTGTGTTAAAATAATACTGATGTTAATAAATCTGTGGTCATTTGCTGCTATTAGGCCGATTCTCTCATGTATGGTATAGACAGTAATGATAGTCTCTGATGGAGTTCAGAAGGAAGAAATGAGAAATATTGTTGTTTGTGAACAATAAATATTATCCTGATAGTGATACTATATTATTACTATAAACGTGGGATATGAAGATTATACTTAGCATGAACTGTAAAAACTTAAGATCTGGAAAGGTTTTGGTCGACTGTTTTGGTGCTCTAACCTTAGGACTCTACGGTTAAGTACATGCAAAATGATTTGAATAGTGATATAGTATATTTAATTGCAACATTTAACAGATGATACTTACTATATGGAGAAATTGATATGCATAGTGTAAACAGTGACATCTACTAAATTGCAACATGTTACAGGCACATCATGTTGGCTCCTTTCTAGGGAAAGCTGGTACAGTAAGCCTAGAGAAGGCAGTTGAAGTCCTGGACACACTAGGCAGTAGCATGTCTAACTTGAACTCTGGTGGGTTTGTATCTGGTATACCTGCAAGAGGAAACAAGATAACTATCTTGGCATTTGAAGTTGCCAATACAATTGCGAAAGGAGCAAACTTGCTGCAATCTTTATCAGATGAAAATATCCAGTTCTTGAAAAAGGAAGTTTTGCACTCAGAAGGTGTTCAACAATTAGTCTCCACTGATGTCAAGGAGTTGTTGAGTATAGCTGCTTCTGATAAAAGGTAACTAGGACACTGAAAGGTGAACTACTGAGTACAATATCATCAATCTGTATATCTGTTGCATCACTTATTTGACATTATATCCTTACTGTGGTTTAAGTTTGTCAAATAATTTCTTTAATTTACAGAGAAGAGTTCGATGTCTTTTCTCGTGAAGTAATTAGATTCGGAAATCTATGTAAAGATCCACAATGGCACAGTTTGGGTCGATATTTTTCCAAGTAAGAACCTTTTAACCAGGTCTCAGATGGTCCATCGTTAATTATTTATTTTTCTAAGTTCTTTCAATTTCTCAGGTTGGATTCAGATCCTATGGGTCAGCAACAATTTCGAGGTGAAGCTGAATATACAATGCAAGAATTGACAATACTGGCTCAGAATACTTCTGTGAGTTAATTTATTTATTTCTTCTTTAGATCTTCACATTTGGCTTTCTGCATATATTGTGCTTTTTCGTGCTGTTGCTCCAGCTTTGACGTGAACGTTTGATCTTGCATACAATCAAAAGATATAGTAGTCAAGTGTGCTAATATGTGATTATGTCTGATCAGCCATTAACAAACACTAACTATTTTTTCCAATCCATTTTTTTTATGTTCCTTTTATTTTATAATACTCCATGGTTTGTCTGGGTCTTCCCTTTCACTATTTCAAGTTTTAAGTCTTCAAATCATGTTGTTAACCTATCGGTCTATCACCTCTTGATATGTTAGCCTGGCTTCTTTCTAGTGAATGGTTGACTATGTTACCCCAAACTTTACCCCGTCGTAGACAAGGTTGGACTCTCCTAACTCATAATCGTGACTGCAGGAATTGTATCATGAATTGCACGCTTTGGATAGATTCGATCAAGATTATCGGCGAAAGCTTGATGAATTAGAGTCTCTAAATCTTCCTCGCAAAGGTTTGTCCTGATATGTTCCAAGCTCTGACCTGTTCGTTGAGAGACATGATCCAATAGCTCCCACAACAGTAACACCCACCATATAGAAATCTAGAACATGTGAAGATAGTTGAATTGTATGTGCTAAAATTCGTGCTTCTTTGGTCCGTCGATAACACCTTTTCTACTTTCAAGCATCTTTAATATCTTCTCTAGCTTGAAAATGTGCTACTTTTCTAGTAAGAAAAGATTAACAAGATTTTAATAATTAGGTAGTTCTGGCTTGAGCTCAGTTTCAATGGCGATAAGTTAACTCAGTGTGTGCTTTGCAATATCAGTGAACCACTACGCTACCAGGGTGTATAAAGTGCTTCACCAAAATTCTCAAAAAGATCTTGGCATATAATATATAAAATCTGTTAATCAGTGTGATGACACTTGATTGTGTACATTTTACAAGATTGACTGAATGATGCTGAAGATTCAAAAGATTCATGTTTGAAGATTGGAACTATAGACTTAGAGTTGGGGTTAATCAACCTATTCACAATTAGATAACTATCATTATTGAGCAGATTAATCATTATTTATGCTACATTTCTCCAACGATAATAACTTTATTTTTTGCTTTCAATCGATGAACACTTTTTTTCTAGTTCAATCTGGAATCTGAGAATGTTCTTCTGAAACTTCATGTGTATTTATCTCCATTTACTCGATTAATTAATGTTTGCTGGCATAGTTTAATTGTTTTTTTTATTCCCTCCTGATTGTAGGGGAGAGCCTCTCAATATTACACAGTGAACTAAAACATCAAAGAAAACATGTCAGGAGCTTGAAAAAGAAATCTCTTTGGTCCAAAAGTTTGGAAGAGGTAAGTTATCTTATCCACTTGGTTAGACATCATTAGTACAAAATTAACATCAGAACTCGTAAGATATGCATGTTATCTAAAAAAAAAAAAAGATATGCATGTTATCTAAACTAGAAAATTCATACGAAAAGCCTCACTCCTCTAAACTTAGAAATTCGTTTCCCACAAATGAAAGAAGCCTATCGAATCTTGACAGTTTAGGTGAATTAATTACTCAAAAGTAAGCTAGGCTGTCTCTTGAGCCTCAATCTACTTGCCCCCTTGTAATATGTTTCATGAAATCTGAACAGTTAAACGAAATTATATCCCTGCAGGTTGTGGAGAAGTTGGTTGATGTTGTCACTTTCATTCATCAAGAGATTACTGAAGCATTTGGAGATGCAGGTCTAGGTAAGTTTCTTATTTGGTTATGTTGATAGCCAAAGTATTAGTATCACATTACCTGTCTTGTTTAAGAAACAATTATTACTCTGTAACACTCTTATACTCTTTGTTGGACTTTTTCTGATTATAAATTGTAGGCATCGTGTGAGCGATTTTGAAAAATGTACCACTTCATATGTATTGGTATCAATTAAGTGTAAATTGTTAAATGTTTCAAGAGTTTTAGTGGTGGCTCGTTGGGTGATTCTGTTAAATGAAGGGAGGTGGTACTACTGTTAGTTCGCCTAGGCTTTGAAACAAGGTGTATCCCTTCAGAGGATATATTGGTTTTCATATTGTTGGCTGCTCTCAATTGCTCATTTGACCGATGTAATGCTGAATTGTTGATATTCCTCAGCTTCTTACTCTGGCAGTCAACTTCTCGTTAAATAGCTTTGTCCTGCCCGTGAATTTGGCACATATTAAGGACAAGACCTAACAATTCTTTTAGTTCTCGTTTTTTATCTATGGATAAAAAGGAGACCTATATATTCTAGTATGTGATATCTCTTTCCATTTTCTGGTGGTATAGATATGTGGTATTTTCTGGCGGTATGCTTGCATGTCTCCTACCACATTTTCATTGTCTCCCTCTCTGGTTATCGCAGGATACATTCCAGTTGGTAATAAGGAATTAAATAAGAAACCAGAAAGACTTGGTGAAGCTGGTCTTGCTTTGCACTATGCCAACATAATTACTCAAATTGACAACATTGTAAGTTCAAAATTCATATTTGTCTCTGAGCTTGATGGTATATTGGTATTACTCCTAATTAGACTTCATCTTCTGAACTGATTATTTGTATGGCTATCGGTATATTGTTAGGCTGCACGTCCTACTTCTCTTCCACCTAATGTGAGAGATAATTTGTACCATGGGTTGCCACCACTTGTAAAGGAAACACTGCGTACACGGTTGAAAACTCTAAACGGCAGAGAGGAGGTTTGTCCAGTATAACTAATTTATTAGCTAGTACTCCTTGGTTTTGCTAGTTTGATCCGTCGTATGCAAAATTTTATAGAATTAATTATAGTTTTATCTATTGTTCCAGTTGTGAAGCGATTATAACATGTGGACTTAGAGCATCTTTTTTTTTACTGTTCTGCAGCTCACTGTTCCTCAAATTAAAGCTGAAATGGAGAAGACTCTTCAATGGCTTGTTCCTGTAGCTACCGATACTACCAAGTACATAAAGCAGTGTTTATAGTTTATCTTATTATTCATCTTTAAACACTTGTAATTGCCTGCGAGAGATTTTCTATTTTACCTGATATATCTTCAATGCATGATAACAGAGCGCATCAAGGGTTTGGATGGGTTGGAGAATGGGCTAATTCCGGGTATATTCTGAGTTCGCCATGCTTATGTCAATATACCTTGCATGGTTTCTTGGCTTTCAGAAATCTTAATGTAGGTTCTTTTACTTGTCAAACAGGAATGACTTCGGAAAGAAGGCTGCAGCACCTAATAATTTGATTCGTTTGCAAACACTCTATCATGCAGAGAAGAAAAAGATGGATATGTACATTCTTGAATTATTAACTTTGCTAAATCGTCTGATCAACCTTGTAAGATACAGAGATAATGTTCCTAAAACTCTGGTTACTCGAAAGGGACAGACAGGAGGCTTAACCGAGAAAACCAAAGGCGTCCAACTTTCAACAGAGGACAAGGATCTGTTAGAAGGGGTTATGAGGAGGAAGAAACTGGTTCCTGGTATAAGCAAAAGTCAAGAGTTTGTTGTAGCCAAGAAAAAGAAAAAGAAAGTTTGGGCACTTAGTAAAAGCACGGGGAGCTCTCCGCGCAGAGAGTTGGGATATCCGAAGGCTAATATCCTCGATATCTTAGACGGGTTGGACACTTTTAATTAGTGTTTGATTAGAGCTCGAATCTGGCAGTCCTGTTCGTCTCTGATTCGGAACACGTTCGCCTGTAGATAGAGCCTTTGCTGTTGTCTATGGAAATTTTTTCTGTACTCGAGAGCTGAAACCACCAGCATTGATAAGTTATGGAGTTTGTAGGATGTATATTTGATAATACCATAAATTTATAATCCATGGACACTAAGAGTTGGGGTATGTCGTTCATCTTCCGACTAAAATTAACGTCACCTTGTGAAACGAGTGATGGTTTGGAGAAGCTGATTCAAAGATGAATCTTGTTAAAAAGCATCCCAATTGTTTAAAGCTTCAAACACGAAGTATTATAATTTGATTATAAAACATCGACTGATTAGAGTTGGGACAAAGGAAAAATATTACATCACATGTAAACCTCTTTTCGAAAAACTTGGGCTTTTTGACTGATTGTCCCTTCATCTAAACTATTAGTATCATCTTGTTATTTAAAATTAAAAAAAGAAGAAGGCATCCCAGAAAAGAACATTTAAGAAAAGAAGTGAACAGGTTTGGAAAACAAATACGGATACAAATACTATCTGTATCATTTTAATAATTTTCTAAAAAAAATGTTTATTTATTTATTATAGGGATCAGATCGGTAAAATTGAGAGTGCCCATATTGTCGTAACAGGCTTGGGTTGGACACCCCTCTCACATATTAATATGCAAACATTGACCACTCATCATATCCCGTTTACTGCCTGAAGGATCATGCTTTTACCATTCATCATATCCATTAACTTATACAACAGCTCATAACTCCGACTTTTGAGCTGAACGATGTGGGACTCTTAACTCCCCCCCCCCCCCCCCCCCCCCTCAATGTTGGCTGATATATGCTTAAATTCTCCAGCTTAGAAAGTTGTACATTCTACTCGGTTGTGCTACTAGTCTATTAGCAACAACATATTTTAGAAGACTATTGTTATCTTTGATCTTGAGACTAATGCCCACTCTTTCCACTGCAATATAAATCTTCACAGGTTTTAAACAATATTGAAATTTTCCTCTCATGTATGCTACATACTTCCATAATCTAATACTCGGTAAAGCTTATTTCAAGACAAACTGTATAAAGTACTCATTAAGGTATGCTAACGAGCGTACGAAAACATGTAAGTATGTTGGATATTTTCTATTGACCAACAAATGTGGATATAGATTTTGTGTGTTCGCTTCCCATGTCTTGTACAACGTACCTTGAAAATATATGTACCACTAATACTCCTATATACATCAACCATCTACTATACTAGTAACGTAATTTTTCGGAGTGTTAATGGAACCGAATTGTCAATTCACTATATTCCAACCAAATCAAGCTTCATTCATTAATTTATGTTCGAACAGAATCGAATATTGATGAGGTTCTCTTCATTACCAAAAGAAAATTAACAAGCTAACCTGTACACAACAAGTTAACAAGTGAGTTGCGGGTTACTCAATCCAGACAACACTAAGTTGTCTGAACACTCGAAACTCCTAAACCTCTCTTGCACCACCATGACTCACGTACTCCGACCAGTCCTCCATTCCCCACGGTGGCATCATCGCATTTTCTCCGCCGCATCACTCAACCACCTCCTCCAACCACCACTTCCTCTGACCACCACCACCACAACGTACCCTCCCCCAAGCAGAAAGTACCACCAATCATGTACCCTACATCGGTACCCCCGTTTCAACCTAAACGCCGTCAGGCTTCGTGATGCTCCGCGGACAGACACGGAGGAGGACAGAAGCGAGGTATCCGATGAGGAGGATGAGTCGAGTAGGGGTCGGAATGAGAAGAAGCGCGTGGCGAGACGCGCTGTGCAGTTTGGGATGCAGCTTTCGAAGTTCTCTACCACACAGATTAAGCGGATTCTCAAGTAATTGTCCCCAAAAGATTGTCCAGTTTTGAATTTTATTATTTGAACTTATATATGTTGTGTAATATTTGGCAAACGAATTATGCTACCTTCATTTCGATTAATGGAGAAATGTAACTTATCAATGATAAATAATCAGCTTTGATACTAAATTAGTCTTATTTAAATATTATTTTAGTTAGCGTGCAACAAGGGAATACATAAGTGTGTAATGTATACAATCAAATTTTATTAATCTATTGATACAAGTACAGAGTTAAACAATTGTAGCTTCAAAAGTATGGTGATATTTTGTTGTATAAAAAACCTTACGAAATTGAAATGGAGCGAGTAAAAAGCTAGTCTTGAACGTATTCTCAAGTAATTTGATTTTGGCAGCTAGCTCTGTGTTTGTTGTAGGGTGTAGTGTACTCCAAACATCTCAAAAAGAGAGTAAAGTTTTGAATTTTGATTGTTGAAATTAAATATGTTTGTATATACTATATCTGTAATATTAGGTGAAAAATACATGGAAAATAGTATCTTCAACCTACTTTACTTCTAAAATAATAATCAAAATTATGTCCCTCAAGTTTGCGATGCAGCTTGCTAATTTTTCAACTATCTAGATTATATGAATTCTCGAGTAATTTGATTTTTGGTATTTAATTTGCGAGTTTCCTGTGGAGAGTACTCTGTGTTTGTATCAAAAAGATTGTTCCATTTTGAAATTTGATGGTTGAACTCAGATACTTGTGTGCATATCGTACTCTATGTTTCTTAAAAGATTGTTTCAATGTTGAATTTTGATGGTTGCATTTTAAGTTTTGATTTATTATATTCAGCTAGCTAAGTTTTGCATTATCCAGATTAAACAATTGGTCAAGTAATTTGATTTTTTTTACCTATTTGTTTAGTTGTTGTAGGGTGACTCGCCCTGTGAGAAAGATTGTCCAATATTGAGTTTTGTCGGTTAGTTTTTTTTTTTTTAATTTGGAACTCAATGTTTTGTATACCTTGTATATGTTTGGTAAAAAATATATATATAAAAAAAATTGCAGTCTTAACATACTTTAGCAATGTTATGATACTTTTAAAATATTTGTAATGTATGTTAGTAAAGACTATGAGGTTTGTTAGTTTTGACAACTGAAAAATCAAACTTGACAATTATTTCGTATGAAGGGAGTATTTGTTTTCCAGTAATAGAAAGTGTTTCAAACTTTGTGTAGGGTGGCTTCACTTCACCGGGAAGTGCTCGATGCCATTTTGCTCGTCAAGGTGATCATCTGCTTACAAACTACATTGATAGAGTAGATATATCTGTGACTAGATGACATAAGATTTATAGATGGTAAATATGTAATTGATGCTTGACCAACTGTTTGTGCTTGATGATTTAAGATATGATGCTTGACAAAGATAGAACTGTTTGATTAATTGTGGCAGAAATTAGAACGAGAAGCGAAGCGAAGACAATTCAATTTGATAGGTAAGGCTCTTCAAAGTTCATAACAGTTTCATATAATGCATTAAATAGCTGATAGTCATAAACAGTATTTTTGTTATGCCTTGAGTTTGACAAAACTTGAAGAATGAAGTGACAGTAGATAAATGATATATAGGATCCCTTAAATGTACGTATTTCAGTGGTTATCCTGTCTTTGATAGCATCCAGTTGGCTAGTAAAAAAAGTAGCAGTCATAGGATCGGACAGACAGTGGCCTCTAGTCTAGAAAGGAAATGAAATGGAGTGGATACTTCTACTTTTGGGAGTTCTTAGTCTTAGAGGAAAATGTTTTTTTGATTTTAAAGAGCTATGGTAACTAGAAGCCATATTTTCCCTACATAATCCAATGCTTAATCTAGGATTTCATTAGCATTGTTATTGACTTATAATATAATTCGAACTCCTGGTAGGAAAATTTCTGCGAGATGTGGAGCCTGAGTTAATGGATAATCTAATAGTGGCAACATTAGAAGGCGACAAGAAGAAGTTTGAGAAGTTATTTGGCTTGGGTTCATGGGATATTAAAGAAGACGAAGATGACGCACACATAATTGAGAGCGAAGATGATGAAGAGGTAACTCGTAAAAGTGCGCCTCCAAGGTTCATCCTTCTAAATTAATTGCCAGAGAAAAGCTCTCTGTAACATGTTATTAAGGATGGAAGAACTGTATGATATAATTACAAAACACATCTCTGTTATATGCTCTGATGTTTAATACTCCTAATAAAGAATGCTGCTTTCTTGATAAGCTTGCTGTAGTAACAGATGTCGAATTTTTATTATGTACAGGATTCACAGTATCGCAATGACATGGTAGAAAGATGGTGCACTGGCCTAACTAATAAGGACATTAGCATTACTAACGAAGTTTATTCCCTTCATGATATTGAGTTTGATAGACAGGTTCGTCACTGAACTCTTAGTTGTTTTGAAATAAACAAACCTAATTTTGGATTAACTTGGGCGCAAATTGAAAGTAGCGACTTACTTATATATGCTCACCCATCAAGATCTATGTCTTCTGGTGGTTTATGTTTGCATGTTCATACTCTTTTTAGTTTGATGATATTGCTGAGGAGTTTATGTAAATAAGCTATTCTGAGCGCTTACCCACTCTGATAGTCATACACTCATAATTGTTGAGTCAACTTATTCCTCCCCTTTATTTAGAATGAAGTGAAGGAAACCAATATATGTGCGAATTTGCTGTTGTAGTCTTTCACCTTGTATTGAAGGCTTACAATGATTGCCTAACAGCTGGGTTGCTAGTGTTATAAGCTTCTGTATCTCTGGTAGTGTATCTTGGATTGTCTTGTATAATTATATATCTTCGATGGATGTATGAAATGGCTGCATTTGGATAATATCAATGCTTACCCTTTAAAATTTTTCGACGGTTCACATGAGTTAACATGCCCATGACGTAAAAGTCTCTTCCATTACTCATATCTTAGGACGTTTTGATTACAGGAATTACGAAAACTTGTTAGGAGAGTGCACTCACTACAGGACGATCAGATCAGCTCAGAGGAAAAGGTGGAAGAAATAAAAGCAAAACATCTGCGTGCTAGAAGGTCACTTAGTCGCTTCCTTCGGAACATTGCTAAGCAGATCCCCGAAGACTAAAAGTAATTACCTGTCTCCCTGTAATTTTACAGCATGCAATGTAGAATCATTTTACTTAGGAATCAAATTCCAATAATAATTTTCATAATTAAAATTTCCAGTACATTTTTATATGCCACATTCTTGAACTTTTCTTGTGGTGTGGACTAACCTCCTTGATGAATATACTAGTCAGATAGCATGTTAGCTAAGCTTTTCTTAGCTGCTCTGCTAGCTTGTTGTGTAATAAAAGGAACTCCCAAGTCGAACTTTTTCTGTTAGAGCTTTACTTATATGCTCCTCGACTAAGCTAAATGAACACCTTGTAAATGTCGCCATATCACTATAGGAGTAACAGCGTCTTTCACATTAAAGAAGATAGGTTGGAAGAATAGTAACCACAATTTTCTCCCTTAAATTCTACAGATTCTGATGTGCTACTCATTATTGTAGGGAGTCTTTCCTGAAATGATATTGTTGGCCAAAAAGTAAAAGTTCTCATGGTTTTGGTTCAAGTAGGTGGGAGTTTTAAAAATCTAATTAGTAATATCTTCTCCCAATCAACTCCCAAAAATTTGCAGCTTTGATTCCCAGATTGAATTTCCAATTATAAGGTCCGAGTACATTTGATTGGTCACCACTCACCACGACTCGCATATTCAATTTTAACAACAAAGCTATCTGAGAAGAAGAAAAAATATTGTTTGAAATAGACATCTTATCATCCACCATAAATATCTTGAATTAATCAGCATGACCACCATGAGGGATCCACATTGTGTTAGTTTCATTCTGCATCTGAAAACAGGTTGATGCTTGTAGGGTGTTTAGTACCCCATTTGTGACAAAATGATGGCAGGCAGGCTGAATATTATTCACAAATATCACGTTGAATGATTACTGTCACTATCATCATTTTTCATCATTAGTCACTTATGTCGACTATCATCATTCATGTGGTTTAGGGACATAATTCTGCAACCACTAAATAATAAGTAGTGTAATAATGCCTTGACTTGAAATCCCCGATAGGCGATAGGTATGTCATTAGATTTGATGGACTGATTTTATACAGTACTACTACATCATTGCAATACGGTTTATTCTCACTCACTCGCTTCATGGGAAGTTGATCCTAGAGTTCTGGGACGGGCATTTTAAATGCTTACTTGTCTATTGTTACTTGTTAGCAATGAATACTATTTGGCGCAAACTTAAAGACCGATAGGATAACTTCCTTGGCCTTTGGAATGGTAAAAGCAGAATGAGTCATTCAAGTTGGTGAACATGTCATTGTGAGAAGTAGTAAGAGAATAATCTTAGAAATCGTTCAATCCTTTTCGGCTTAGTCCTCCTTTCTATTAAGCAGATTTTGTTATTGTTTTTTTTTTCAAAAAAAGTAACGATAAAAGTATGAGTACAATAGTATACAAATAAAGAATATATAATTATTAATTAATAGAGATTAGAATGAAATATGAGACAATTATCTCAACGTCTAAGACCTTGCTACATAGAAGTTGGATCAAATGCCACCAGATTATGTTATTGTTGAATTCCTTGATGCGACATTGGTAATGAATTCTGACTTCGAATTAAGTTCTTATGCCTTCATAATAATTTTATCTTGAATTCTTTTTCTTCATATGTGAAGTGGAATAATCAAATTTCAAAGTAGTAAAGATTAGATGATGAAGACTAAGATTATTTTGGATAATGGCGGCTATATATAGTAGTGTTACTAAACAATCCCAGTTAACCAATAAGGTTAGTTGCTGATCTCCAAGGGAATAAATATTATTATAAAAATTTATGGCTTACAACCAATTTGACCGCGGCATATTGTTAACAGAACCTCCAGAAAGTATGATGAGTTACTATTTACACAGATATTGCCAAAGTGGAAGCCGCCAGGGGCATGTGATGAACGACTAATATGCATTGTATTACAAAAAAGTTTATTGCTATTCACCAATTTGCATTTTGTTATCACTTATAATTGTTGAGGCAGTCTATAATGGAGTTCTTGATATGTTGTTATCAATGATGATTCACAAAATTGAGCTAACTGTAGATTGCTGGTTAGGTGATTGCCATTTGATCTTGTTATTATTTGATCATAAAGAAATTTGCATTCATAAAGTTCATGAACTAATCTTTGATAAATTCCAAAACCCCACCTCGATCTATAATCAAAATGTCATAGTGGCATGCATGCTGACACCTCTAGCGGAGGTCTCGGGTTCGAGTCCTCTTGCTAGCAAGGAAGTGGTCAGAGAGATGATTTCTCTCACTAGTTTGATGCTAGTCGCCTCTTTCCTTGAATTTACGAGTTTATGAATTGTACTGATGTTTGGTGATTGTAATAGATTATTCGTATTAATAAAATCAAACGATAACCCTTTTAAAAAAAAAAAATGTCATGGTGACATTTTCGACTTTATTTAATGAAGTCAGTGTTCATTATTATTCAACTATTCAACTTTTTATTATATAAATTTGGCATTGTCATGACAACGATTCAAATTCAAGATTTCGTTATTGTGAGTAATTCTCGTGGTTGTTACCGTAAACTAGTACTTGTTGCTTTATTCAACAGTTCATATAAACGATAATCAGCTTATTGTTTAGTACTTCTCTGCACTACTTAAACAATCTTCTATAATGTTGGATTTGTTATAAAGACTCGGTTGATGAAGTTAGACTTATGTCTTAACGAACTTAAATCATTATTGATAGTAAAATGATTAGATTCTGGAGTGAAAGGAAACAACCTAAGAAGCTAAAACGCCTATCCGACTTTTCTTTTCTTTTCTAAAAAATGCAGTCTACAAACTAAACGTGGCAGGAATTTGCCTTGACCATATAAGCGTTCTACTTTAATTTGGTGTCATTTTATATTTGGTTTCTTTCTTCTTTTTGTTGTTTTCGTATCCTATTATATATTCTTGGAGTAGTTAAAAGAAAATTACATTGAACAATAATTGATTGAGTACGAGGCATTCTGGCCTGTGTCGCCGTGCCGACCAGTTATATCAAGAGGACAAATTGATGATAACAAAGATATTTTTATTATCACAAACACACTCACATAACAACCCGTGAAAAGGAAGAGTTTTCACCACAATTGTTGGAAAATGCAGCACTACACAAAATCTGCACCGACGGCTCCGGTCTTCAAAGTAAAGATTTTCGCAAGGATGGATCTGAATATTTTAAAATAGATGTACAAATGATATAATTAAAACGGATGTTCAAAACACTTCAATATAATGCAATATGAACATAAATATTAATTTTAATGTTAGTTTATATTTAAAATGTATATAATTTTTATTTTATCTTGTAAGAAATATGTTCGACTTAATCGAGGCGAACATTACCATATAGGTTTACCTGTCATCTGCACCGCTGGATTCAGCCTTCATAGTATGTCATCATATGGATTATATGATGATTCTTTTTTTTGTATTGTTTCAACTTGTTCTTGTATACACTTGAGATATTTTGATGATGTTGTTGACTTATTTTTACTACTCAATGATCAATTATATT